>OX465289.1:21190000-21685000 GCA_949987695.1 Merzomyia westermanni
CTTATCTGCTCAAATGGGTGTAAGCAGACAGTCATTACAGTCAATTATGCACAAAGATTTGGACTTATTCCCATATAAAATTCAAATGGCCAGCAAACTGAACGCTGCAGACTTGCCGATTCGCTTGGAATTTTGCCAGAAGATGCTTCAAATGGTGGAAGAGGATGGAAACATGTTGAACTGTCTTTTCATGTCTGACGAGGCCCATTTCGATTTAAACGGCAACATAAACAAACAAAATTGTCGAATATGGAGTGCTTCCAACCCACAGATACTCCATGAGACGAAATTGCATCCACTTCGTGTCACAGTGTGGTGTGCAGTTTCATCACGCTGCATTGTCGGGCCCTACTTCTTCGAAGAAAACGGTCACACCGTTACGGTTACTGGAGACCGTTACTTGAGCATGTTGAGAGAGTTTATCTATCCAGAATTACGCCGAATGAGAATTTCTTTCAACTCTGTGTGGTTTCAGCAAGATGGTGCAGCTCCTCATATAGCCCAACCTGTTATGACAGAATTGCGACGAAAATTTCCCAATAAGCTGATATGCAGAAACTCCACATTCCGTTGGCCACCCAGGTCGCCTGACCTTACTGAACCTGACTTTTTCTTGTGGGGTTATTGCAAACAGGAAGTCTTCAAAGCAAAACCAACAAATTTGAATGAACTAAGGCAATCCATTCGAGAAACAATTGCGGCTATTCCTGTCTCAACTCTCCAAGCAGTAATGAACAACTTTTTGGTAAGATGCATTTAAATTCCATTATTTTTAAAACTAATTAAGCTATATTTAATAAAATTTAATTAGCTTTAACATGAATAAAAGAAAAATGAATTCCATACACTGAAAAAAAAATTATTTGAGTTTCTTAATGCAGCAAAATTCATCAGCCACCCTGTACTTCAGGATATCAAACAGCTTAGTGCAGCATTCGGAAATTACTGTAGGTCCAATAATGCCTACTCAACAAAAGGTTTTGAAAAAATGTCGGCTGTCTAAAGCCAAAGAACTTCCATGTGGCAAAACTCTCAGCGAGGAAAATCTGTTGTGTCTGTAATGTTGGAAGTCAGACTTCGGGAGTGGTTTGTTCCATTAAATTGCCCTAAAGAAGTCAAGAATAAACGAATCTTAACATCCTCCCAGCATTAGCCACCTCATCGCACTCAATGCTTCAGCGTAAACCATTTCTCTTAATCCTCTATTTGACCTGGCCCACGAGAAAGGGAAAGTATCAGCACATTTAGAGCATGACAGCGCTGCGTTTTAGTTTACAAATATGGTCCTTTGAGAAAAATATGCAGCGCGTCTTAAATTCTTGTCTTATGACTTTTTCTAGGACAACCTTGTAAAGTCATTTCGGCGTCGAAATAACCAGATTTAACAAAGTTCTTATTGACTTAAACGCCACTTGGGAAAAATAAAAATTCTGGTTTGGTTTTACAGCCTTAGGCCTCAGCCTTCCTGATGTAGTAGCTCCTAATGGAAAGATACGCATTTCGCTGTTTCGAGAAATATTGTCACTTTTAGTTCCATCTTTCAGCGGAAAAAGTTCCACGAAGAATTCTAGGTGTTGTAAAAAAACGCGAAACCAAACCGGCACCATCGTGGTAGACAGCAGACATAGCTTTAACATGCAGCATGTGCTCCCTGTATATATCCATATTTGGCCTCGGATCATTTTGATGTGTCAGCAAAAGTACTCAAATGACTCTGTGCAAGCTTCTCTGTAGCTTAAGCTGCTTGTCGTAAGTTTTCTTCCACTTACAAAATAGCCACGTATATGCCCAAAACACTTAGGGTAGAAACCACATTTCGCCTCACGCCTATGACTAAATGATAATGGAAATGGTTTAGCCTAACAAAAAAAAAATGACAAAATAACAGATTAACCAACGAGTTGTTGAAGCGTCTAATTGAGGCTAAGCACATGTAACAGTTATTGGAAAAAATAATTGTTCCTGCTTGTTAGCGCTTAGAATGTACCAGCTCCTTTATCGGCATTTAAGAGACGATTAAAAAGCACTATATGAAGGCTCGTCTGGGTTAAACAAATTGCTCAAACCGCAGTCGAACTGTGGCCAGAAGACACTAGAACAGAAGCCCACCGGATCAATATTGTCTTTACCAGTAGCCTGCATTGTAGAAGGTGGTGAAAAGTGGGTTTTGTGGCACATCTCATATGTTCAAGGCCAAAAGGGTATGTTGACGTATTATTTCTCTGGCATCAAAAACCGTGGGGTCAACTCTAGAAGTTTATTTTCCCTTATAAGTTTGATTTCTATTCGAAAGCATCAATTTTGAGATCCCTTGATTCCCCGAAATGAGGTATTTTAAAGTAAACCGCATATTCTATTACACAGTGCTCAAAATAATACCTCTTAAACACTTAAGCCCCCTGCCAATACCATTACTACGTTGTGCTCAGCCATCGCACAGTACCTCGTTACGAGATTAATGCAAACAACCGCCATCATTTATACTCAGTACAAAAACTACAAGCGCACTCATTATTCTGGATACAAATTAACGCACGGTTGCTTCAATTAAGCAGTTGTGGCACGTAGCAGTTGAATAACATCCGTTGGCCAAAACCTGAGCGCAGTTATAATTATCCTTAACCCAATTGCGTATAGGCCATATACAAAAGCTGTGGCTGGTAGGGCTATGGAATAACATCCGTTAAAATCTATTGAACATTTTTAATTAAATATTTTTGTAAAAATGATTCGAGAGTCAAAAAGTATCGAAAGTATCGAAACCAAATCACAAGCTAGTTGGCGAACCGAAGCGCAGTAATCCTCTGATTAATTAAGGCCGAGCTTCTCTACCAATGCGTGATGTGCTGCTTTTAATTTTTCCTACAAAGTGGCGGACCTAGAGTTTATTGACGATTCGTAAAAGAGAGTTTGCCAAACCACTGCCCAGGGCAATCCCAATTTGAAAAAAACTTTTTCACACCACTGTTGATGACTTTCAACTCAGTAACCTGACGAACAAAGATCACGTTCTAGAAGTTACTTTTCATGCTGGTAGTAGGAGTCTTACTAGCACGAAGAAACCTTACGCGACCTTTGCGCATTAATATATGTCTATGATGCCTGCCTTTAGACATCTCTTGATTGGGTCAGTAAAATGTTAGGTTAAGAGAGCGCACATGAGATATCAAACTTCTACTCGGAGACACATATGTCCATTAGGAATACTCTCATTGCGTGACGTGTGGGGGCACATCCGTCCAACTTCGTTTTACCCACTTAATCCTTTTAAACCCATTTACTTTCCCATATGAACTTGAGAAGGTGCGAAAGATCCACTTCCTTCACATCTGCCAGACTCTCGAAGAAGCGTGCTCTCAGAAATCTGAGACGCCTTGACTGTATATCTGGGCATCTACAAAGAAAGTTTTGGATCGACTCCTCTTCCAACTCATCTTGACAGCTTCTATATAGGGAGCTTATTGGCATACGCCATCGCTGAAGCATTTGTGCGGTTATAACGCTTACCGCAGATTTCATTAGTGTGAGAAGGAAGCTAGTTTTCTTTATATCTAAAAACATGGATCCTGAGCGTACGCAGCCATCCCGGTTGGTCCATCATAAATTCGTTGTATTAAAAGAAGCCTACTCGATTTTCCTTAGCAGATTTCCCAATTGCGGTCGCACCGAATTGTCTGCCTCATGTATGCCACTTCCGGAGCTTAGCTGGTCACCTCATCAGCTTTTTTGTTTCCATCGACAACGCTGTGTTCGGGGACCAAGCAGAGAAATCTTGAGATGAGGCAGAGCTTTTAGTGAGGTTCGGCACCTTCGAACCATATCAGATTTTATCACTTCTATTCTAATGCCTTTAAAGCAGCTTGGGTTCCAACAAAGATCGTTACTTTTTTCCCTGGTACTATATTATGGCGGCTCAACTCAGATGCCTTTTCTATGGCATATATTTCTACCTGGAAGACACTGCCCGAGTCAGGGAGTCGATATGGCTTCCTTGCTTGCAAATCTTTAGGGTACAGCCCAACCGCCTTCCATTTTCCATTTTTGGGCCGTCAGTGTAGATTATAATCTCTCTACCAGTGACTAAGCCCTGTTCCCATTCCTCTCTCGAGGGATACTCTACATCCTGCGCCCCAAAATCAATAACTGACGTGATATAGTCCGTTTCGGCTTTTAGGTCGGTTCTGAGTTTAGTTCCTTTGTCATGTCATCTAATATCATCGGGCCTCCATAATTGGAAGTAAACCCTTTACTGTCTGACAATGACGTTATCTTTAATTCATTCTCCTACCTTTTTGAAATTATTAATTCTAAATACCATACCTACTTGTCTCGTAACTAATTGATTGCTTTTTTTTTTTAAATTGGAGTCTTAAATACTCATTTGTAGATAATAACTGTAAACATATTTGCTAGCAAGCTATAAAAGTTAGTTCTGAAAAGTAATTGAAATGCATCTATTGAAAAGAGTCGTAAAATAAATAACATTTGCGATTAAAAGTGAATTGGAGAATTGTATGAAAAAAATCTAAGAAACACGGAAATAAAACAGCAACAACACATATGTATTTATAGCAAGTTGAAACGTAAACGCCTAAATAAAGCATAGTAGAGATGTTACGGAAGCGAGTTTACCTGAACCACAATCGCAAGCAGATTTTTCAAATTTGCTTTATCTTGATCAGAAGCCGAAGCAGGGCAGAAGGGAAATATAAAAGGAAATATAAGAAGACTTATAAACAAATTAAGAGAGGATGTCAAATAAGAGAATGCAAATAGTCTTTTTTTTCGTAAGCACTAAACAAGTTACCAATAAAATAAGAAAATGAAAATTTTGTTTCTAAATTGTAAATATCCCAGCAGTCAAAAGCCAAACTACTCAGCAAGCATTCTAGTTCATTGAAAATAAATTTTTTGGGCATATGCATGTTAGTTCATTGCTGACATAGTTTTAAACCAGTTGTAATAAGAATAGTGCAGGCAAAATTTTGTATTTCAAATAATAATAATTTATATTTGCAACTGGTCAAAAGTTTTACGTGGCAAATAAGCGGGGGAATGTCGTGCCAAAATACAAGTATAAGAAGCAAGCAATATGTTCCTGTGGCCTCAAAAGTCGTGCATTTGCAACCTCGTCCACAATGACCTTGCATATTTATATAAAAGAATGCCTTGAGTAAAGATTATATCCTTTCATTCGACATCACAACTCTCCTACTATATTCAGGCCAGACTTAGCCAGCATTCACTACTACACCACTGCCATGAATTGGTATCAAAGCAAGGGAGTGAATGTTATTCCAAAATTCATGAATCCAATTAATTGCCCCCAGTTTCGACCAATAGAAAAATTCTGGGCTATGGCCAAATACAGTTTAAGGATAAGTGCCAAGGCTATAGAAACACATGAACTAATGTTACCTCTTCGGAATCAACATTCCGCTAATGTGACCAGAAAGACTGTTCAAAAAATTATGTCTTCTATTAAAAAGAATGCTTCTGGGTTCTTACATAACAAATATTTTTAATATTATTGTAAATAAAATTAATAACCTAATGGTCTTTAGTAACACATTTAAATATTTAGCGTTCAATAGGTTATTACGGAATTGCGGTATACCTTCTGAGTACAGATTTTGAGTGAACGATGCTTTATATACACTTCCCTTGGTTTTCGCCAGTTAATAAAATCATATACGTTTTATCCGCCTCTTTTAGGCGAGAAGAGTAATTTCAGTTTCGAAAAACGCTTGAACAACTAAGATCGGGATAGCGCAACAGGCTGAACTCTATATTGTACTGAGTGGACCCGAAATATTAAATTAATGGTCTTCAAATGTAGAATGATCGCGTGACACCAATAATTTAATCCCACTGTCTATATGGTATAAAATTGTGGAAACACTGTTCTTTCTTGACCTTCCTTGGAATTAGGGCGACAAAAAGTATAGCTATTTGCAAGGCCGTTCCCAGGAGGGGGAGGGGTGGCGGGTAGTTGTTCCCCTACCGAATAAGGAATGCAAACCTGAGATTTAAAAAATCAACCACAAACATTTTTTAGAACTCCTAGGTTACCAGAGATCTCAAAGTTTCTATTCTATCTATCTATGGCGCGATATACAACAGGTATATCATCATAAACCTCCTAAGAGATTTTTGCGCCAAGCTTCTCTTCCAATTTGTGGTGTGCCGATTTGAATTTTTCCCTACAAATTGGTGGGACCTACAGTTTTTTTGCCGACTCCGAACGGCATCTACAAAGGAGACGAATTTTTGCTGAGAAGCCTGTCATGGCAGAAATACACTCGGAGAGTTTGCCAAACCACTGCCGAGGGGCGACCCCGTTTTGAAAAACTTTTTTCAAATCACTTTTGATGTTACCTGTACCAGGGCTCGAACCATGGACCTTCGGTGTGGTAGGCCGGCAACACTACCTTCACACCACGGCGACCGCAGGTAGTAGTAAAGTTTCTATTAGTTTTTAAAAATGCAATTAATAATTGGGGAGTTTTCATGCAATTGCATAAGTTTTGCAGCCAAATTCAATTAACCGTGAGTTGCCCCAATAATTTCGGATGACAATTTAATTATTTATGCAGCCACTAGAGAGCACGCGTATCAGTTGCACAGCGCGTCATGTAAATTTGTCTTTATTTTATGTCTTTGCATAATTTCCAAATATTATGTTATTATTGAGCCGGTAGCGAATATAATGCAATCGAAGGAAAATGACATTATGAAATGTGCCGAACACATAACTAAAATTTTGGAAGTACTGCAAGCGCATAGATCAACCGCCGATATTGTTTTCAATAGCGTATTCAAAGATGCTTCTGAGTTACCTGGAAGTGCTTTTGTTAAAAAGAGCATGCTGAGAGTTGTTGAAAGGCACAAAAATAGATGGAACGCTCCTTTTACATCTATATCAGAGTATTACCAGCGAACAGTTTTTGTACCTTACCTAGACTCCCTAATATGTTCCTTTAATGAGAGGTGCTCGGAACAAAATAATTTTGCCTTATCATTGACTACGTTGCATCCAAATATTCTCAAAAATATGAGTATTTTAGACATTAACAGCACTTGTGGATGCCAAAGTTTTTTTTGAATTGGATAGCATTGATAATGAACTGGAATTGTGGTGTATGGCCTGCCAAAAACAGGGACCAACACATCTTGTGTGTACCTCCGAGAAGACAGGATTATATCCAAAAATAAGATAAGCTTTTGGAATACTGCTTGCAATGCCCTGCACAACCGCTACGGTGTAGCACTCCTCTAGCACTCTGAAGAGGGTGAAGACTTGGTTGAGAACAACAATGACAGAATCTAGACTTAATGGTGAATAAATTTCTTTTCTAAAAATATATTTATCGTGAATGCATGTATATATATATTTTTTTTCAAATGTTTATGCATGCTGCGTGCGCACAGAAAATTGGTTGCGCCAAACGATACGGAGATAAAAGATCTTATTTTAGATGAGTTTTCAAGAAAAAAAATAGTTATTTAGCAATTATATCTCTGTAACTAAAAAGGGCGTGTGAAAAAAACCATATAAAAATGTTATTTGTTTTCCAAAATAAATAAAATCCTGCTGGGTCTATAGTGTAGAGCTCAAAACATTGGTGCCCTTGACGTATCGCTACAGTCGTATCCCTATAGTTGTTTTATAAGGTTACCGAAAACGTACCAAGGTTTTGAGCTTAAGCTTTCGCTGTAACCTAGACTTACTTATACTTATTTATACTTATAACAACGCTATAAGCTAATCAGAAATGGGGGAAACAATTTGTCCCCCTTTGTGGAGAACTGGGAACGCCCTGACTATTTGTATACCTTTTTTGGTCAGTGTCACAGTTATGGCGCTGGCGGTATACCAGAAATTGGTCACGATTTTCCACTTGAGACAGCAGCTTTGAGAGCAACATAGAAACACAACTATGGTCTTTCCGAGGTAAACCAGAAATTTGGTCAACCAACACAAACTATCTTCGTCTTTCTCTTCCTCTATAAGAACATTATCAACACTGTTAAAGCGACATAAACTGTAACTGTTTCTTTAGTTTATTTCATTTGCATTGAATGTTATTGTAATTCGCAACAAGCTTATGAAATATCTAAGCTTTATGGAGGGCGAGTATTTTTTTTTTAAGTTAATCTTTGTATATTATTTTATTATTTGTTCAGGGATTAGAACGGGGGGGGCGGATCATATGTTGCATAGGGTACAACCTTGGAGTAATGTACCATTACAATTATTTTTTATTTAAATCATTTGTTCTATATACAATGGGGGGTGCGAGTCACCTTACCCCTGTTAAAACTACCTTTGGTTTATATGCACAAATTACATAACTCGAACAAGTTGAGCCGTATATATTTGACCAACATACAACTAGTAGATTTGACCACAGGCTTATTTCAGTACCAAAAAGAAACTCTTCAAAGAAATCTACGTTTGATACCCATCTTGTACTTACACATTTTAGGTTGGCCCACATATTTGTCGATGTCTCCGAAACCTTTAGAGGTTTCGAAATAAGGGATATTTCATATTTTAATTTAGACCTCTGATATTGCAGTGCTGAAAGTTTTATTCAATTTCATTCAGCAGGTTTTGAGACAGACATACAAAAATTGTAAAAACTGTTTTGTCGATTCTATTGGCTTAATAACACTGCGTTACAAAAACAAGCTTTAGCTCTGTCCTATGCACCAAATATATATTGTATAATTGAACATAAAAAAAATGTCTGACGTGTACATGAAAATCGCCCATACAAGTGTATTTTTATTTTTTCTCCCCTTTCCGAAAAAGTATATTTGGTTCATAGGACAGAATGTATGTAACACGGTGTAGTGATCCCTGCTTTTAATGTTTCTTAAATATTTGCAATGTACAGACATCCACTTGTTGCAACTCCATTATATGTAGAGATTTTAGATATCTACCCCCATATTAATAAAAAATAAAATTGGTTTTTAAAGCTTTTTGAAGTGAAATTTCCTTACAAATTTTTAACTAAATATAAGAGCTTTATAAACCAATTGTATTTTTTATTAATATGGGGTTAAAAGTTAAAAAAAATAAAAAAGAAATTGTTTTTCCGATTTAGAAAAGTCGAAACCGGAATCCGAAGTCTAATTCAATAGACAGCTCCTACGTTTCGGACCCATAATAGCATCTTTGTTGCGTACCTTATGTAGCGTACCACATACGTACATCCAACGCTTAGTGTATATATATGTATGTATGAATACATAAGTTGCTGCTAAAGAGTCACGTGCTATTTTTCGTGCTATGAAATTGAAAATAGAAAAGTTTATCGTTGTTTTGTACAAACATTATTATTGCATTCCAGTTTCATTTTGTAGCAGCTATTCAACGTGAGTTGAATTTGAAATTGTTTTATAAATAAAATCGCGACTACATAGCATTCTACGTATCAATGGAATACCATCTAAAAGGATGCTAATAGTTTCGCTTAAAACGTATTGCGCAAACTCGCTGTTTGA
Source organism: Merzomyia westermanni (assembly GCA_949987695.1). Classification (NCBI taxonomy): domain Eukaryota; kingdom Metazoa; phylum Arthropoda; class Insecta; order Diptera; family Tephritidae; genus Merzomyia; species Merzomyia westermanni. The sequence continues at coordinate 21,199,517 of OX465289.1, forward strand.
TGTTGCATTGAACAACGTAAAACTAATGAAAGTAGATTCAGCTAATTGCCCGCACTCTTTTGGAGATATAATAGAAATATACTCGTACAAGTTAAGAAATCCAATCACGGTATTTAAGAGAACGCAACTGAGTACAAGTGGTTACCCTGTAGGAAAAACCTCTAATATTCGTGCGCATACAGTGCATTCGTCAACACTATCACTTCGTGCTCAAGTTCTTTTACATCAAATCAACTGGTGAGCTTTATCTGAAATAACTGAGTACATTCACAGAAAAAATATTACAATTTAATCTAGAGAATTGAAGTGAAAAAATAATAAAGTGCATTTTAAATATTATTGCGATTTATAAAATTTATTAAATTCTTGGCGCTCTATTGCATTATTCTGGAAGAGAATTTTATTTTTTTTGCTTCTTTTGCTAATTTATTTTTCTTCTTCAGCTACTCAGGATCAGCTATTTTAAAGCCAATGCCCATTGGCTCCGAAACTGTTTGAACTGGCAGTAGTAGTCTGCAGTGGCTTCGTAACTATTATCAAATTGTCGATAGCAATAGTGATTATCCAGTGCTATCCAAACACTCTAGCTCAAACTAGTTTTTTATAATTTTATTACACAGCTGCTTTCCTTTTTTATGCAATTCCTACAAATTTGTTTTTTTTTCTCATACTTTCATTTAAAATGGCAATTTCTAGTCTAACTTAGAATTTTAATATTGATTTTGTGATAATACAGCTCACATTAAATGCTCTGTTATGGCGCGAAAAGTGAGCGTTCGGCGCTGGTCTTGTTTTTTTTTTAATTTTTCGTGTTTTAGACTTTTATCATTGCCAAAAATGTTTAATTTTATTTAAAATCTCGAACTCAGAGCAGAAGCTCAAGATAATTAAGCAAAGCGACTAACAATGGCTCAGCTAAAATGGCAAACCATTGCTTTGTCCCCAACCCAAATCTGACAAGGCGTGACGAAAAAGTGTTCCAATATACTTCTGCTTTATAGTCTTTTGTAGCGCAAATGTGTGAACCTAAAATTTTAACTATTAAAACCAGTTAATTATGTTGGCTGTTTTGCTTTTAAATAAATTTGGTTTTTAATTTTTTATATAAACAGCATAGATATCATAACCTTAAATTCGAAGTATTTCATTTCAATCTTTTCCCCTTAGATATATTTACTCTAATGTATAAAAAGGTAATTCTATGCAGACTAATTTTTTTCAAATTCAATTCAAAATGGCTTGTTTGACCTAGTTAAAACCCACTTACATTCCTAGTGGGTACTGAGTTTCATGCAGGGTATGCTCTACGATTTTATGTGTGTATATTTGAAAGTGACTCAGTATTTATTGAAAACCATATATTACGTTATTAAAGCATAATTATACTTAACTGATCATAGCTCACAAAGTGGATTAATTCTTAGTCTAGAGGCAGATCGAAGTGGCACAAACGATTGGTATGGAATATTTCGCAAAAGACAAAATCAGCGATTATTCAGTAACTATAAAAACCAGATTTCCATAATTGGTAGGGCACCGCAATCTTTTGATTAATCACGGTTTGATACGAGACCGGTAAGTCCCACAAAATATTGTCAGTAGCTTTTTACCTAAGTCAGCATAACCCTCCACCCTTGATCATTATTTTCGTTGCGTTTTAAGAACGTTGAATAGTGGCCAAATATATATCAACCGTTGTGCGTTCACCGATCTCGATAACTTGGGACCCATCCACCGGCATCAGCCAACAACGGTTAACCAACCATCGGCAACTTGTTACCGGCCCACCCGCCTCAATCCACTTCCATTCACCTGTTATCGGTAACTTGGCGCCAACCCACTGGCAACCATTAACCGTTCATGGTAACACGGCACCGATTCTCTAGTCCGTCCGTGGGCACCTTTAATTAATATAAATGTGCCAGCGAAAATGGTAAATTTAAGACCACGCCCACTTGAATACTTAAAAAGTTTTTAAATGAAACATAGACGTATGTTAGGGGCATTAACTTTCCGAAAAAAAATTTTTTATATTAAATTTATTTTACTTCCAAAGCTTAGTTGTACGAAAATCGCAAAAAAAAAGATATTTGAAGGGGTTTCGGTAGCCTTACTCGAAGACTATTTGACACATTGTAATATCTTGTAGGAATTACCTACCTATAACGAGAGCGAGTTTTGGTAAAAATAAGCAAAACTGAGAGCTAACCATGCCTACTTCTGATAAAAGTCTCAAAACGATAACTCAGTTTATTTTGAAAATCGACATCTCTGAAAATAAATCAGTTGCACTCTTGAAATTTGGCTAATCTAGGTAAACTATATTTAAAAATTAATAAACTAATGTTTATACAAATTTAACTCGCAATTCTTATTTGAAACTGGTATTATTTTTAAGTTAGTATATATCAACTTCCATGAAAATCGGTGGAAGGGATTGAGTACTTCTAGCACGTGTACTGGCAAAAATGTCTTCAAAAAAAATTATAATGTTGACAACTACACCCACATTCCATATAATAATGTTTGGTGCTAAAGCTTAAAGCTGAGTATATAATATTCGCTTAATCCCTTTCCTTAGACTCCCTTACTGGTTTTCTTTGTTATTTGCCAAATCTAAAATGTTCCAGTCTAAATTTTTGTGGTTACGTATACGCTGCGGCGTACCACAGTGTTTGCAAATGAAAGTGAAAGTAAATAGTCATTCGCATATGCCTATCTACATAAGTATATGTATACATAAAAAAGCATATGAATCAAAATGAGTTTCGGATTGTTATATTTGTACTCGCACACATACACAAATAGCTACAACATACGAGACTGAGTATTTATATAGGCATTTGAGCTTTCTTGCTGTCAAATAACACAGAAGTACATGAAAATGCATGCTGTCAGCAAGTCGTAACCGTTATACACCAACTTATACATTTAGTTATTCATAACAACATTTAGCGTCAGTCTGTGTGAATATCAAATATCCTATAACTCATGCAGCGCATGTAATATTTCACTTAACACGCGTCTACAATTTGACATGAACATTTGAATATATATTTATTTGGGTGTATGTATCTTATGATACACCGTTTTGTGTTTTGAACTACAAAGAAACCATTTAAAAATTTAAGACCATCAACAACAATAACATTTTAAAACCATATTAAGATGGAATGTCGTTTGAAGGAATTTTTGCTGCAAGTCTTAGTTAAGGCATGAAGGTAAGGCTACGTCTTATTCAAATGAAATAAGTGAAACTTCACCTGTCAAAAAGAAAATAAACAGGAGATGAAGAGTGGAAGAAATATAATGGTTTAAATGTGGGAAAGTATGTAAACGGGTAGGGCAAACAACGTAGTCGATCTGAGGCAGTGGTCGGTCAGCCTGCGAACATATATCTTCCGTAAAAACCTGCTCAGTGAAACATCACCTGCCTAGGCAAATACACCTCGAAGTCGTCAAAAAACATTTTGGCCCTGTCTAATTATAGTGAAAATTAAGACAGCGCACCGTAACTTGGAAGCGAAATTTTGCCTCAATCTTATCGGAGGTATTTTTCAGCAAATCATTATTACTACTATTAATGAAGCGGCTATAGTTTAAGCCTTCTAGGACATCACCGTGCTAAAATTACTAGTCGGCTCTTTGTAAAAGAAATTCCCTGTCCCTCTCCTTATCAATCGTTTCTTATTCTTATACTCCAGCTCCCTCTTTCGTATGTACATTATATTTTTTTTCCTTTTCCTATTACTTTTTCGCACACATTTAAAGTAAATAGATCGTGGTAAAAATGAAATTTGCATGGGAAAATCCGCTTTGTTCCCCATGAATGTGCCCCCTTTTTACTTAAATGCCTTTTGACTTGTTATAATAGAGATTAGCATTTTATAATTCTTCAATTTGTAGTATTGCAATATAGAATATAAATACTGAGAAAACTAGAATAGACGCTGTAAAAGTGTATAGTTTCTAGCCCATCAAAGGTTGCGAATTAAACCGGGAGATTCCATGGTACTCCTAAATAAACCAGCAATCTTCGATTTTGGCGACCTTCGAAATTTTTAATAATTTACTTTGCCGGCTTGAGATCCGATGTTTTCCATACAAAATTAAGAAACACGGTGTTTTTAATTTTATACCAATATATTTCGGTTATACACGATGACCGTCCTCAGGGTTAACTATAAACATACAACATAGAACACAAAACAATATAATTACATAAACAAATATTTCATAAAACATGAATTACATACAATGTTTTACACGTCCTCCCTGTTCTACTTGGTGTGGTTAACTACTTTGTTTGTTATCAAATGTCTGTATGAGAGCGCGCAGTTTGCGACGTCCCTTTTTAAATTAACTAACAAATATTTTTTAATGTTTCCTATAGAATCTACATATGTAGATGTGATCCTGGTTTTTTTTTAGGTTTTTATACCTAACAATTGTTATAGCTCAATATACATAACTTTGTCACTCGAACTGGTTAAAGGTATGCACAGTCAACAATGGCCGACGAAAATCTTTTCTTCTTCACCATATAAAAGGAAAAAAAGTTAAAATAAATTTCAAAAAAATGTTCAAAATTTTACTTAATTATAAAAACTCAAGCAAAAATATGTAAATAGCTAAAAGTATTTTACGAATGTTTTGATGAGCCGGTTTCATCCAAAAATTGAAAATCCCGCATGCTAGATAAACCTAAATTTGTATACGCTCCTGAATGCTTTTGACCTCAAATCGCTCAGAAGGTGCATCACCTTTGCAGCTTTGATACGAGATACCATGTTTCAGTCCAATATGGCACATATGGCTCAACAGTTCAGTGTCCAGTGAGCGCACCAAGTGGCTCGGTTAAATATCGTGATTAATTGTAGGAGCCCTACAGACTCTTAGAGAATCTACAGCTCTACAAACACTTCCACCTAATAATATTCTCGCTAACCCAGTTCAGCGACGAGATATACGGCCGTGAAAAGTCTCAGAAGTGTAACGACCTCCTTTGCTTCTGAGGCATCAAGAGCTCATCCATAGCAAGGCAGTTCATCTAATTTTCGTTTCTCTGTAATCTAATATGTATATTCCGTTAACTTTGGTACTTACCCTAGCTGTCAGACAAGATGGCAACCATATTAGTTGATTGGAATATACTTGCGGAGTCCGGAAGACGTAAGGATAAAGTAATGGCTGGGAGGACATTTTGGGTTCGTGGGAAATGTAGCCAGAAGTCTTTAACTTCCACGCGCTTCCAGAATCCCAACTCTCCAGTCCTCAGTGCACCCTGGGATATCGTTTCTATTATAAGAAGATCTATAGCCTAATGAATGTATATCGCTTTCAGAGCCTCTGTATAATATGATCTAATCGCTACTGTGATCACACCCCAGCAAACTATCTCAACTTTTCCCGTCAAATTGTGAATGCATTTCACATTGACTGCTTCCCCCGGTCGAATAACTTCTCTCTGCACCCATGTCACGACTTCAGGGCTCAGTGCCCACTTTTGACCTAATAATATTTTAAACAAGTAAGGAAAGGGCTGTCTTCGACTGTGCCAAAGACTTTATAGCTTTCATGAATACGCATCAGGGATATAAGTGTCCGATCCCTACTCACAATTAGTACAAACTCTGCAAAACTGTTAATTTAACCATTTATCGGAACAATCGAATATATAGGAGCTATACGTTTAGGTGGTCCGATCTGGGTGATTTTTACTACATTTTTACATTCCATATCTAAAAGGTACTGAACCTGAAGAATTTTACGCTCCTAGCCTCTTAATTTGCAAAATTTATAGACCAAACCCAATTTATCGGAACATTGTATGGGAGCTATATGTTATGTTAGTCCGATCTGAGTGATTTTCACTATACACATTACATACATAATATTTACCTAACCTGCAAAACTGTACGTTCCTAGCCGTTTAATTGCAAAACTTATAGCCCAAAATCCATTTATCGAAACTACCGATTGTATGGGAGGTATATGTTATGTTAGTCCGATCTGAGTGATTTTCACTATACACATTACATACATAATATTTACCTAACCTGCAAAATTTTACTTTCCTAGCTTTTTAATTGCAACAGTAATAGGCCAAAACCCATTTATCGAAACTATCGATTGTATGGGAGTTATGCGTTGTATAGGTCCGATCTTGCTGATTCCGAGAAATTATTAATATATTACAAAATGGCGGCCCCATACCAAATTTCATCAAGATATCTCTAAAACTGAGGGACTAGTTTGCGTTCAAACATACAGACAGACGGACGGACCCTGCTCATTGCGGTATACTTATTGGTGGGTCTATTTCTTCTTGTTTTCATGCTAACAAATATCGGACTAAAGTTATAGTAACATTTCATGTTCATGAAAGGTTTAAAGAAAACTTTTCACGAAGACGCAGCTTTTGACCATCAAGAGGAGCCGTCTGGAAACTTTAGATTTTGTTACTGGTGCAAAAAATCACTAGCTCTCTATTTGGGGACTCACGGTTAGCATCATGGTGGTGGTTAGTGGTAGTGGTTAAACGGGATGTTATATAGACTTCGGGACTACCATTCTTTAGTACAGTTCCGACAGAGCATTATGGTGTTCCATATCCTCACATCACTGTGCCTCTTTATAAAAAATAATTTTTTCAGCACTATCACATACTCAATAGATCATAACAAATATACTTAATTTATATGGGGAGCACAAAGAAAATATTTTAATAATCCAAAATTGGGCTTTCGTAAAAGGATAATCGCAACGGTCTTATAGGTACCCAACTATTCACCTTTATTGTTGTTTTGCAATCAAAAAGTAAATGTGTAAAAACATTTTAGAAAGTTGAGCTTACCTGACATTCCGCTACCTTATACCACTACGGCTAAGTCGGCTATTTGCAGTTTCTTGTGCCTACAATCAAAATTAGTATATATCAACACATATTTTTTAAGAAATGTTTTCTTTCTCAATCGCCAACTAAAGAAGCAAAAACAAAAAAGAAAATAATTTATATAAATTAAAAAGCTGATAAGGCAATTAGATTTACTTCAAATTTACAAATACTTTACAAAGTTACAAACACTACACCCTGCTGGATAAGGTGGTCTGGAACATCATTACCTTTACGTCACTTACTATAAGAACTCAGGTCAATAAAATCATTATGTAGATCAACTTTGGATTGGGGTCCCAATATGGACTTATTATTATCCATATCACCCGGTTGTGAATGTCTAAAAGATATTGACTTCACAACACAATTAAGTATAAAGTAGTATATATATAGACAAGCAGCTCTAATCTAGCCTAACATTCCTTAAAGAGTTTCTCTTTAAAACCGGATCTGTATTTGTCTTTTATATCTGAACGTATGGTATGTTGTTGGTTTTGTTGTTGTTTTAGTAGATTTGGTATGTATAGTTCTTTAGCGTTGAAACCGTAACTACAGCTGTCAAGTTATTAATACTTGAATACAAAGCCACTTTTTGGGTGAGCATATGTACAGTTGTGTTCAGTTTAATAGTAGTGAAATTAAATTGCATATCATTCGACGATATAAAAAGAAGCTGTGTTTTAATAATTTTCTTTTGAAATATAGCGAATTCTATAACCGAAACCACATAAAATAAGTTTCACAGTTTACACAAAGTTCAGGAAAGATTTTTAAAGATCTACACCAAAATTTTAATATTTTTGGGCACAATTTTTAGAAAATTTTTGAGTGCGCAGTTTTATGGCTCATTCAATGTAAGCATTATAATGTGCAACGTAAGAAGTACTTCAAAATTTCCACCTGCATCTTTAGAATTCTTTCCGTCAAGGATGTTAGCTACTGTTTTCCATACAAAATAAATTTTTCTTCCTGCGTTGTACGGAATAAATTACTCAACACCCTCCACGAAAAAAATTATGAAAATTCAGGGAAATGTTTAACAATTTCTAACTTGCACATCATCATACTTAAATTGATTGGGCTATAAAATTTTATACTCAAGAGTTTTCTGGAAATTCTGACAAATTCTGACCATTTTTTAACCTCTTCCATCCCGCACCGAAAACACGCTCGAAAAATAATTTTGTATGACTTATTTTTAATAAGTGTTGTCTTAAGAGTTTATTTCAAACAAAATTTTTATTTTTTATTTCGAAATTTTAAATTTTTAATATAACTGCAAAATAAAAATAAAATATTCTTATGTAATTCAAGGAAAAAGCTAATTCAATGTTTTTTTTTATTAAAAATAAATAAATATATATTAAAAAAAGTAAAACTGTTTATGTGTACACAAAAAAAATATTGACTCACTTTTGATAAAATATGATCCAATCTTGCATATTTGAAAATATTGTATGAACGCGACAGAAGAAGTAAAGATAGAAACTAAAAATGTAGAAAAGCGAGCGAATATGTTCCCAATAAATTGTTATATTGTTTGAGACATGATCCAACTATGTACAAGAGGTCGTAGCAGCTCGACAAACATACAAAGACACAAAAATTTTCCATGTATTTTGTTTTTGTAATTTGTGAGTTTAACGTCAAAATCGTACCGAGAAATGAGTGTAATGTCAAAATCCGAGGCAAAAGTAAAAATCAGCTGGTCTGTTAACACGACCTGTATTATTGGATCATGGTTTGAGAAAAAAAATTAAACATTGACAGTTATTCCACAAAGAAAACATATTTTTTTAATTTAATTTTTTATTTTAAGGTTAACATATGTGGACATTATACCCGAAGAGGTTATAGTTAAATTAAATTTTCTGAAGTTTGTGTAAACTTTTAAATTTTCTTTTTATGTGAATTCTGTTACAGACATCGAGATATTTCAAATAAAAATTATTAAAAACACAGCTTCTTCTTATTTCGTCGTACGATAAGCAATTTGATTTCACTACTATTATATTGAGCACAGCTGTACACACATACACACTCACATATTTCATCAAAACACACCTGTCATCATCAGCATCTAAATCCAGCTTAAGGATACAGGCACAAAGCCAAATTGAACAAGCAAGAACAAGCAACTGCGCAAGATATTTTGAAACCATTCATCACTGAGGTGATTTCTAAATCATAAATATTTACGCAGCCACTGGCACCTACCTACCTCCGTACATTGCCAATAACAAAAAACAAAAAAACCAAGAAAATTTGAAGCAGCCGAACTTAAAGAAAAAGGCACATGTAGCTGACAAAGCACAAACTCGTATTAGCAGGTATAAGTATAGCGTATCACTCCAAGATGGGCAAATCCACCAAACCTTTGACTTTGTCGTATCTCTCTCTGGGGAATTTAGGTTACCTTCTTGGCTATCGGAGCTGAAATTTTAAATATCTCGGAAAAATTGTTTTTTTTTTAATAGTCGCTTAAAGCATAAGGATTGGATTGGAAATATAAACTGATACCGGAGGGAGAAGAGGGGCACTGCCTAGAGAGTCAGGTAGGGGTACAGCAACGCGCCGTGTGTGAGCAGTGGAGTAACGTGAACAGCATTGACAGACGTCTAGTTAGAAGAAAGGAACGCGAGATCTGCAGGTGTTAGTTCCAGGAGCTGAGGGCCAGGAGCTTGAGAACCTGATATATCAATTTTGACGATGAAAGATACCACTCGACTATGACAAAAGAGAAGTCCAAGATCACGAGAGCAAAATAATAAAGCTTCGGGGAACCACTATCGAACCAGGAAGGGTTAAGTCCTGGAAGATCTATGATAGAAGCTGTTCAATGCGCTATAAAGTTTCTTACTGATTTAGCTTCCCCAATCCAATTAACAACTATCAGTGTAAAGTTACTAATGAAAGAATGATGTAGGAAGTTGGATGACCCTGGAGGTTGGGTGAGATCAAGATAATTTAAAAAGGTTGTATTAACACAGCTTGTAATATTAATAAAGATCGAAAAACTGTCCACCTCAGCAAAAACCAACGCACCCATGCACGATAGGTCCTTTTACAATTATCAGCCTGTGCACTTTATCAAGAACCACCAAATTGTGTGAAAAGCTTTGCTAACAACACAACAACAACAGGAAGGATGCATAATACAAATACTTAACTGAGTATTTCCTGAGTAGCTTCAATTTTGACTATACCAAATGGACTTAAGCAACAAAACGGGCGCCATTCGGAATGTAAACGAACAATCTCGGCGGGTAGAGTTGCGAAAGTAGGTCTTGGGGAGTACGAGGACAAGTCGAAATCCTCTCCACCATAAAAAATTGCATTGACACAATCACACTTAAGAAGACATGTTGTTAAAAAGAAATTTGGAACTGTAAAGACCTTTATTCATTCGCAACCCTGAAGTAACATTAAAAGTTAGCTTAAAGGTGCTACTGTGGTATGGCAAACGAGAAATAAAGTGCACCGCCGGTGGCCAAATATCACATGCTTTAACTCTCTGCTCTTAACTGTCAGCATGTTTGGCTTGGAATCATGGTTGGTGTCAAAGGATGGTAGGAATTCACTTAGGTTGGTCCAGAAAAAAGCAATTGAAATAAATTATTTGCTCTGCGATCTTTATGTAGATATCAGACCGAATCGGCCCGACAAGACCCAACCGCTTCTCTGAATTTGATATGTCATCTGCAGTTGAAAAAATGTATTGCTCAATAAACGATTTTTCTTGTTTCGATATAAAACGATTTGTGAAATATCGATTTTTTTTTTCATCAAAGCCTTTTCCAAATATTTCTAAAAATATATTTTGAATGACGATAAATGAGCTCAAGTAAAAGAATAATACGTTTTTTATGAAAATTAGTATTGCTTCTATTTTTATTTATTACTATCAACCCGCCCCTTGTTTCACACAGGTTGATAATGTTTAAAACATACATACCACCGAAGTGAAGTAACGCTACCGAGCTCTTTCGCGAATTCATCAAATAAATGGCTCACCACAGCTGTCGCTTAAAGCACGCTGACTTATTCGGTTGGCAGCGAACAAACACACAAACAGATTTTTTTGGAAAAAGTGCTGCTTTTGTTTAAACAATTCTGGTTAACTAAGAAAGAAATCAACTATTTTTTTTTGATGCAGAACGAAAGTAAATATTTCAAAGTTTAACTTCAAGGAAGACTCATTCTAATCGGTTGATTGCTGATGTATGGCTGTGTAAACCAAAAATTTATGTTTTTTACCACATTTTGTCCGATTGCCACGCCCCCTTTATATATTCCTTCACATTATATAAAAAAAAGTCCATCTCACACAGCTAAGCTTTAAAATGCAAAAAACCGCTTTCAAATCGGAGCATTATATGCGAAGCGAATTCCGTACATAGCTTTTTAGCGACTTTATTTTATAAGTAGTATAGATTAATTAATTATTAAAAGTTTTTATTAGGATAGAGAAGGAAAATTGAAATAAAACCGCTATAATTTTACATTACCTGCTACAGCATCCACAGACTACAAATACAAGGCAACTAAAAGACAGTACAAAAGCTATCATTTTCCTTATAGATGCACTTCGGAAGTTGCTAGACTTCAGCGCCAGAGAAGCATTAGCACGCCCTTCTAACCACTAAGCTAACAGCACGCTGTTTTTTCTGTCAGCAATACTCCTATTTCTATTCATCTAACAATATTTGAGCAAGCACCACCATCTGCCTGATTGCCATTATTACTTATGATGGATTTTATTTCTTTATTGTGCCAGTATTATCGTAATTGACAATCATTTCAGATAATTGGTATAAAGGTAAAAAAACTAAGTTTTTTATGCATTCATATTCCAATCTCTTACATGCATTATATAACTTATTAAAGATAACTATTTTATTACAGTAAAAGCAAAAAGACAGCACACAAAAATAAGAGTCAAATATAAAACAGCTACTGTTAATTTTCAGACAAAGAAAAAACACACGAATATCAATTATTATTATCACAAATTGTGAGTATATTGTTTGATATTTGACTAAATCAAAAATGAAATCAACTGCTGAATATTGAGATAAATAAAAATGAATTATTTTCCTTTAAAGCTAAATAATGCATTCAGATTTTACTTAAACTTTGAATTTAAATAATCAAACTAAAATATATAATTACCAAAACGCTCAGTGTTACCTAGAATTTGACTAGAAACAACATTGACTTGAGGTGACTTATTTATTTTCACCTATAGTGTGAACATAGTTTTAGCCATTTTTCCGCACGTCGCGCAGATGGCTTTATTAACAAAAAACGATTTAAAATGTGTAATTCATATAATCGGTTAAATAAAAATCAATGTTTATCTTTGATGAAATCGATAAAAAGAATTTATGATTAAAAAATCGAATTAAATAAAAATATATTATTTATTCACAACCCTACTATGTATACATCAGGTTATATGAACCTATAAAGATGCTCTGGCTCAGAAAGTACATCTATCGACAACTTCAACTCAGTCAACGGAAAAGGGGAGGTATACAACACATGCAAAGTGGCTTGGCCTCGCTGGGTGTTCTCTATTGGCATACTTCCATGCTGTGCTTAAGACGACCATATTTTGATAAATGAATCCATATGAAAAGTCCACGGTTTCATGGATTTCGCCATGAACATCATCGCTGTTAATCACATTTGACAAGCAAGCGTGTTTGATATCACACCTTCATACATATGAACTTGTACAGACACACATATACATGTGCACATGTTTATGTATAGCTTTCAATATCAGAAACAGCACACCAATTTTAGCTTTTGAAAACAAACACCAGCATGACAGCCTACTCAAAATGCGATGCAAAATATGCTCTGATGCTGGTGCTAGAATACGTGACTAAGTCAGTCTTGTAGTAACTATGATACATACATACATATACATACACACATGTATTACAGCGTAGTGAAAATGTAGAATGATAATAGCTTGTACCTTTTACAGACATTGTCATCAATCCACGCATTTCTTTTGGAACTGAATGTTCTGAACTAGGCTGATTTTTATTTGAGAACCATATACGATTGCTTGGAAAGAATAAATAAAAAATGTGTGCATACAGAAAAAAATGTGTGGAGGCAGCTCAAATGACGCAATTTGAAAAGAAAATAAACAAACGATAATGGAAACGTCGCAGCGCAGGTAGCCTTAACTGCAATTACAAGCAGTTAGTTACGCAATCGCATCAGTTAATCAAAACGTGCCAAAAGCAGAACTGCACACGTAAAGAAATACGAAAGTTGAAACTGCAGCAAAAAGCTGAATTAAACACAAAATCGCAACTGTAATCAAACACTCAATATTTTTACCAAAACTCATCAATGATTAAAAATTTAATGTGAAACAATTTAAGCTGAATAATTTTTTAATTCATAACTCGTTTTGTATGCACTTGAACTAAGCTTGACTCACGTTTCAACAGAACTTTTGTTAAATAAAGTCTGCGTAGTTTTAAAAAATACAGAGATAAATATAAACATAGACACAAACATAAACACAAACACAAACAAAAACACAAACATAGACACAGACATAAACATAAACATAAACATAAACATAAACATAAACATAAACATAAACATAAACATAAACATAAACATAAACATAAACATAAATATAAACATAAACATAAACATAAACATAAAAAAAAACACAAACATAGACACAAACATAAACATAAACATAAACATAAACATAAACATAAACATAAACATAAACATAAACATAAACATAAACATAAACATAAACATAAACATAAACATAAACATAAACATAAACATAAACATAAACATAAACATAAACATAAACATAAACATAAACATAAACATAAACATAAACATGAACATAAACATAAACATAAACATAAACATAAACATAAACATACACATAAACATAAACATAAACATAAACATAAACATAAACATAAACATAAACATAAACATAAACATAAACATAAACATAAACATAAACATAAACATAAACATAAACATAAACATAAACATAAACATAAACATAAACATAAACATAAACATAAACATAAACATAAACATAAACATAAACATAAATATAAACATAAACATAAACATAAACATAAAAAAAAACACAAACATAGACACAAACATAAACATAAACATAAACATAAACATAAACATAAACATAAACATAAACATAAACATAAACATAAACATAAACATAAACATAAACATAAACATAAACATAAACATAAACATAAACATAAACATAAACATAAACATAAACATAAACATAAACATAAACATAAACATAAACATAAACATAAACATAAAAATAAACATAAACATAAACATAAACATAAACATAAAAATAAACATAAACATAAACATAAACATAAACATAAACATAAACATAAACATAAACATAAACATAAACATAAACATAAACATAAACATAAACATAAACATAAACATAAACATAAACATAAACATAAACATAAACATAAACATAAACATAAACATAAACATAAAAATAAACATAAACATAACATAAACATAAACATAAATTGGAATTAAAAATTAACCAATCAAATTCATAATGTTAAAAATTTCACTATTATATTAGAAATCTTTTATGAAGGAAAAAAATTCCTTCAAATTTTAGCTATCGAAATCCCTGCTGCGAAATTCTTCGGAAGGATCCGTTGGCATGAAATGACCGAAAAGTTTATTTAATGCAGTAAGTTTCACAAATTTTCTTCCTTAATTTAATACACTAGGCTATGGTTTTACAATGACTTACATACAATTTCACCAACGATCAGTAAATTAATTAGTCTTGTATATATGTTTACATATGTATATCCATTGTTGATTTATTATGATAATTTTATTATGACAAGCGTTGATTTTAGACGTAACATCAACAAGTAAAGTGCTGACAGGAAATTTGCAAAAACAACAACTTCAAGCTGCTCATATGTATATCTTTTTTGTATGTGTTGTTTTCCGTCATTAAAATTAAGTTTTGTAGATTCCTTGCTATCCCGCTGTTTTGAACCGAATGCAGCCAAGTATTAAAATAAATTATGACATATGTAGGCGTAACAGAACTTGACACATTGTACAGTAAATAATAATCGAAATTAAGGATATGATTTTGATAAGCGTTTTGTTGATTAGAAACTTGGCGCCATAAGGCATGCAACCCGCATGCTATTTAAGTTCTCAAATAACAAATGTAAGTTTTTTTAGTATTACGAATACCTTGGCGGAAAAGCTAGACAGTCACATAAAGTTACCGATTTTAGGAAATGTACTGCAGCTAAGAATACGGGAAGTATCATAAATCTACCATAGGACATTTTTTATGGAAATATTTAAAGCTTTGGTTTGCTCGGATAGCGTTATCGCTAAATAACCACCGCTGTGCTTACCACCATTAGCGGCACCGCTTTATTGCAAAGTCAGTAAATTGTATGAGGACGACTCGGTCTGAGCTATTTGCACGATCAAACTGCGTTTTAATTTTATTTTATGTTTTTATAAAGTTTACAGAAATGTTTGTGTTGTTTTTTTTTTTTTTTTTTTTGTAAAAGTAT
Organism: Merzomyia westermanni; assembly: GCA_949987695.1. Taxonomy (NCBI): domain Eukaryota; kingdom Metazoa; phylum Arthropoda; class Insecta; order Diptera; family Tephritidae; genus Merzomyia; species Merzomyia westermanni. Next base: position 21,215,042 of record OX465289.1, read on the forward strand.
TTAAAGTTTTTGATTGAATTCTCAGCAATTATGATGAAGACGGTGAGAAAAGACGTTAAAGAACTAGTCTTCAGCATCATGACGGCCGTGATATATTATGTTTGCTTCTATATAACGTTACGGTTAACCTCACCGTCTTCTTGGTTTACAGGTAAGTACTTTTACATTGCAATGTTTTTGACAACCTACTCTACCACTCTGTGAGGGTCGCTTTCGAAGAAACCATACCTTAAGGGTTAGGTTAAGTTAAGGTGAGCGCCTCTCTGCGCAACCAAGAGGCACACTCTAAGTGTTATTTCATCCTCTTTCGACACTATTCATGATTCTCAGCCACACATCAGGACATGTATGACGAAATACTTATAGAGAATGATCTTTGTCCGTTGGCACAGTACTTTAATTCTTAATTTACCTACTCAAACCAAAGCAGCACTAGTTTAGAAGAGCGATTTACATTCGTTTTCTGGTGCTATCCCGAATGCCGGGGGAAGAATTACCAAAGTAGTTCTTTGTATCTACTTTTCTAATTTGTTTTATTGTTGTTGTTGCTTTAATAGCAAAATACTCGTCGCAAAATGTTACTGCATGTTGTTGAAGGAGGCAATCCGTAATAGTGCAACCGTCTAATCCCATATCGACAGATTGATTGATATGCTCGCCGAAACTTTAGAGGCATCAAAGCCAATACCCATATTGTTTCAATCAACTTGGATTACTGATAAATAAATGTACCATCAGGATTCACCTTGCTTAGATGAGGCTCTCATTTTGATTGGAATAGCTGCATAGCTACCATAGCTATGCTAGATCTTCCTATCGTAGGTCTTCGTGCGATGTTGCATATCGGAAAGACTTGATTGATGCAAACCTTACCAGATCAAGAGTCAACTAGTTTTCCGAGTTTGGGTGTGTCGCTCTTAGTCGCAGGTATTTAAAGTTTAATTATTACAGTATACAGACAAAATAGAGCTATAGGGACCCCGTGTACATAATTACGGTAAAGCAATAATTAGATGATCGTAGCAATTCAGAGTACGGTGTTCTGGTAGGTTTGCAATTTCCCTCACTTTGTAATACTGGCATGTCTTGAGTATGCGTTTATATTATCAAACGTTGCCCCAAAGATTTTGCCGTCTTTGGGAATCGACATGATTGTCTTATACCATCCAGCTAGGAATATTCAAAAAAATCCATACTACGTTAGCTGTTAAAAACTTTTGCGGTTATAACGCTAGACAGCATCCCATTAACCGCACCCTTTATGATTGCGACCTAAGGCCTGTAATGCCTTCGAGATTTGACCCAACCAAGTAGTTCCATTTCTGTCAGGGTACTTATATATGTGCATATGTACAACTCTACATATACTTCCACCCTTGTTTATTTACAAACACTATATCCGATACCCTGACTTGCAAACTTTTGCGTTTAACTGGCTACATAAGCTTATGGTTAAAGATACAGGCACGCACACTAAGACAAACTGAATTGTTGCCTGTGCGGCTTATCAAAACAACAAGTAACGCCAGTTTATTTAGGGATTAATAAGTAAATATTTGAAATATATATATATATATATTCATCCTTCTGTCTACGGTTATTTATTAAGGTAATTAGTTTGTTATTTAAGATATTTGTCATGCTTGAAACTTCCTAGAGCTCATCTTGACGAATCAATAAAATAAACAAACAAAGTTTTGTGTACATTTACAAAAGTAGGTATTATACGATTTGATTACCTGTTACAATGAAAGGGAGCTAAATCAGGAACTAAGTAACACCGGCTAAACAATTGTGATTTCTCAACACACAACAAACAACATCGAAACGTTTCACACGCGCACATTGTTAATTTGCATATTTTATTGTGCTGTGGTGTCATGAGAAATTTATTTTAAGTAAGGAAATCTAATTTCGGGTGCCATTAAAGGTAACTACTTTGACTAGATTTCTTTGCTTTATTTTTCATTGCACTTAAAATCTCAAATAAGCCTAAGGACATAATTATGTATTGTGAACGCAAGCTCAGACGAACGATGCATCTCTTGAAGATTTGCTCTAGCAAACGTATTCTCTATCATTTTCGTTCACCTCCTTTGTTTCTTACGTCATGTCAATAATTAATGTCTGTAATGAATATTGCCGTATGTAATTTATATAGAAACGTATATGAATCTATTAAGTTTCATAAAGTTTTTCATGTTATTCCATTAAATTTTAAAAATCTGGGAACAGTAATTTGATTTTAGGACAAATAATTTATTTCATTTGACTTTTATTTTGCTGAGAGAATTTTCTGCTGTTGCTATAATAGTCTTACATATTGCAAACAGGATAACGATTCGTCCCTGAGGCGAAACCAACCTTCCTTTCGCAATAGGGAATAAGGCCCTAAGTGTCTTATATATCGAGTGCTGATGTCAGTTAAAAAACGATCTTATCTTGAAAAGCATTAACGTACTGCATATTGGAAACTATGGTAATATTGTGGGCGTCCAAGAGCAGATGTTATTGCCTGAGAATCTGGTAGTGAATGCAAATTTTCTAAATACATCGATGTATATAATTGGCTTCTAGCTAACATTTTCTAATGAACTTAATGTATATTGGAAAGATTTTCCGCCATCCCTTGTCAAATTTGGTATTTGGTTTTGTAACAAACCGGTTTCGGCGTTCCGCCATCCTCAGTGTTTAGTTTCGTTCTGGTCTTTGCCTATCCGTTGTCTTGTATTAATAGCCTGCAGCAGGTAATGTTAATATGCGTCAGTTTATTATGGTGGATTTAAATGGATGACTGAAGATGGCGGAACGCCGAAACAAAAACCAAATTTGACAAGGGTGTCCGAAAATCGTTCCAATATACATCAACTACCCTGTCGGAAAATCAAAAAAGTAAAATAAAATATATGTTATTTGTATTATCGGACTGTTCATCGGACATTCATAATAAAATCAAAACATCTGTTAGACATATTTCTTGTGTAACAAACTATGGACACTGAAACTATTGAACTGATTTCAATAAAATTTGGTATCGAATTGAAAGATTCTTCGGTTTAAAAGATGGTTCACTTGTTATTTCATTATATTGAAGGGGCGTGGCATAGCAAAGGCTATAAACTGAAATATGACAAAGCATGTCTTTGAAAGTATTCATGCTAGAAAGTTGAAATTCGGTGAGGAATTCAACGAAACTTGTTGCTAATATATCCCAACAATGGATCCTCTAACGGAAAAGGGAGCGTAGTACTTACCATAGAAATGTTATCTTTCAGTATAAATAACTATGAGAGAATTTATGTTAGAACAATAAAATTCGGAAAGTTGTTGTATGAGGCTAATCTCTAATATCTCAAGGGAAGTGAGGATATGTGAAAAGGTTCATGGCACCTCCCATACAATGGGAAATGTAAGTAACTATTATGTACATGTATGCTTCTTTGAATGCATCAAAGTAATGATTAAACTCGAACTCAGTGCTGGACGCGCTGCCAGTATCTGTATATGAATACGTCGCGCTAAAACTTGAAAATGACTACACTAAATTGAGTACTTTCTTCTGGCAGTTGGTTTATAATCAATACACGCCGAGAAACCTCCCATACAAATTTCATTTTACATGCGGAATATGTCTAAAAGGGGTCAAGGTAGGGAACTGAAAATTTTTACTGAGATATACGAGATCAATACTCTACTAACGGAAAACGAAATACAGTTATAGAAAAACTAAACTGTTCTTACTCATGTTTCTTTAGGTTTCATAATGTAAATTGTGAAACAGACTCAAAAAAACACTTGACACTAAAATTTTGTTTGACTTTTTATCAATATTGACAATTTATCACGGACAGAGAATAGCGGCTTTCATCTATTTCGAACTCGATAAAAAAAATGTATCTTGGTCAGAACGAAGTTTGTCGGGTCAGCTAGTTTGCTTTTCGCTGAACATAAAAATGTTGGAAAGGAATATTTTAATTGTTTCTTATATTGACTTTCGGCTTTAATTAATTCATTTATTTTTCGCAGTGTGGTCTGAAATCTGACTGCGCTCTCACTACTAAGTATAAAGGCGAAACTTCTTTCGAAACTGTAACTTATATTTGATTGAAAAAAGTGAAGGATTAAATAAATAATCAAATATTAAATTCATCACACATGTAATCAATGTCGTTGCTGCCCAATAAACACAGATATAAGAATGATATCTGGTGGTCGAATTCGAGACGGCTTCCCGAAACTAAGCTATCTCGAATGTAATTTTTCGGACTTGCTCTCTGTTTCAAGGCATATTCGCAAAAGCCGAATTTTTCTATTCCATTTCGACCTCGAGCCAAGAAAACCATCTTTCTAATAAAGCCTAGGTTGATGAGATGAAATCGTCAACGATTCGAACAATTTTTCGAATTGCTAGAGATAAATGACCCGGCTGAGAATACGGATTCGTCAATCTAGTATGGTGAAGTATTTCCGCGATAATATTATTACAATGCGATGTGTTTACTGTGTGAGTAACAAAGTTTAGTAGTTGCTATTTTAAAAGATCAAGTAAGTACTCACAATACAATGCTCATATCAGAGATTGATCAAGAAGGAATGAAGGAGTTTTTAATTCATTGTTCACCATTCTGACAACATTCTTCTCACTTTCTTCATAGCAAACGTGTTGTTAGCCAATTATCGGCCTGAGTTCTGCAAAAGGCAAATTAGCATGCCTTAGTCAGCAGGGAAAAAGACTAGGTAATAGCATCCACGTCGTTGGTTTACAGCCGCACATTGTAAAATGTTAGGTGTGGCGGTTGATGATACTCTTACCTTCACGCAGCCATTACTGCCAATAAATCTCCGTGACAAAACCTTCAAGTCACTAGCTGGTTCTTCATGAAAAATATTCAAATCGACAAGCGTAGCAAAGTACAGGGCAGTCGCCCAGTCAATCACGAGTAACGCGTCTGGAGAAAGCTATGGGTCTGTCAAAGCACTCTACCAATACTGCTATCGGATGTCACCTTAGCACCCCTCAATATAATTTATATTGCGGGAAAAAAATGCTCAATGCTAGAGACCGTTTGATCCGAAACTTCTGAACAGCAAATAAATAAAATTCATAACACAGCGGTGAATTTTGACACTAAATCATACCCAGTGAGCCCCGTAATGAACTTTAAACACCAGTATCGGTTAAAGAATCAACCTAAATCAACTGAGATCTGGGTACGGAATATCCTTAAACCTTCACGACTGGTGAGGATATATAAAAAAAGGGTAATTAGCATGCTGAGAAATTTGCTTGCTGAAATTGAATTGCGTTATATAATTTCTCAATTTCATAAATTTAAGAAATTGTTTTTTTTTTACATATTTTTAACATAATGGAAAGAAAAATAAATTCCCAGCTCTAATTAAGATAAATTAAAGTAAATTTAAATGTAAAAGGTCTGTCAGGAGGCCTCATTTTTAGTTAAATATAATAAAGTAATTTATTCAATGTTACTTTACAAAGTGAAGTATTTTATATTTTAGCTGCAACCTCTGTACGCTACGAACTCTAAACGTGAACTCTCTCGGCTAACTACTCGTGTTCGTTGCTACGCTTGGGCATATGGATGCCAGATTGCGTCTTACTTACATGCAAGTTTTAATCGATTCAATGACACATTTTACTTATAGAAACCTATTCTAAGAATATTATGAATCTTATTCTACACTTTGGTTAAAGAAATGTTCGCAAATTTACATTTTGTTGTTGGTATTGCTGTGGCATTTAATTCAAGTGTCAAGTATTTGCAAAAGACAATGGCCACCTAGGCATACGAGTATGAGTGACATGAGAAAACGTCACTTCACAGAAAACTAGCTATCTTGAAACTTGCTTGGAACAAACACTATGTGGATGTTTTTTTTTTTCTGATAGTTGGTTAAAACAAAATACATAAAAAAAATACAAACATATGCAAAAGAAATAAATATTTTTTAGCGCTGACTGTTCCGTCCATTCCTGTTCCTTCCCCCCACTTTGTATTTAGTATAAATTATGCTAATTATGCTTTATGTTGACTGGCTGACCCCTTTCATATGCGGATTTTGTATTTTGGCTTTCTTAATAAGTTTTAGTTTTTTTTGCTTTACATTGCTTTGCTCTTTGTTAATTTTTGGAAAAGCAAATTCTTTTTATATGGCTTCCTTTTTATCTGTCATAACCAGCTGCAATTAAAAAAGGGTTCCATTTTAATTAGAATCAAACAGAGTATTATAAAGCTTATATTAAGCGCTTTGAGTTGACAATATCTTTCACAAAGCACTACATCCTTTTTTTTTTACTATAATAAAATTATTTGATAAAAGTGCTCAGCGGCCATTAAATAACGTTTTATGGGTTTTTCGAAACTTTATTTTAAAATTTTTAAATACCATTTCAACTTGGTCAGCTTGTATTGCTGCATTCACCCCTTTGAATATTGACTTGTGAACTACGAACAATCCAACATCATTTGCTGCTGCGGTTTTATCCCAGATCAGTGACAGATTAAAGTTGAAAGGGAACGTTGGAAGTGGAGTAATCTGTAAGCCACAAGCTCAAGGTGTCTAGTTATTACAACGCCCAATTAAAGATGTAGTGGATGGAATACTATCTAGTAGCACTGCCCAGAGGATTTTTCATCAACGATGTTACCGCTGGTTATGTGGAAATACCTTACCTCTCTACAATTCCTAAGCGGACAACAAGCATCTGAATCACAGATATGTTGCGCCGACCTTATGACCAGATTGCGTACCAATAAACCTCACACGGCGGGCTGTAGAGTATTTAGTTCTGCGGTGCCAGCTACATTCTATATTTACTAAGCCGAGGAATCACAGTGCTGAGGTTAACTCTAGCAGGGTATAACAATTATTTTAACCCAGGTTGGATTTATGGTTGTATGCGGACTTCATTGAGTTCATTAAGGTTGGTTCGATCAGGTGAGAAATACTGTTTAGAACAAAGTGTCATAATTTACTGAAAATAAGTTGAATGGGCATAAGTATGTAGTCAAAGATGGATCGGCCTGGTTTTGTTTGCTTTCTGATATTTTGCACATTTTTGAAAAAAAAAAACAATTAAGGGTTGTAAGCAGACCTGTTAAATAATGATTACTAATCGTAATGATTACGGTTAATTAATTATTTTCTTGAGAATCGATTTAATGACTGATTACCATTACTTTAAATTTTTAATGATTATTTTGCAATCAATTAAAAAAATTATCCAAAAAAAATTATGATTTTTTACGATTATTAAAGAAATAAAAATAAGTTGTTTTGATTACTTTTGATTCTTTTTGTTTTTTTTTTGTGATTATTTATGATAATTTTTGATTGTTGTAGAAGCACATAAATACGAGCATTAACAGTACTGAAAGAAATCAAAAATTATCAAAAGCAATCAAAACAACTTTGTTTCAAATTAAAGATAATCCAAAGTAATGAAATTATTATTATTTTTGATTTTTTTTTACTTATTTTATTTTTTATTTTTTCTAACAGTAATCAGTTATTAAATGCGCTTTCTTGAAAAACAATTAAAATAATCATTACCAATTGAAAAAGCCGTCTAATTAATTGATTATTAATTACTAATCCAATTTAATAGGTCTGGTTGTAAGATTGTCTACCCTGAGCTAAATTTAATAAATTTCTTTTTTTTCAAAACTTTTTAATTTTTGTAGCAACCTTTTCGAGTTCTTCAGAATATATCAGCTTCATAAAGCATACTTTTTATGAAAAAAAATTGTGTGTTCAACAGGCTTATAAGCTAACTCCACTGCACTATTAAATCTATATAAGCATGTGTGCGTGTGCTCCTTGTGCTGGTGTTTGCACATGCGCTCCATAAAGCAACTAAATGAAGCACTTTAAATGCAAAGCATATTAAAGTGTGGCAAACTTTGCTGTTCATTCGAAATGAATGCCAACTGTCAACTACCGACTGATGATGACTGGTATTCCAATGAATGACTGACCACTTGTGTGTGCACATACACACATATATATAGGCACACACATTTACAGGGGGCATCAAAACACACTGCTTGTTTACTTTTCATTTAAGGCAGCCAATATCATATTAACATTTTTTATAAATTTAACAAAAAACATTACCTTTTAAACATTCTTAAAGTATTGAAAACATAAAACGTAATCTTGAACTGAAGTGCGGTTTGGAAAATGGTATGCCCCGTTTTCCAACTCTTATCCACAATTTCAATCTCCAAACATCCAACTTGCAGTTATAGCTATATTATATAGGACAAACTTGGGCAGAATTATCAACTTTATTTTCATGTCGAATAGTTAGAACCTATACCTGCCGATTTAAATGAGGTTTGGAGGGAGTTTCCTTTCATCATAAAACAAAGTTCTGCCACAGAAAATAAATAAAAAATTTGTTTTGCTTTTCAAAAGTTATGCAAAACTTAATATTTTGCTTTTGTTTCTTTTTTCCCCTGTTGTTAGAGTAAATTTTTTCAATATTTCGGAGCTACTATTATGAAAAAAATTTGTCAATTTCAAAAGGATACTTTAAGGTACAAAAAAAAATTGAATACATAATTTTCAATTTTAAAAATCGTTAAAAATTTAAAATATGCATTCAGTTTTGGGCAAACATTTTTTTTTTAACCTTTGCTATATCTAAATATATCCTGAAGTTTTCAAAAGGGTGGTTTTTGTTTTTACGATAGTCTGTATTTTTGAGTTTTGGCTAAGAGTTTCTATTTGTTTATTTTTTTAAGTTTCGCGTCGAGTTTAATTATTTAAACACATAATTATTAAATTTTGATCACTGAAAAATTTAATTCATGCTAGTGGAATGTAAAAACAAAAATATATTAAAAATATGTTTTTTGGTTTCTACGTTCCAGTTAGAATTAGAAAAAATTTCAGCTCAAAACATATTAGTTATTAATTTAAATGAAGTCGACTAGAAGCGCAAAAAAAAAAACATTTTTTGTTCAAATTCTAAAAATTCATATTGTTGAAAAAAACAAACACACGCTTCTAAAAATTCTAGGATATCTATTAAAGGCAGACCTGTTAAATAATGATTACTAATGATTACCCGTTTGATTCATTATTTTCTTGAGAATCCATTTAAAGATTGATTACCATTACTTAAAATTTTTTTTGATTATTTTCCAATTAATTAAAAAAATTATCAAAAAAACATATTTCATTTTACCAAAGAAAAATTTATTGCAGAAGTAAAAAATAACCAAAAAAAGATGTTTTGATTATTTTTATATTTTTTGTTTTTTTTTTTTTTTGATAGTTTTTGATGTTTTTCAGTATTGTTGTAGAAGTATATAAATATATACAGCGACAATACTGAAAAAAAAACAAAAAAAATAATCAAAAGAACTTTTTTTTTGTTGCTTCTGATTTTTTTTGATTTTTCACATTTTTTTTTTAATCCTTTTAAATTTTTGTTGTGATTTTTTCTAATTGTAATCTATTAAGAATTGAGTTTTCTTGAAAAACAATTAAAAAATTCATATCAATTAAAAAAGCCGTCTAACTAATTGTTTACTAGTTACTAATAAAATTTAACAGGTCTAATCAGAGGTATAATACAAAAAAAATGTAGCCCCGAAATTTAATGGCGAACTTACGATTTCAAAGAATTCAAAATTTTCAAAAAACAAGAATTTTAAACTTTTTTTTTTCTTTGGCAGAAATTCGTTAAATAATTAAACTCTCCACCAAAATTTATTCAAATCAGAAGAGGTCGTTTCCACCCATCTGACGATGTCACCTGGAAAGACCCCTGTATATGAAGTACAAGTTTTTTTAGCGTCATTGACTAAAGAATCTGCATTATTGAAAAATAAGTAAGGAAGTCCAAGTTCGGGTGGAACCGAACATTAAATACCCAGCTGTGTAAAAGCGGTCGTGGTAAATTTGTAATTAATGAAATTTTCACAGTAGATTCTTGGATTCACTGGAAAACATAGATAGTATACCTCATATTGTGGGTTTCATAATTTTATCTAATACGGCTCTGAAGTTAATAATACCCTAAATTTGACAGTTTTTTCATACATATGTGGGCGGTGCCAAGCCCATTTCCCAAAATTAAAAAAATTGCATTACGAAGATAATCATGTTATTGTAAGTACGAAATTCTAGCATTCTATTTGCATCAGTTAAGGAGATATGGCATGTTCTGGTTTCCTACTTCTCTTTTATAAAGCTTTAGTAGTAGTAAAAGTAGACGTGTTCGTCCAAAGTCTTCGCCTATTTTTAGGGCGCGTACTCTACATGTCCATAGTATACCTCGCACTGAATTTCGTAATTCTATCTTACACGGTTTTAAAGTTATTAACAGCCGAATTTAAAAATTTTTTGACTCAAAAGTGGGCGGTGCACGCCCACTTTCCAAAATTTTACAAAAATCGTATAACGAATAAGAAATACATCAAGTGTCAAATTATATCATTCTACCTGTATCAGTGAATGAGTTATGGGCAGTTCTGTATTTCTACCTACTTTTCAGATAACTTTTATGGAAAAGTAGGCGTGGTCGAAAAGCGATTTCGCTTATTTTCCAGGGGTGTATTTACTATCACCATATTATACATCCTGCAAAATTTCGTTATTCTTGCCTGGTCGGTTCTGTAGTTATTACCAGTCGAAGTAAAAAAAAAAATTTTCACTCATATGTGGGTGGTGCCACTCCCCTTTTCTAAAAATTTGAGAAAATCGTCAATAGGACAACCAACTTAATGAATCTATCAAATATCATTATAATTAGTGTATCATCTTTTATTATTGAATAATCTCATTTTAAAGGTTTTTCGAAATTTTCGATATCAAATAAAGGGGCGTGGTTATGGTTTGTACCTTGGCCAGAAAGCAGCCTGTTCGCCGAATTTCATTGAATTATTTCAATTTTTACTCAAGTTATCGTGTCCACTGACGGACGAACGGACGGACATGTCTTAATGAATTCCTCGTTTCATTCTAAGAACTATGATATATGGAACTTTATATCTATCTCCATTATTTTGTACCGTTACACACCACCGTTATGTGACAAAAACTATAATACCCTGTGTAGTAGTACACGCTGGGTATAAAAACAAGTCCAACTATAAAACTAAATTTTCAAAAATACATACGAATACATTTTTTCTAGTTTTTATAAGTTCGGCCAGACACATTCTGTACTTACATTTTGCCTATTGCCTGCTTGAATACGGCATGCGTCATACTCATAGTGAATGATTTAATGCCGTCATTGCTGTTGAAAGGCGGTATGTTGTGCCACTTAACGTAAAGCTCTCATTCAACACTATTTTGATTTATGACAAAAACGTAATTCTGTTTTGCAAAAATGTGAATAACCTATAAAGCGTGCCGGAGAAGTGAAAACAGAATTGTACATGCAAATCCCTGTATATATATATGGAATGAAAATTACGCATGAAAAAAATATATATACATACATCAGTGTGGTAGCAATTGCCGCTGCGGTCAACCACAACCGACTGATGGCTCATACATTTTCATAGAGAAATTAACTTTTAACGATGGCAACACCGCAACGCCACACTGTAGAAGGGCAACAAAGCTTGAAGTGCTTATTGCTTTGGTTGACCGGCACCACTATTCAATGCATTTGACATTTCGTAGTTATGAATGTAAATGTAGGTATATGCATGGATGTACTCGTATGCTGACAGTTATGATTGCTGCAACAATCGTTTGGTTTGTTTGAGTGTTTGCTATTAGAGTTTTTATTCGCTGCATTGCCATATAACTCGAATTTCGAAAGTGTGAAGTGGTAAGATCCCTTTGAATGGACTACTATTTTAACAAGCAACAACAACAAAAAAATTGGCCATATGGGCTAAAGAACACATACAAATAGACAACTAAGCATACAGATGCTGACAGAAATATTAGTTGAGCCTATTATTGCCAAATATTCCATTTGCAGTTTAGCAAATTGACTTTTTTTAAATCTCGCTAGATACATAGAAAAACAACAGTCACTTAAAATGAAAATGAGACATTCGGTTTTTTATAAAATTGTATGAATAGTTATAATAAAGGAGCGTCGTTTTTAACAAGGATTAGCTTCCCAAATCATAAGTTCAAAGAAAATACTTTATGTAAGGGTTCAGACAACGAATTTTGTTTTGATGCCTACAAAGTACCTTTACCAATTTGGCTAACGGTAATGCCGACATTGACTTATCCATATCAAAATGTTCATAAGAAAAAAAGAAGTTTATCAGGCCAAATCCGTCCGTGAGTCCGTCTTTGGACTTCAGCAAAATTTTGAGATATCGTATTAATTATTTAATTTGGTATGTATATATGTATGTACCGCTATTACAAGGTATGTTCGGGTTAGGAATGGAATAAATAGGCAGAGGTCCACGCCAATTTATATAGTAAAGATTTTTAAAACTTTCATGGCCGAATATTATATGCGGTATCCTTACCAAAAAAAAACTATCAATTATGGTTCGCTTTTAAAGTTAAAGATCACATTTCCGTTTTAAATGTGACTGACTGTTCATATGTCATGTAAGTATCTTGCCTAGCTTGGTATGCACAAATGCACTGGTGTGCAAATAATTTCCCTCTAATGGACACAATCGAAGCTGGAACTACGTGTCCTTTGGACACGAACATGACCTCATTAATGACAGACGTGACACTTAAGTAAGTGCCAAATGAGAGTTTGACAGAGTGAAATAATCAAACAGCCAACCATCCAAACAGCCAACTTATGCAAGTACGTCTTCTTAGTGTGTAGGTACGAGTGAAGTATTGCACATGTGTTTGTTGGAAACTTTTTGACAGCAATTGCAAAGAACTTACAAGTATCCCAAACATTTGCCACTGCAACATTAGCCTCAATCCAATGCTGACGGCAGCAAATCATTGTGGGAAAGTAAAAGCCAAAAACTTTTGCTAAAATGGGTGCGGTGCAAGAAAAGCAACCAAAGAAAGTTCCTTTGCAAACTCGAAATCTGGGTGTAAAGAAAAACTAGAAGCAGATCAACTGACAGGCTGATAATCTGATATGTGGCTGTACTTGTGTTTGAGCAATGACTGTAAAGTTTTGTGGCGGAAAACTTTAGAGAGTATGACTGCAGCTGACTCACTCACACTCAGGCAACAGAGAGTAACACGTGCGTAGAAGTTAACGAGCTTACAGCTGTGATGTGGGAATAATCAGATTTTAGTTTCTCATTCAGTTTATTGCTGTTGCAGTAATGTAGATTGGTAAAAAGTTAAGCATATGAAGTTCTTAACTCTTCGGTGTACTAAGTTCACTACAATTTATCGAAAAAGGAATGGTCGGAGCGGTCTTCGGCTCAAACGAACGCTTTTTACCCTTCAAGAATGGGACTTTGACAAGTGAGTTTGTGCTTCGTAGAGCGTTTTTTTTTTAAAACGGGAAACGTTGTGATAAAAAATGTTGTTGTTGGTGTTGTTGTTTGCAAAGACAAAAACACTCCCCGAAGATTTTGAGGAGTGTTGTCCAATCTGCTCCATCAGCGGCAATGGTTAATGTGTTCCATTGGGTTGGTACAACCACAGGTGACACCACACATTCGAATGATTTTGGACGATCGGAGGAGAAAAGTGCGTCAAATAGTAGAGGCCCGTCCATCACATCTTACGTCACCATATTTCCTTGTGATAACTTCTTAGGCCTATTTGGCGATGTTCATCAACAATCAGGCTCCTGACGTTTCTAATTTTTAATTCTTATGAAATTTTGGTGGCTTCTTCTGAACTTGTTATTACAAAAAACTTTTAATTAATAATGTAATAAGATGGCCTATATTATACTCTTTGCATTGTGTCGTAAGAGATGACTAAAATTCCCATCCGGAATTCGATGGGGTTAAGGAAAATTTTTTATGGCAGGCGTTTGAGTATCAGAGTGTGCAGGGATATTAACCCCAATCCCTATAGATAGCACCTACTTTTCACTATGGAACTTTTATGAAGTGAGAATAGAAATATCTCAGCTCAATAATTTTTTGTGGAGTACTTTTCGAAAAAAGAGACGCCGTGGTAGTGGTGTGCTGGCATACTACATATGTCGAAAAGAAACAGGGAAGATAACATCAAATGCGGTTTGAAAAAGAAGAAATAAAAAATATTCTTTGCTTCCTTGACATATGACGCTCGGAGTCAGCATGAAACATCTAGGTCCCGTTAATTTGTAGAGAAAAATATAAGCAGTACGCTATGAACTGTAAGAGAAACTCGACCTCAATATTCTCGGAGGAATATGAAGCCAAATTATAATGTTCATTACTTGGCAAACCAGACAAATGCAGAAGTATTCTCATAGCGGAGATAGCAATACCAACAAAGCAACTCTATGTGCACTCACACGATCTCTTTACCCATCAACGAATATTACAATAACATCAACTCAATCAAGCTTGTATACACACCTCTAGTTATTTGGAGAGAAGCGCAATTAATTTACCGTATTATGAGGGTTCTGCAGGGAAGGTTTTGGCATTAGTTTATATAGTTAATTTTGGTTCGTAGCATACAACACGTTTCCTAATTGATTATATTACCAAGTATTGCTTTAAGAAGTACAACGGTCAATATTTCAACAGAGTTGTTATTTCAATATAACATCTATTCATTTATCAACATTTCAATATACAAATAAATTTATTAATTTAAAAAACTTTTGTTATATATTCGTTAATAATAAGATATTTAGATTTAATTTATTTGATGGCTTAAAGCAAAGCCATTAAAAATGAAAATTTGCCCATGACATAATTAAAATTGTATAGAAATCTCAGTGTAACCTACAAACATAAGTGCATTGTTTGGTTTTATGTGTTTGTAGCGCTGTAGTGGAGTAAGTAACTACTGAACTCAAGAGTTTGTTTGATTTTTTTTATTGGTGCGCTATTCAGTGGTGCTGTTCAACTATTACTGTGTAGATAACTGAGGGAAACACAACTTTTTATGCGGTATGTATTACTAATACTAATGCTAGTCAAGTTTTGCAATTACTAAGTTACATATTAGTAGATATCATTTAACTACTAAATACAACACATAATATTTATCCGGTATACCTAACAATCACCACTAGGAAAGTCTGCATTTACTCTATTTCCTATTTCGAATGAATAAGGTTGCTGTTTGCCACGACAGCCCTTATACTGAACGAGAAATTTAAGAACGTAGTAATAGCTTTATTTGCAGATATTTATCTGTCAGATATTTATCTAGCATGTAAGATAAACAAAAAACAATTTGTAATTATTTTAATATTATTTTTCAAAATGTGCTGTAAACGTTTCAGACCTTAATATTAATTTTCAGAGCCTATTATTACTGGCTTAGATTTATTATACTGATCTATTTTTTGGCTTAAGACTGACAAACGATTTCTTTTAAAAAAATTTACAGGCAAATATTTGTATATTAAATTAAATTACAAACGTACAAACTCTGCAAAAATTTGACGGTCTTACTCCGTTAATTTAAAGACGTATCTATTTGATTGCAAGAGTTATAGCCCAAACCTCATTTATCGGAACAATCTATTGTATGAGAGCTATGCGTTGTGTTGGTCCGATCTTATTGGTTCCGACAATTTATCAATACTAGAGTTCGCCCAGTGGTTGAAATTCAACCAATAAACTTTATTTTATTTTATTTTATTTTTTTGCTGTAGGTATGTTTTATCCGCCTTTTTTTCTTCCTTTCTATGTCGTTCCTTTCCTCTAACATATTTTTATTTTCCTTGATTTCTTTTTTTACTCTCTTATTTTATTTTTTACTTTCCTCCATATTTGCTCATATTTTACATTGCTTGCTTAATGTATCCAACAAAGCAACTTTTCGTGCTCTCAGGAGAGCAGCTGACACTGGGCATCGTAGCCAGTAATCAATACAATAACAACAACTAAAGCGAAAATGCATGACACAACAGAGTATCTATAGTGCGAATACTTATTTTTCATTGGTGTTCGCACTCACAGTGAGAGCCGACCACACGAATAACACAAAAACATGCATGGCAAGTCTACTCACACTACTACGGCTCTTAATTTTTTCCTTCAAAGCAGCTCCTCGGCCATGCTCACGATTCAGCATAGTACACAAAAAGCAAGTACACACACACACAGTGTGTCTATAGTGTGAATAAGTGAATGTGTAGTGGTGTGACTTTTATGTTAAATTTTTTATATTAAAATGATTTTTTAAATTTTTTTTATTTACATTGTACACCTCAAAATTTCCTATCTATACATATAAAATTTGTATACCTTAGAATTATAGTTTAGCAGAAAACGGTTCTACATTGCATTCATCTTGCCTATTTATATATAAGATATTACAAATTGCCGGGCTCACATAAATATTCAGCCAGATGTGTTTAAAAGTGAGGGACTAGTTTGCGTTCAATGCGACAGACAGACATGGCAAAATCGACTCAGCTCATCAGCCTGATCATTTCGATATATTTATTAGTTGGTATATCTCTTCTTCTTCTCATACTGTCAAACAGCAGACCAAAGTTATAATAAATAGAGTAAGAATTTCTGAAACGGATCACTTAAAATTGTGAAAACTTATTTTTGATCAAAAATGCTATCATTTGGTGGCTATTGACAATCCAAAAAATTATCCACCTTTGATTTTTTGAAAAAAAAAAAAAAAAATGTTTCCTGTTTCATCGCAAATTGAAAACCTTTGTACTTTTTATATCAAAGTTCAATAACTTCCGATATACTGGAGCGATTTTGATAATTCAAATGCCCGTATTTTTTCGCTTCCAAAAACTCTTGATGAACACATTTTTTAATGCTTTAAAAGATAATTTTAAATATACCTATCTTTAAAATCGGTGCAAAAACCATGCCAGAAAAAATTGGTCCAGATAAAGTTTTAGCACAAAAAAATACCACATGCAAAATATTACTCTCTAAAATATTCCGTTGGGAGGAAAAAATAGCCTATGGATGCCAGTTATTATAACTTGAACACTTTCTGATCTGTGGTTTTTAAACAAAATTGAATTTTTTATTCCCAATTCTGTAAAAATCTTACAGTCAGACAAGGCGTTCTGCTGGAATAATTGAGTTTAAAAAATATAGGCATGAAAAGTGTGAAAGAAATCCAACTACGTTTTCAGTAAAATCTCGCCGGTTCCACAATCTGACCAAAAAATGTCTGCCATAAAAGCTTTTGTGCATTTGTTAGTGTAGATGGGTTCTAGGACTAACTGGTCCAAAAACCAAAAAGACGCACTGGTTTGTATTGTCGATAGCCACTTAATGATACCATTATTGATGAAAAAATAATTTTTGCAATTTTAAGTGATTTGTTTCAGCAACTCTTCCCCGATACTATTTTACGTTCAGGTGACAAAAAGGTCTGAAATAATATTTCAACAACAGCAAGCAATTTTTGAAACATTTCGGTATATTTTTTTCGCCCTTCTGCAAAATAATATCAGCAAGAATTTAAAAAAATGTTTTTTACATAGTCGCATATGTATAGTTGTGTTCAATATAAAAGTCGTGAAATTAAATTGGATATCTTTCGACGAAATAAAAAGAAGCTGTGTTTTTAATAATTTTCATTTAAAACATAGCGACAACAGAAACCACATATTTAAAAGGAAATGTCAAAGTTCACCTAAACTTCGGGAAAGTTAATTAAGCTATCAATATTTTTGGGCAGAATTTTTAGAACATTTTTTAGCACGCAGTTTTATGGCTCATTCAATTTAAGCAAGTTAGAAGTACTTTAAAATTTCACCTGAATTTTTAAAATTTTTTTTGTCAAGTATGTGGGTATCTTTTTCATACAAAATACACTTTTTTTCATGCCTTGTATGGAAAAAATCACTCAACACCCTTGAGGGAAAAAAATTCTGAAAATTCAGGGAAATTGTTGAACGAGTTCTAACTTGCATAATGTTGAACTAAAATTGATTTTTTCTACAAAACCTTGCAGATTTTGATGACTACTTTTTAAAGTTTAATTAAAGTTTGTGTAAACTTTGAAATTTCTTTTATATGGTTTCTGTTATCAAATTTTCTATATTTTAAATGAAAATTATTAAAAACACAACTTATTTTTATTTCGTCGAGCGATACCCATTTTAATTTCACTACTATTATATTGAACACAGCTGTATTAGGTCGTTTATGTTCAATGTATGTAAGGTCGTTTGTTATTCATAGCCTTCAGCGCTCTTATTCGCATTGATTGTTGACCAACGCTGACAGCCAATGTCGCTTTGAAGTTCGCTGCACTTTTATCCCATGACATACGCTCCAGCGCCCGTAGCATATGCCCGCAGCGCATTTGGTTGATTGGTCGTTTGCTTGCCTGCCCAAGTTGACATACCTTGTAAAAAACGATGTAGTATCAAAGTACTCCAAAAGTCATGCTCATTCATATAAAAAATGTGGTCCAATTTACATGGTGATGTCCGTTGTTTGGATTACCTAATCCATCTCGGAATACCATTTACTTTGGTTCTGAGTAGTATATGGAGCACCTACGTAAGAGTACTTTCCAAATGCTGCCAAAAGATTACTTCGCGTGTACTTTTGAGGACCACCTACTCCCTCTCTCGCTTTGGTGTTGAATACTCCATGGAGTAATCATTTAAGATCATTTTGAGAGTACTTTTAACGTAGGTGCTTCATGGAGTATTCAAAAGCAAAGAAATGGAGTACTCAGAGATGGATTAGATGATCCAATTAACGGACATCGCCATGTAAATTTGATTGGCTTTTTTATATGAATGAGAAGAAGTGTTCGAGTACTCTGATACTCCTTAAGGAGTATTCTTCGCATGATGGAACGGAGTATATACGTTTTTTGCAGGGTACTTACTTACATATTTTTTGGATGGTGATTTTTTCCTGATAATCGCAAACTTGTTTACTGTATCAAAGTTGTATTAAGAATTTTATTGTTCAGTGAACCGCCATTCAAGCGGAAATCGTTCGGGAAGCTTGCGAGATAAATATGTGTTATACTTCCCACCAAACAATTTGGCAAAAGATTTGCACATCAAGCTGAAAATAAACTTCATAAAAAAGTTGTAAGCTCAAAATTTGTAAAATATTTTATATTGTTAGCGTTTTGCGAATGTCATATTAAAAGTAATGGTAGAAGATGTTTTTTTATTGTTTACATTAATATATCCCTATATCTCTCCCTTTTTTTTTAATCTCCCAAATAAATTTCTAGCTATCCCACATGGCAACTTTATACACCCTCGGGGGCCTTCCTTAAAACCGTATATAGCCTGTGTCGATTCTAGCGGACCTCTACACCCACTGTGAAAGTCTCATAAAGATCGGTGATAAAGTTTGAACGTCAACAGAGGACAAACAACACACAAAAATACATAAGCGTGGTAACTCTCACTTTTTCGAAACTGTATATATAGTCGTGCTGTAGCCAGTGAACCCTAGAGATCACTTGAGTTCTTTGGGCGCCTATAAAAGACACACAGACACACATTCATTTTTAATTATAAATGTGTTTGCTGGGTTATTCCAGAAGCACTTCAATAAAACAACTGCTGGAATGCGCACGCACTTATTCAAGGCATATAAATCTATTTATCGATATGTATGGTATATATGTTTTAACCATTACCTTTTCCGACATTTATCAGTGACTTCCTGATTTCGATTAATAATATAGTTATACAATGCCTTGAGTTATCAGAGTGTATAAAAGCGTGTAAAAAAGATAGATCAGGGTAGATTACAAATTGTATGAGATAAAAGAACAACTATATTTGGCATATATATTAGGGTGGGTCGATTTGTATGGACGAAGTTAACCGATATCGCGCCATTGATTTTTCGATAGGTTTTGGGCTCAGGAAAAAAAGTTCAACTACGCATACCCAAAAAAAATAATTTTCGAGCCTGCGAAATTTCATTTTTTTGACTTTTTTCGACTTTGATTTTTAAGGTTTTTTTCATGACCTACTAAAAAAATTTCATTTGATTTTAAAATTTTCATGTATACCCTGTCCGACCCAAAAATTATGGCGATAACAGTTTATAAAAAAAAAACACATTTTTGGGTTTTTGGGGAGTGTTTAGGTCAAAAAATTTACCCTTTCGCCATTTTTTTAAGGGTTTTTTCAGCATACATGCAAAAATGTTTTCGATGAAAACGAATTTGCCTCATATTTCCTGCCCACTTAAAATTATGCGCTAAAAACGTTGGCGATAACAGTTTCGGCTGTTGGAAAAGTCGATTTTTCCACCAAAATAAGTCCCAAAACCCGAAAATAAAATTTTTTTTTTCAAAAAACCGTTTAGATAAAAATTTAATAGTTGGATAGCTAATAGGCTAAAAGGAGGGAAAGGGCTTTGTCTTTCTAAGGCTTTGAGTTTGTTCACTCTAGCTTGAAACGCTAATGGAAATTCCCCAAGTACCTCTTAAATGGACAAAGAAAACACAAAATAATATTTTTTAAAACATTTTATTTTATAGAGGCTTGGCACCGCTCATACAAATTTAATCTTCCTTACTGCAAGACTGCAATTCTCTAAAGTCTTATATAGGTAAATCTCCTATTCAGAAAAATGGCAAATAACTGAAAAGGGGGCATGACGCCGATACAAATCGGAATTTTGAGAGTATTAATACTACACGCGTTAAATTCGGTAAGGAGTTCTATAAGAATAATCTTTTACAACTTCAGAAAAAACGGGCAATAAGGGGGCATGGTATTTTTCATTTTATTTATACTCATATAATATCGCGAGGATATCGTATACACTATGTCATTCAGCAACATCTAAGCTCCTTTATAAATACAAAACTATAGAAAACAAGTAAGAAAGTCTAAGTTCGGGTGGAAACGAACATTATATACCTAGTAGTGATCTATTATGTCATCCCAATTTACGCAGGTCTATTTTAATACTTTCAGTTCGTATTTGCGTTCAAATAGACCGACGAACAGACAGACAGACGTATCGGAAGACGGATGGCTACATCGACTCAGCTCATCCTCCTGATCATTTCAGTATACGTACAACCATTTCATGTTCATGAAAGGAATGAATATCAAAAAATATATACAACTTCGCTTTTGCAGTGGGGTATTAACTACTTCCACGGATATTTTACTTTTCATCCTGAAGCTTTTGAAATACATTAGTAAATATATATCTCGATTCGTTTATGCCGAAGGGCATTGTATACCTTGTGTGCGTTACAAATATAGATATAAAGAAGGGTGTATTTTATAGGCGCCAAAGAACTCAACCGATCTTTATGAAGTTTTCACAATGTATACTTGGGTTCACTGGGTACAGCATAGACAATATATAGTACTGGAAAAGTGGGCGGAGCCACGCCCCCAGGCTATATAAAGTTTAAATTCGTCATAACTCCGAACTTTTTTGGTCAAAATTAATGAAATTTGGATATATGTGTCACTTAGTCAATATCTACATAATTTTTCAAAAGTGGGCGGTGCCACGCCCACATGTTTTGTGTTTTGTTTTGCTCTTGAACTTTCACGATAAGTTCAGGAGTTCGCTGGGCACGACACAGTCTGTATATAGCTTTTGGAAAATCCCCCAGGTCATATAAAGCTGCAGTTCGGTATAGTTAGGAGTTTATTTGGTTCAAGTGAATGCAATTTTATATATAGATGTGTTCTATATATCAAAACGTCAAAACAACGTCTATCGGGTTTTCGAGTATATTATAAAACGGCCAAAGCAAACCACGAATTTCAGCGTTCCTTATTTCGCTTGTGTGTTTACCGATTTGGCTAATTTTTGGCAGGATTATAATACATACTACTGAGAAGCAGCTGACCAATTTTTATTGAAATATCAAAATCGAATTATAAGCGATTGCCTTTGAAAATAGCAGAAATTTTATGCTGAAAAGTGGGCGGAACTATATTAAAAAACTGGGCTTGGACTTTAACCGATTTCGCCCAATTTTACAGCAAACAGTTACCTTTATATATAGAACGTTATCACCAAATTTCGTTTCCACAAGTCAATTTTTGGCGGAGTTAGGGCATAAAAAGTTTTGTTGAATAGTCCACTATAAAAAGGGCGGGGCCACGCCCATTTTCGAAAATTTTCAGTTTTTGGATGTCTTTGTTTACGATATCTTAAAAACGAATAACGAAATTGTATCCTTACAGGTGTATTATGTACTGAGTAATAACTTTTTTTGTGTTTTCGAAAATATTCTATGTATAAAAAGTGGGCGGGGCTATCATCCGGTTTCGCCCATTTTAAATAGCGCTCGGAGATGAGTGCCAAGGAAC
The DNA here is from genome assembly GCA_949987695.1 of Merzomyia westermanni. Classification (NCBI taxonomy): domain Eukaryota; kingdom Metazoa; phylum Arthropoda; class Insecta; order Diptera; family Tephritidae; genus Merzomyia; species Merzomyia westermanni. Next base: position 21,237,384 of record OX465289.1, read on the forward strand.
CCGCATACCAAATTTCATTAAAATATCTCAAAATTTACTCAAGCTATCGTGTTCACAGACGGACGGACGGACGGACATGGCTTAATCAATTTCTCTTTTCGTCCTGAACATTTTGATATACATAAGTCAATATCTATCTCGATCCGTTAATGCCGTTACGTACTGCCGTTACGCGACTAAAGTTAATATACCTTGTGTGCGTAGCACTACTAGGTTTAAAAATCTATAGCTCTTTATTTATTTTTAATATTTTAATATACAAATGTTGGGTGACAAATGCATTTATAAGTTAGTTTATTTATAATATTTTATTTACAAGCATTTGCTTAGATTTATACACATATTTAGTTTGAAAATCCCACCGTCATTTTATCAAACCAAACTGTATTCGCATTTTAATTATAAATTAATTACAAATATAAATTTACAAAGTGACATAAAACCAAAGCTCGAAATACTGAAATATTTTAACAAAACCATATCTTTGGGAAAAATTACACGTTTATCAATTGCAGCTGTCGTTTCCAATTCAGTTTTAATGAAAATCTCAATTCGAAAAACATTTCTTCTATTTACTGCAATATTTCAAACAAGGCTGGTAACTACAAATAAATATGTCTGCACATACAATTGGATGTGTATAGGTACCCTGCAGGAAATTGGACTAGCTCAGAACTATTCCTGAGCTAAGCCGTTTGACGACACCACCAGTTGTAGCTCAATATCCAAGCAATGCTTTCAACTGTCCACTTTTACATGCCGATGTCATTGGCGGTACATGACTGGTGCATTACTTTGCAACTCGCTCTTAACCGGTTGCTATTTCGACAGTTCTAAGATAGTTTGTCTTTGGCTCATTCTCAACCTGTGCCATTACGGAAAGTTTGGGGATAGTTTCGATTGTGGATGAGTGATTATCGATATCCGATATTTCAAACTGTTTATAAACTATCTCTTTCGTAACAGGCACAGGACGATTCACAAAGCGTGTAGCTCAAGACTGTCTCTTTTGAAGACTGGTTCGCAAATTTTACCGCAGGGTTCGGTATATGCATTAAGTTGTCCTAATTTTCATGGTTATTATTTCACCGCGCGTAGGCTACTACTTTGTTCTTTTATACATAAAACAATCGACATTTCAGTTATTGAGAAGCCATAAAATGCAACAGGTTTAATACAGTTGTATATTTTATGCTGATAACATCCATCCAAGGACGAGATTTTGCTCCAAATAGAGAAAAGCTTTTTCATGGCAGAAACATACTTTCATTATTGAAAAGAAGACGTATTGCGAGAATGTAATTGTTAGAAAGGAATACACAAATTGGACGCCAACTGGAAATACCAAGGGACTTCAAGTCATCTTCCACCTTTTTTTTTCAACTCAGTCGAGTGTCGATAAGAAAACTTTCTGGGCAGGAACTTCATTCGCATAAAATGACCCAGTAAGTGGAGTCTTTTTTTTCTTTTTATTTCCTGCACTATGGTCAGATCTGGGTAAAGCTCTTACAGCTCATCGTTAAATTTCCTTCGATATTCGCAGTTGGCATCACGGCAAGGAACATAGATATATTTTCCAGGTGACTTTTCTAACGAATACTCCAATAGATCCACTGATTCCTAGCCGTACTTGAGGACATGTATGATGACAGACTTCTGGAGCGTGTTCTATGTGTGCGTAGAGAAGACATTACTTCTCAGTTGTCAATTCAGTCCGTAGTAGCATTTGTTTTCAAGAGCGATTCTCCGTCGAATTTCTCGACTGACCCCATTTTCAGCGCTAACGCTGATTCCCAAACAGGCGAAGTGCCTTACAGTTTCAAATTTGTTTGATAAATACTAAACAAAAAAATTCGTCAGCATAAGTGCCATCCTAATGCGCTTATAACATTAGTGGTTTATTCGTTTGTACTTTTGCTTTGGCCTTATTAATATCAGTCAGTTAGTTTTATTAGCCTACCACATCTGAGTTCGGTAGCTGAATTAATTGTTATTTGTGGATACATTTGATTATTTTACATAAAATTGTTTGTCTGTTATTTGGCTCGGCGCATTTTCATATAATTTCGCTAACCCAATATGAGAGACGCCGCTGCACGTTTGCCTAACAGACTGCAGGTACCAGTTTGTAGACAAATTTAAATGCAACTCATCACGAATTGCAAAAGAAGCCCGGCCTCAATTTCATTGTGACTATATATTACTTCACAATATTATTATGAATGTATCAAATGTATGCGAGTAATTAGTGACGGCGGTATTTGAATTATTTGTTTTATATGGTTGTGGAAGTACGATAAATTATATTTGTAACCATGTAAATCCGTTTTGGATCAGTAATCCACTAATTTGGAAGATTCATGTGAAACTTTATTTAAATATTCGAGCTTTTCTAGTTATTCTTGTAAAATTTGAGTTATTTGAAATTCACATAAATATCAAATATTTTGCATGGGTATTTCCAATTATAACTTTCTATAACTGGGACTCTTCGCATTCAACATTAAATAAAGTTTGTCCAGTAATTGAACTACAACAACAAAACTTTTTCGAAGCATAGTAAAGAGAATATATATTCAATTCTTATTTTATTTTATTTTATTTTAATTTAATTTATACAATTTTTTTTTTTTTCATTTTATTTTATTTATTTTTTTTTTCGGTGACATCAAAACCAGCGTATTGTTAGCTTAATGGTTAGCAATGCGTGCCAAAATTTCTCTGATGAGTGAAGTCTAGCAGCTTCCGAAATGGATCTATAAGAAAAGCTATGGCAGTTGTCTCTAAACATTTTTCTTACTCTATTCAATAAAAAAACTTTTAATAATTAATTAAAAATGATTATTAAAAAAGAAAATCAATAATAATTTTCATAAAAACTCAAAAAGTGAAAAATTATTATTCTTGGCCTTGAGCTCGTTTCATGAATACTTGAAAATATAAGGGCCGTAAATCAACAAATATTGTTGGTATAAAAAATCAATAACAAAACCGAGAGCACACGGTAAGGCAGTTCTGCTGATAAAACAGATCTGTCAAAAAATCCATCATGATCACACTACTAACTGCCAGATGGCGGGGTTTGTTAATGCATATGGTAAAGAAGAATAGAACTAGGAGTTTAGGTGACATCAAAACCAGCGTATTGTTAGCTTAATGGTTAGCAATGCGTGCCAAAATTTCTCTGATGAGTGAAGTCTAGCAGCTTCCGAAATGGATCTATAAGAAAAGCTATGGCAGTTGTCTCTAAACATTTTTTCTACTCTATTCAATAAAAAAACTTTTAATAATTAATTAAAAATGATTATTAAAAAAGAAAAACAATAATAATTTTCATAAAAACTCAAAAAGTGAAAAATTAATTTTCTTGGCCTTGAGCTCGTTTCATGAATATTTTTTTTTTATTTTTTTTTTCATTTTAATATTTTTTTTTTATTTTTTTTTTATTTTTTTTTTTTATTTTATTTTGTTTTATTTTATTTTATTTTTTTTATTTTATTTTATCTTATTTTATTTTATTTTATCTTATTTTATTTTATTTTATTTTATTTTATTTTATTTTATTTTATTTTATTTTAAATATTTTATTTTCTCTTATTTTTGTTTTCTTTTATTTTATTTCATTTTCTCTCATTTAATTCAATTTTATTTTATTTCATTTTATTTTAATTTATTTTGCTTTAAAGTATTCATGAAACGAGCTCAAGGCCAAGAATAATAATTTTTCACTTTTTGAATTTTTATGAAAATTATTATTGTTTTTATTTATTAATAATCATTTTAATTAATTATTAAAAGGTTTTGATTGAATAGAGCAGGAAAAATGTTTAGAGACAACTGCCATAACTTTTCTTATAGATATATTTCGAAAGCTGCTAGACTTCACTCATCAGAGAAATTTTGGCACGCACTGCTAACCATTAAGCTAACAATACGCTGATTTTGATGTCATCTAAACTTCTAGTTCTATTCTTCTTTTACCATATGCATGAACCACTTCCGCCATTTGACAACAACAAAAAATAAAAACAAAAACCAACAAAAAAAAACTAAAAAATTGTTGGTATAAAAAAAAAGTTAATATTTTATTTTATTTTATTTTGTTTTATTTAATTTTATTTTATTTTATTTCATTTCATTTCATTTCATTTTATTTTATTTTATTTTATTTTATTTTATTTTATTTTATTTTATTTTATTTTATTTTTTTTTTATTTTATTTTATTTTATTTTATTTGATTTTATTTTATTTTATTTTATTTTATTTTATTTTATTTTATTTTATTTTATTTTATTTTATTTTATTTTATTCTATTTTATTTTATTTTATTTTTTTTATTTTGTTTTATTTAATTTTATTTGATTTCATTTCATTTCATTTCATTTCATTTTATTTTATTTTATTTTATTTTATTTTATTTTATTTTATTTTATTTTATTTTATTTTATTTTATTTTATTTTATTTTATTTTATTTTATTCTATTTTATTTTATTTTATTTTTTTTATTTTGTTTTATTTAATTTTATTTGATTTCATTTCATTTCATTTCATTTCATTTTATTTTATTTTATTTTATTTTATTTTATTTTATTTTATTTTATTTTATTTTATTTTATTTTATTTTATTTTATTTTATTTTATTTTATTTTATTTTATTTTATTTTATTTTATTTTATTTTATCTTATTTTATTTTATTTTGTTTTATTTAATTTTATTTTATTTTATTTCATTTCATTTCATTTCATTTCATTTCATTTCAATTTATTTTATTTTATTTTATTTTATTTTATTTTATTTTATTTTATTTTATTTTATTTTATTTGATTTTATTTTATTTTATTTTATTTTATTTTATTTTATTCTATTTTATTTTATTTTATTTTACTTTATTTTGTTTTATTTAATTTTATTTTATTTCATTTCATTTCATTTCATTTTATTTTATTTTATTTTATCTTATTTTATTTTATTTTATTTTATTTTATTTTATTTCATTTGATTTTATTTTATTTTATATTATTTTATTCTATTTTATTTTATTTTATTTTATTTTATTTTATTTTATTTTATTTTATTTTATTTTATTTTATTTTATTTTATTTTATTTTATTTTCCCTTAATTCTGTTTTCTTTTATTTTATTTCATCTTCTCTCATTTAATTCAATTTTATTTTATTTTATTTTATTATATTTTATTTTATTTTATTTTATTTTATTTTACTTTATTTTATTTTTTATACCTTTCATGAACATGAAATGGTATTATAACTTTGGTCCGAAGGTTGTAAGTATGAGAAGAAGAAGAGATAAACCCACCAATAAGTACTATTTTATTTTATTTTATTTTTTTTATTTTATTTTATTTTATTTTATTCTATTTTCTTTATTTTATTTCATTTTATTTTATTTTGTTTTATTTAATAAAATTTTTTTTATTTATTTAATTTTTTTTTTATTTAATTGCATTTCATTTTATCATTTTATTTTAATTGATTTTGGTGATTGTTGTTGAAGCAAAGCTCGAATTTTTATGTTTTGTTTGTTAATTGATATTATTGAGTTGACATATAAAATATATGTACCAAAGAATGTATAAAAGGAATAAGCAAATGGCACATTAGAGGAAAAATGCATCGTGACGCTACAGGGCATCATAGCTTAGTTGTTAGAGTACTCTAACAGCGGCTTTGGTGCAGACACTTGGGTTCGTATCTCAGTGTCCGAGAAGGGGTCTGATGAGAAGTTGGGCACTTCGAAACATGTCATCCCATACCATCGCTATGCATATTTGATTTATTTTTGTAACATAGTTTTAATATAAAATTGTAAAAATAACCTTTTCACGAATATAAAAAATTCGGTTATGAACTCGAAAAATTTATTAAATATTTCAACACTTAATTATCGATAAACTGTGATATAATTTTTTGAAATTCTGGTTTATGAAATACGAATTCTATCCAAATGCGTAGCTAAAAAAAATGTATCCACCTTACTGCATATTTCACATAATCAATTCTTAGAATTCTTTTGACATTGCACGTACAAAGAGCCAACTGTGAAAGTTAATGAAGCTACACGACATGCGTTGTGCTTGCAATGCTCAGCTACAGAGCGACCCTTCGCATCACATAGCAAAGTTGCACATACAAATACTTTCACGAGGATTTGTGAAAGGTTCAAAAATAAAATTTTTTGCAGTGATTTCGAAAGTAATTACTTGTTACTGCTCTTCTCTTTGCTGAGACTTGTCTCGATTTTTTTACTAAAATTTTTGAATGTTTTTAAACTTCTACCAAGCCAAACGCCATTACTTCAATACTTTCCACACCATTCGCACATCTCGCTGAGTAAACAAGCTAAAACAACAATAAACTTAAACTTAGCTTGACTGTTATAAAAGTTCAAATGACCAAAACGAAACGACTGTCAGTTGGAATGTTGGCAAAACTATGAGCCCTTCGCGTTGTAGTCGTCGCTTACACACCATTTCACCTGACGATGTCTGCAGTATTAAGTTTTCTGTTTATGTTTTGGGATGGCGTTGTCCTTGGAATATTAAGTACGTGTAAGCTCACCCCTTCAAAATTTAGCCAGTTGTATGTGTGTTGATGGCTCTTACGCACAACCGAATGACAAGGGATATTTTTCAAGGAAACACGGAATGAATTTGTTGATAAGTTTCTGCAGAAAAGTTGCAACATTTTGTTTCTAATTTTTTATGTATCTACAAGTGATGGTTTCAAATATTTGTGTAGCATTTAATCATGTGAACATAAATTCCTTTATTCCCAATACTTTAAGATATATGCTTTAAAATCAACAAATCTTTTTTCAGGAGATTTTGCCAAGATTTGGCGTTTTAAAAAATTCTGGTGGGTGATTGATTTACCAGGTCTAAAGACACAATGACAAGGTCAAACAAGTCTGTTCACGTCAGGTTTCAGTATTTCGCACAATACAGTTTATACAACCTTATAGGCGATAATCAAAAGGCTGATCCCGTGATAGTTGGCAGAATCTCCCTTCTTATTGATTTGGCAGATAACACTTAGATTCCAGTCTTCAGGCAAGCATTCATTCGACCATGTTCTGCATAGAAGCTGTCGCATGCGTTTTAACAGCTCGGGTTGGGGAACAATAATTTCATCATCTTCGCTTTTAGGATCATGTGTGACGTCTTCTCTGGGTTATTTCTCGATTTCTCTATTTAATAGGGCAGATAAGTGCTCCCTCCATATTCTTAGTACTCTCAAATCATCGGTAACCAGGTCGTCGTTCTCATGTTTCCAAGAGTTCGCCCTAAAACCCTAGCTCATTTGCCGTATTTGTTTTTTATAGAATTTTCGGGCGGTATTCCTGTTGGCTTTTATCTCAAGCTATTCGAACTCACGCTTTTCTGTAACTCCTTTTTTCGCGCTTTCTTCCCATTACAGTGCCGCACTCTCCTTCGTACCAATTGTTTTTTAGAGTTCGCCGGTATACTATTACTTCTTCAGCTTCAGAGATGTGCTCCCACGCATTCCAGTGCGTTGACTTGTGCTGTCAAAGAGCAGGTGTGAGAGACGATCTGCGAAAGCAATGGCGGTCGGTTGTTATTGCAACTCTCCTTGCGTGTTTTCCTGCACATTTTTTGCCGTACAGAGGCGGGTACGAGTCCTATCTGCTACTAAGTAGTGCTCCGAGTTGATCTTAGGCCCTCGAATCTTTCGAACATTTAAGACGCTCGAAGCATGCCCTTGGACTATCACGGACCAGTCGATCTCAAAGAATGTTTTTCACGTACTTCGTGATAGTCCAGCCCATTATTACCGTACCAGTCTGCTTGAAGAATGTTGTGAATAACGCGCATGTGTTCTAGATTTTGAATTTTTCATATCCCGCTCGCAAAATGTAAACTTTACTGGCTTACGATACTTCTTAGCCTCCCTTTTTGCAGCTACAACTTCCCTATCGAAGTGTAAAAGTCTGACAGCCTGTAGCACTGATAAAGCCATTCGACAACAGACACAATGTTAATTACGACTTTGCCAGAAACTTTTTGCGTACTTTTTTGTTTGGAGGAAAATGAAAGATGTTCGTGATTACTCTTTTGAGTTTTTCCTCTTTATTTCAATTCTTAATTTTACGCTGAATTTAATATCTGCATTCTTTTGTATTTCGGATTTGTATCAATTTTTACACACGAATAACGTTTTAGTCTATCAGAGTTCTTTTAGGCTGAGCGGATATTAAAGATTTGAACAAAGAAAAATCGAATGTGGCAGCGCAAAGAGCATTTTCCGTTCAAAGAAAGCAGCAACAATAGTAAAATTTTATGTATGTATTCGTATGTAGGTAATAGCAGTCAGCGTTTTGAGAAAACCTAGGTGAAAGGCAACATATGCGAAGGGCATTCACAAAGCACCCAACACCACTTCACTACTTCTTTCTGTGGAGCCTTTTGTTGCTTGTAGCTTCTTACGAGAAAGCATGAAGGAACTTAGAATTTAGGGCGAATATTTTTATAAAAGACAAATATTATCGATGAGGTAAGCGTATAAGTACATACCTCTGCCACTTTTATGCGCAGCACTGTAAAAGCTTTACCAAGTTATTTGCTCTTTACATTTTGTTTTCGATTAGATTGAGCAATATGTTTGTGCCATGGTATGTGGTGAGCCTTTTGGATGCAACTGAGTAAATTGAATTTTTTTATAACATCTGCAGGTGTGACTTTTTAATAAAAATCCACAGGGAGTCGTCGTAAAAAAATTTCCAAAATTACAAAAGGGGGTGTTGAACCAAAAGCAAAGGCACACGCATACGAATTTTAATGCAAACTTACATACATATCGCTATATTTATACTATGTACGTTTACAAGTCAAACCAGATCTTAAACAGAGGCAGAGCGAATTTTTTATTAAGGGTATTTGATAGAGTTATTATATGGAACATCTTAGAAATAGCAGGTAAGGAAGTCTAAGTTTGGGTGAAACCGAACATTATATACCTAAGTGGTGATTTTTGATGGCATCCCAATTTACGTTTTTGCCAAATTTCGTTTCGGCAAATCAATTTTTGCAAGAGTTATGGCATAAAAACTTTTGTGGAATAATCCACTATAAAATGGGCGGGGCACGCCCAATTTCAACAATTTATATTTTTCGAATTTCTCATTCATGGACACTTTGAAGGTGAAATAGAAATGATACAAAAGTTATTGTCTATTAAATATATATGATCCTTTTCAAAATTTTTCAAATTAAAGTAGGCCTGGACCTTAACCGATGTCGCTCATTTTTTTCCGGAACATTCATTGTATTCATGGAAATCTGTGTGCTGAATTTCGTTTTGATATCTTGAACGATTTTTGATTTATTATTAATAATATTTCTAAATTTGACTTAATCAAAAGTAGGCGGTGCCACGCCTATTTTTCAAAAATTTCTCGAAAAATTAATTTTTTGCCTTAATGTTAATATATACACGAAATTTGGTCCTTATAGGCGTATTATGTACTGAATAATCACTTTTTATGTATTTTCGAAAAAATTTTATTTATAAAAAGTAGGCGTGGTATCATCCGAGTTTGCCCATTTTAAATAGCGCTCAGTGATGAGTGGCAAGGAAATTGCATACCAAATTGTATTAAGATATCTCAAAAATTCACTCAAGTTATCGTGTTCACATTCTTCTATTCTATTTTCCTCCTGAACATTTTGATATACATAAGTCAGTGTCTATCTCGATTCCTTTATGCCGTTCACACTACCGTTAGGCGAATGTGCGTCTCTTATAGGCGTCCAAAGTACTCAAAGGCTCTTTATGAACTTTTCACAGTAGATTCTCGGGTTCACTGGGTACAGCATAGGCTACATATAGTTTTGGCAAAGTGCCACCCCCCATGAGTTATTTACATAGATGAGTTATTTATTCAAACTTTACACAATTTAGAAAAAAAGACAGTGCCACGCCCACATAGTTTCGTGTGTTGTTTGTACTTCATTCACGTCCAAAGTTTATTGTCGATCTCTATGAAACTTGCACTATAGGTTCAGGATGTCGCTAGGTATGACACAGGGTACACATAATTTAAGAAAAGTGTGCAGTGCCATGCCCCCACGCTATAGAAGTTAGCAATTCGCCATAACTACGAAATGATTTGTCTTACATTAAGTATTGAAATGTTCTCTTATCAAAAGGATGCGATGACACGCTCCAATGCTATTTTAAAATTTAATTTGTCTCGCCGTCTGGATAAAGTTAGCCGCAAAATGTTTGCACAGGAGGTGTTGGGAAGAAAAAAGAAAAGAACCTAATAGGAATAGGAATAGAAACTAATAGGAATAAGGATGAGAAAACGACGACAAATGGAAAGAAACTGGGAGAGAAGGGGAGAAAATAACAGGAAATGGGAATTGGAAAGGAAAAGAAAGAAAAGAGCCACAGGAGGAGAAACGAAGGAATAGAGAAAAAGTAAAAGTGAAAGGATTTAAGAGAGGAAGAGGTAGGGGATAAAATACGAAGAGAGATGGAAAAAAGGACGTTAGATAGTAAAATTGCTAGGATCTGCTAGTTCAGTATATTTACCTGTCTATATTAACAACATCACTATAATAACGGAATGTTCATTTTTAGAAAAAAAAGGGGACTTGGCCGGCTAACGATTTTGGTTATTTATACTTGACACACTTTCAACAACAATAAACGAATTTAAAAATTGCTAGATTTATATGAGGGCGGTGCTACGTCCACTTTCCAAAATTTTGAAAAAATCCAATAAATAAGGACAAAGTGTATGTAAGCAATAAATAAAGTTATTCTGCCTGCATCAATCAATGTTTAGTATTGCCACCTGCTTTTCTGATAACTGTTATGAAAAAGAGGCATGGTCATAAAACTATTTCTCATATTTTCAATAGCTGTATTTGCAACAATAATACGATGTGTATATTGAAATTATTAAATTTTGAAAAAAAAAACATATTATCAAATTTTCGGGGTGAAACACGGTTATAACTGTTGGATGATACCTGCACAAAAAGACGTTAAAACATCTGAAATACTGCTCTTCAAGGTAAATCTTCTAAAAAGTGTTTCTTATAAGACGACCAATAGACTACTTAGCAGTTTTCCAAAAACTGAAGGAGCCATTGTTTATGTCAAGTCATTGTGAACGCGCTGCTTTGAAATTCACGCAACAGAGAGTGCTTGCAGCATTTAATTTTCCGAAGCTCATTCCATTCCCTTGCCCAGCCAAGCAAAAATACTTAAAAAGGCAAATCAGTGAACAATGAACTAACTCTATTGTTTCAATTAAATTTGCTGTATATTTAACTCGTATATTCTTCTTAAAATAGCCTTTGCATGCCATTAACTGCGAATTTAACACTTCTGCACTTTTGGATTATTATGTATCATTCCTAAGTACCCAGTACAGTTTACTTTAGAAGCTTGGTTGCAAAGTTTCCGTTGCTACTGGAATAATAGATCGCATTGGTAGCCTAGAGAAGATTAAGTGGGCTAGTGCCACGCCTATTTTAGTAAAGTAATGCTTTCTTCGTTCTTCACGATAGCGGCTTCGAAGCAAAAAATTATTATCTTATTCACACGAAAAACACGAATACAGACTGCTCAATGTGCTTCGCTGGCAAAAACTCCATGTATTTCCGAATGTACTAAATTCTTTAATAGCTACTGTTTTAATGGTTACAGCGATTATTGCTGGTAAACAAAGCTATTTATTGCCCTCTCATTTTCAAGCACAAAAAATAAAATTTAATAGCTTTTTGTATTTAGGGAAATGTATTGTTAATTCATTCAGCGAGTTGAAGCAAAATAATTTGAAAATACTAAGTGGAAGCAATTTAACACATGATGCTATATTCAATTGTGAAATATAATAAATTTAAAATACATAAAAAGAAAAGGAAAAGGTACTTACCTCGTGGAAAATTTGAATTAGAAATACCATAGGAATGAAAACTCTGTCCCAAGTGGCTGATTTGAGTTAAATATGTAACGGTCTGTACAACATACTTAAGTTGAAATATTAAAAATCTTCAAAACAATCATAGATTATCCGTAGGCAGGTACACCATAGCAATATTGTATCAGTTGAGAAAAATGAGGAGCAATGGAAAATGAGGTGTACCAATTCTCATATAAAGTTAAACTTTAATATAGCAAAAATCTACAAAAACTACATCAATATCCACACGACCTCAAGGTACATAAATGAAACAAAATAAAATAAAATAAAATAAAATAAAATAAAATAAAACAAAATAAAATAAAGTAAAATAAAATCAAATAAAATAAAATAAAATGAAATAAAATAAAATAATTTTGTTGTTGGTTTTACGGTCTGTTCATTTTACATATTTTTGTAAGTATAACGAGCTCAAGACCAGTTGATAATAATTCTTAGTTAATTATTATTATTTTTGATTAGAGGAAAAATTGAAAGCAACAAACATATACAGGCTATAGTTATAGTATTATTTCGAAAACAGCCACGATTTCTCGTCAGACTAATTCGTATAGTTTTGCTATTTCAGAGGATCTTGTGGAGAATCGAACCCACTCACTCATCAACCCACTCACTCACAATCATAATGATGTTATGAACTTTCCGTTTCACTCTGATGCAAAACAATCGCAGCCTAAGTCAGAATAAAATGTCGAACCTTTCCGTAACCAACTCGATTCTCGGTTATGTCCCTAATACAAATATATCCGTTCACACGAAAAGCATATACGATATACACCATACAAATCTGACAGCGAGTATATTGCAAGCAGAAGTTTATTGTGCAGCAGAGTAGAACTGAAAAAAACAAATTTTACATTTACCCAAAAAAAGGAAAACGCTTGAAATTGTTTTTATTAAAGTGTTTGTCTGACATGAATCCAGCTGCGTTCGGTGCCACCACTGAATAAACTAAACATCAAAGTTTCAACAAAAATCCGGCGACAACTACAACAGCGATAAAACGCAACATAAACATGACAACAACAAAAGCAAAATGCCAGTCAAATATGTTGTCTTTGGCTCACACTTGCACAGCAACTCACAAAGTTTTGAAAATGACCAAAACCATGGAGTCAATCCGTTAGCAAAGGATGCAGTCTCCTCCTGAGATGGCAAATGTCTCCCACACCAGATATCAGCCAAAGCACCAGCGGCATAACGTGCAGTTGACTTTTGAAGCTGTAATATGCTTTAGTACTAACTTTTCTTACTTATTTACCAAATTGCTATGCAAGCTTTTTCCCTTACGTTTTGCAACTGTCTGCTTTTTACTGCAGAACTTTTTTAAACATGTAACGCTTATTTTATTACGTAGATTTAAAGCAAAAATTTCATTTAAAGATAAAAAATTCAATGTTTTACCATGTAATGTTTCAGCCAATTTTCAATAAAACAAATTGCAAAACTTCAGAGAGAACAGGGGCTAGAATCGAGCAGAGATGCTCTCAGCTGTCTGTGTTATGCCCAGTTTCCAACTCTAACTATATTACTGTGCTCATTTTCTATGGCTACCCCAAGATAACGGTCATAGTCGATATTGGAGTCTAGTATGTTTTCCTTTATTTATTTTTAGTCTTATTGTGCCTTTCATTAACATGAAGTGGTGTAATAATTTTGGTCTGATGCTTGTAGGTATGAAAAGAAGTAGAGATGGACCCATCAATATGTATACCGATGTGAACAGGATTATGAACTGAGTCTGGGATCAGGGACTTAGAGTATACCAGCGGTAAGGCATGCCTGTCGTAAGAGATGACTAACATTCACAAAAGGTAATGGATTGCAACTCGTGCTACGGATATGATGCTTTTCTCATGACTAAGAAGGTTCCATTGGTCATCAAATCATTCCCACGACATTTGCGCTAGTACTGCAAGGTGGTAGTACCGGAGCGTATCTTGTCCATATCTGGCAAAGGTTTGCCAACATAGGCAACACTTCCCAAAACCTTCGGGGTTGAACGCAATTAGTCCTTTAGTTTTAGACCCTAATTTCATCATATAATAAGCATTTCAGTTGATTGCTTTGATACACGGGGTTTCGGCTATATATAAGGGTAGGAACATAACAATTTGCAACTCTGTCACTTATTACATATTACATTTATCAAATTGTACACTCTTCCGTCCCCACTCGGCGCTTATTTTTTATTTATTAATAAATCTTCTTTCTTTATACTTTAGTGTTCCCCCACCCCCATATCCTCTAATACCTCCACTTTATCTATTAATCCTTCCCTTCTTCTCCCTTTTCTTTGGACATGAATGAAGGACAAACACCACACAAAAATATGTGGGCGTCGCCACGCCCACTATTTCAAAATGGAATATATCATGACTTAAGGACACATGTATTCAAATATCATTTATTGAAATTATATATAACCTGGGGGGCGGCACCGCTCACTTTTCGAAAACTATCATAGCCCATGCTATACCCAATGAACCCATGAATATAGTGTTAAAATTTCATAAAGATCGTTTGAGTAGTTGGACGCCTATAAATGACACACCTACACATTTCACTTCCTTTATATTTAGTCCCTTTCTTGTTTGTCCGCTCATTTCCATACGAATTTTCAGAATCTTGCAAAGTCTTATGTAACTTCCCGTTGAGCTAGACACTTAAAACTTGTAACGCAGTTCCAAACTCGGTGACAATGCAATGTGGACGAAAAATATATCTGAGGGTGGTGCACGGAAAATTGATTTAACATTTGGTATCCTGCGATTGATTTTTAAGTAACTTCCAGGCAAGCTAAAGCATTGAAACTTGACACGTAGATCAACAAGGAAATGCAATGCAATACCCTATACACAAAATTCCGCTAGATGATCTAGACAAATAAAAATCGCATAAAAACGGGGGGAAAATTTGCGATCGATTTTTGACTAACTTCAATGTGAGGGAGATACTCAAAACTTGTCATATAGTTCAGAAGCCGGTGACAATGCAATATTTGACCAATTTTGAAAATTCGTTTGAAATTTTGAATCTTGTGATTGATTTTTAACTAACTTCCTGTTGATCTAGGGACTTAAAACGTAGCATATAGTTCATGAAAATATCATTTGTGGAAATCAAAATTCCACTGGGTGGCGCGCTCATCAAGATAACTGAAAATCGCTTAAAACCGGTGGAATCTTTATATCGGTTTTTAGCTAATTTCTCGAATTTTGCCATCGAATTTTGAGTAACTTCCCGGTGACCACATCTTTGTTTATGGACAAGGCTGCTGCTGATTTTTTGTGACATAAATATGAAGGTTTTTGAAAAAAATAAAACCGATGCTTTATACCTTTTATTTAATTCAGCATATGCTGATCTCTTTTGAGGAGTTTTATTCTAGCTAGAGCTAAAGTTAGACGATATTACACCCTGTATCACAATTACCGCAGTTCCTCTAATGAGGATTTTATGCACTATGTAAGCGCTAAGTGCATGAATCCTTTCTACATAGTTTTGTTATAAATCGCCTTCAATTTATTTTGCTTGCAAGACTAAATGTATTAGAAACAAAATGAATGGCGTCTCGTAAGAGTGTGCATAAATAAAAATAGCAAAACATTTACTTAATAGGCGGTAGTTATGGCAGAAGTAAATAGGAGTTTGTATTATTTACTCGTGCTTAAATACAAGGATTCGTGTGTGCCAGTAAAACGACGAAAAAAAAATACACATTGACTGGACGAGTGGGATTAATCTTTCGTGACACTCCAGAAAAGGGGAAAAAAGTAATGCTAAAGGAGCTATGATCTCATAAAATTTCAGGTTATTCACTGTAAAAACCTCTTGGGCTTCGAATAGCGCCAAACGGCGCTACCTGGGAATTCTCTTTCTGGATAACCGAACCAAAGAGGCGGAGTGAAGGGTTTGATGGCCTTCATCAATTCTTTAAAAAGGTTTGAATAGTATTACAACCGGCATAAGTTTGCAGCTGCGGCAGGCACTTCACCTACCCTATATCTTCATTCAAAATTATTGAGGAGATATCAATGTTAAGGTCTGAAAATATCCTTCTCACGAACTCACCTCTGGCTTTACTTATGTATAAATATTATAGTGCATAATTTTAGGCAATTTTTTAGCATATTGACCCGAACTCTAGTGATGGTAAAAAGTGCTATGTTACCCCACTATCTTGTGAAAAGCAATGCAATAGAACTTATGAGTCGACTTCCTGGCAGCCACCCATACTTAGGGCCTAAACTCGGTGAAAACTTCCAACCGTAAATCCGCCACTGCCTTTGCAGTAAAATAAAACTCTGAAAACTCAAACAAATTGAAAATTTGGATTTCTTTAATATCTTATGTGAGCTTATGAAGTCTTCCAACCATCAGGGTGCCAAAATCTGGATAAAAAGTGAGAAGTGCGATGGTAAAAAGGAGAAGGTAAAAGTTGCAGTGGTCGCATACTTTCCGGCATCATTAATTAAGGAATCAAATTACTCTCAATTCCCAATTATAAGTAATTGGAAAAGTAATCAATTCCTTTTCCCCACACAAAAGCAATTGAGTACATTTCAATTCCTCAAAAAAAAAAATACCAAATGTAATTTCCCCATTTTGAGGATCGAATCCAAAAATGAATTTTTTGGAATTGAAAAAAAAAAAGTACTTTGCGCCAATGTAATTTCTTCCCCAATACTTTGGAAAGGAATTGAAAACGTAATTAAAATTTTTCCAATTACATTACAATTAATCCGAAAAGTAGTTCCCAATTTCCCATTACTCAAAGGAATTGCAAAAGTAATTGAAAAACTGATAAATGTTCATTTTGGTATAAAATTTGTTGCCATGCTGCACAAAATAATTAAGCTTGTTGTAATTGTTATCTATGCATATCACTTGCAGGGAATGTATTTGGATAGGTAATACTGAATAGGTAAGATTGACTCTAGTCTCCCTGGGAAGGGCGCTCTCTTCAGCTCTTTTAAATTTGGACTACGGATCTTCGCCCAACAGGGACAGTCTGCTTAACATTTCCGTGTTCTCTTTAACATTTAACACTTTATTCTCTTGGTGAAAGTGAGACTCAAACGCCGCAAGAAGATATCCCCTAGCACTTCTAATTCCTCCAGCTGGTGTCGCATAGATTCGCCTACCATATTGGCGCCTCGTAATCAATAACCGCCGCGTGAATAGTCTTTTTTCTTATATCTTCTCCAAGTATTGCCTTCAGGGTGTTGTTGCGGCTCTGTAATGGACTGTTTTCACATATATATCCGGGTAAGGAATGCCAGTCGTAAAAGGCGACTTCCTCGTATGTGGCTTGTTTTATGTAAACTGCGTACGGGTGTGCAGGCTACTTGCGAGTCCTACCAGGGTACAGCTCTGGTACCACGGGGAACAAGCCCATAGGGCAGCCACAGCACACATATGCGGTACTTCGGTACTTAGATTGTGTGCGTTACTGGCTTACCTGCTTGCTGGGAACGGCCCTTCTGGGATTTTCGTGGTGGCTGTGGTTCAACACAAATGCGGGGAGAGCTTACACTTCCTGGGCTACGGCGAATCTCCTTAAATGCAGAAAAAGCTTAATGTATACTCTGAATGGTAAGGGGTATATAACCACAGGTATAAGTGGTTATGTCAAAAATTGCTCCAAGTGCTTTGAGAGCACACTACTGACTGCAAGGACTCTCTATCGTTATTTGGAACTCGAAAATTACCCACAACGAAGACATTGGAGCTATGTTGCAGTTGATCCCAACGTTATCAAGTTGCAATCGTAGCTTCATTGATATTTTTATGCTGCAGGTTAGTATCGCAGACGACAATGTTTTGGTCGACGTATCTTCCCGTTGGAAGTTGCTATGTCATGTAGGCTAAACCTTTCGAAAATAGAAAGAAAGACTCCCTTGGACTATTGTAGACGGATTACCTTTCCTCGTATTTCTTCTCCTCCAGCGCGAGGGCGTAGATAAATCATATACTGAAAAACTTCGAGTTTATGATTATTTGTGGCGGATATTGTTAAGGAGTTCAACTACTTGAGAACCTGCCGTAACGGAAATTAGCGAAAGTTGACAAGTCAAGCTCTCTCTCGATAAAAAAGGGTCACGTTCTATAAGTCGTTCCTCAACCTCGCCATGATATATTTGTAAGAAATCGTGGACGATTTCAATAGCATGTGAGGCTTGTAGTGTTAGAGATAAAGGTTCTCATAGTTTAGGTTGTTTAAGTTATGAATTCAAAGAAAATTTACTCATCCGCTAAATCCCTATCTAAACGCGCCTTTTACAGTAGAGGGAAGAGGGCGCCTCTACTTGGCTGAAAAAGTCAAAGGAATTGATTACTTTTCCCAATTACTGAAGAATGTAATTTTAATTGTAATGGAATTGAATTTACGCAACTCTACTTTCGGACACTACTGACACCGATTGTTAAAATCATGCCTTTTCGTTCATATTTATCGGAGTAGCAATAGTCAAAATGCCGAATGAATGTAGTTTTCTGGAAAATATTCCATAAACATGCTTTGGTTTTGATGCATAGGAGAAAAAACTTGATGTGATTTGCGAGTACAAAGTGATAAAGACAGAATGTGGGTAGATATTGAAACTGCAATTTCATTTATATGTTTACGTGATAGTTAATAGTTACATAAATCTCTTTAAATTTTGATTTTTTTGATGCTTTACTGCTCTGAAGTATCTTATATTTATATACGCCTAAGAGTGTGCACGGTATTATTGAGGTGTAGAATGCTTTTAGGCGCACTAAATGTTTGGCTATAAAATTGCTACGAGCAGGCATGTATATAAAAATATGTGCAACTGATCCCAAAATCCAGCTCGTAATCTAAAATTTACACAGCAAAATTCTGTTTAATATGTTCATTTCCCTCTGATTTATTGCGAAAATAAAACATACTAAATGGTAACGTCACAAATATTTGGTTATCTGAGAATGTACAAATATACATACTACTCACAGGCTTTCATATACTTGTATTTAACTAAATATGTACATATATGTACATACACCAATGCCTGCTTTTGAAATAATTCTGAAAACAGATCTTATGCTTTTTACTTGTACCAAAGCCTAAATGTATGCACCAACATACGTCAGCATAAAAATTTGCGAAGCACATTTAGATGTAAGGAGGATTTTACATTTACATTTTCTCTTCCTGAAATTTAAATATTTATTTTTCTTAGTAAATTTATGAGTGTGTGAGTTCTAGTTCATGCGGTCATTTGGGAGTTATTTATGTTATACATTCACATGAAAATGACATTTACAATATTTTTACGATTGTTTTATGTAAAATTTGTTTACTTATGAAGGTGAAACGTATTCATTAGTTTTCTTGTGGAGCAGCTGAGGATGATTTTTGGTAGTAAGCAATTTAGAGTATACAGATATTTTAGTTTTTCGCCGACTTGGTAGAGATTTTTTCAGTTTTCGAACCATTTTTCCGCTTTTATAAGATACTAGCAGACCAGGAAGACGTTGTCCTCCCTACAATTTTACTTGCCTACATTTAACAAATTGTACTCTTCTTCTACATTCTACATATATCCTTATCTCCTTCTTTTCTTTTCAAGTTTTGATTTTCCGCCATACCCATATAGCTTTACCCTTCTTTATCCTTAATATTAAATTTCTATTTCTACTCCCCTTCTTATCCCATTTCCTCCGCGGGTACTCATATGTAAATAGTTTACAAGATATATCAAATTTCCTTTTATTTATCCTGATACCGCTTTCTGTTTCCCAGGTTTTTTGATATATAGAACACATATTTGTATATAAAATATCATTAACTTGAACCAAATAAATTCCGAGCTATGCCGAATTGCTACTTAAAATACCCTGGGGGCTTTTCTGAACATATCTTGAAAGTTTCATAGAGATCGACTATAAACTTTGGACATTAATAAAGCGCAAGCAAAACCCAAAAAATTTGGGGGCGGTACCGCCCACTTTTCAAAAATTATGTAAATCTTGACTAAAGGACACATGTATCCAAATTTCATTAATTTAGACCAAATACAGTCAGAGTTATGACGAATTGAAATTTTATACAGCCTGGGGGCGTGGCACCACCCACTTTTCCAAAACTATGTATAGCCTATGCCATTCCCAGCGAACTTCTGAACATATCGGGAAAGTTTCATAGAGATCGACTATAAACTTTGGACATTTTTGAAGAACAAAAAAAACCCAAAAAAAGTGGGTTTGGCACCGCCCACTTTTCCAAAAAATTATGTAAATCTTGACTAAAGGACTCATATATCCAAATATCATTGATTTAAACTAAATAAGTTCAGAGTTATGACGAATTTAAATTTTATACAGCCTTGGGGCGTGGCACCGCCCTATAGCCTATCCTTTAACACATGATCCCAAGAATATACTGTGCAAATTTCATAAAAATCGGTTGAGTACTTTGGACGCCTATAAAGAACACATAGACACATTAATTTTTATTTATAAGATGGAATCTAGCTTAGAAAGTGAAGCCCTTTTGTAGGAAAGCCCAAAAAATACAATACCTGTTTTCGGCTGCCATTAATTTATAGAAACTAGCAATCGAATTTATATGGAACATCGTGCGCCTGAATATATGCACCTTTTCCAAGTTTCTGCAATGATGGGTTACAAATTTTACACGTGGCTCAAATCGTCGCACAGTGGGATATTTTCTCAACTTAGGTCTTAAAAAATTTAAGACAGATATAATTTTATAAAAAGTGTTTTGCACAATTTTAAGATCTGTTTGTAACATCAGAATACAAATTCAGCGAATATTCATCATTCAAGTTTGAAGCAGACCTGTTAAATTTGATTAGGAATTAGTAATCAATGAATTAGACGCCTTTTTAATTGGTAATGATTATTTTAAATGTTTTTTAAGAAAAGGCAATGATTGATTCATTACGATAAGAAAAAATAAAAAAAAATAAAAATAAAACAAAAAAATTAGAAATAATCAAAAAAAATTGTTTCGATTACTTTTGATTTTTTTAGATTTTTTTTTAAATTTTTTTAGTACTGTGGATCTGAATATTTATGTGCTTCTACAACATTACTGGAAAATCAAAACAATTTTTTTTTATTATTTTTAATTTCTTTGTTTTATTTTGGAAAAAATCATTAAAAATTTAAAGTAATTAGTAATCAATCACCAAATGGGTTCTCTAGAGAATAATTAATCAAACCGGTAATAAGTTAGTAATCATTGGTTTGAAGAATATCTGACTTACAAATAATTTATGTAGTACAATCCAAACTGTTTTACCATGGTTATTAACTTCAACTCAGGTCTATTCTCCCGAAAACCGCTTACCGGATGGTAGTCTTCAAAAGCAGGACTGCTTGTGCACAATAACATGTCTTGCATTTTCAGTCGTCATCATACATTGATACGAGTTACTGACGAGATCAATTGTCAATATATTGGCTGACTTCCTAAACGTTAGTTGCTCTGCATAAGTACAAAGTCAAATGTTCCTAAACTCAAACGTCTATGATGCGCAATCGTCAAATTGTTGATGCTTTTCTAATTTACATATTTATTGATATGACCGAAACTGAAGCATAAGTACGCATATTGAAATGTAAATTATTTATGTGAAGTAATAAATTTATTGCATTTTACTACATTATATCAGGGAAAATAAATAAAAGCAACAAGTGGCATTCCTAAGGAAAGTCATGGTTTATGTAATATATCACAAAAGCATCATGAAAATGCTTTATTGCGGTTTTCGTATCGTAGTGTCAACCCGGTATTTTCGCCAGGTCCTGATGACATTCCTAGTTGTGTCCTCAGGTACTGTGCCGTAAATTTAAGCAAACCGAACTTAAAGTAATGTATATTATTTTTGCAATTGTCATTTCCATCAATTTGGAAACAATCATTTATTATACCCCTGCACCGAAAAGGTTGAAGAGTTTATATTGAGAACTGTAGGGGAATAGTTAAGTTTCAGTTATTCCTAAAATTTTTGAACAGATCATTACTTGTCAACTTCAGCACACGTGTCTTTCTTTATTATCAACTTACCAGCATGGTTTTGTACGTCAAAGATCAAGACCACTTGGGGTTATTTCTTAAGTTTGGGATGGTTTTTTTGCTAAAAACCAAACGGATGTGATTTATACTGATTTCAGTAAAGTCTTTGATTCAGTAAACCATGATCTTCTGATTCAGAAGCTTGACTTACTTGAGTTTCCGAAGAAATTGGCATTATGGCTCATAAGCTACAGGATGGCGCAAAAGTAATCCTCCTATCAGAAAATGTTATAAATTTTGCGATTGGCCCCTAAAGTCAGTTCTGTTTTGACATTTGTGTAGTAAACACATGCGAAATCCACGTTAATAAACAATGTTACGCTACACTGCTCCAGAACGCGGAATATTGCTGACTATTTATTTGACCAATAATCGGTCGGGGCCAAACGGTTACTGTGAATGGTGAGCGCTACAGTGGGTCCATTGCTTTTTACGATTTTCATAAATGACTTACCCCTGATTTTGTCTCATTCTCGCGCTCTAATTTATGTGGATGATGTAAAACTTTGTTCACGTATCTCACCAGTGTCCTATTGGTGTCAATTTGTTGACTTTAAATAAATAAATAATAGTAATAAAAATAATAAAATACCCTGTGTATTAGTACAGCTGAGTATAAAATTAAGTAATACAAATGCATTTATTCTATGATTTTCCTGAAATTGGATATAATTAATTTATAAGCTTCGCCATTTTTCGTAATTAATTGATTTAATATCGTAACCGCAAAATGATTAATTAACGTTCAGCCTTTGTGCAACATCGCATTTAACAAAACTAACAACAAAATTAAATTGAAGTAAACATTGAAACTTGTGTGCACAATTGCGTGAATCTTAAATTTATTTAACTTCAATTTATGCAATTCATAACAATCATAGAATTGTTAAACTGATAGTTGCCATTGGCGTTAATTTAAAGCTTATTAAGAAATATAGGATAATAGTAATTAGAAGCTTATACCAAAAAGACACAAAAAAGTATATGCTATAGTATATACTAGAGATCGCCCAGTATCATCAATGAATTTTGCATAAATGCTCATATTTTACATTGCTTGTTCAATGTCTCCAACAAAGCAACTGTTTGTGCTCTCAGGAGAGCCTCTGACACTGAGCATCGTAACCATGCCCAGTGGCGAAAATTCTCATTACAAAATGCAATACTTCTCCAGCAATACTTCAAAGCTGATTACATACCTCTTTACTAGTAATGGAATAAGTGAACGGTCCCTGAACAACGTTCGGATGCTTATTACAATTAGATACACCTTTTTGAAATCGTAATCGATATTGTAGGCAGACCATCTACTGAACGATACACGATTTTGAAAGGGTAATTAATCTTGTAGTACAGTCATTCTACGACTTTATGCACTTTTAATAGAAGAAGTAAACTATATAATATGGAATACCATTCTAGGGCTCATTTTGACAAAGCATACTTTTATTAAATTTTAATTGGCAGAATGAGTAGTGCAAGTATTCACATTTTCAAAATATCTAGGCATATTTTATTTATTTAAAAAAACTAAATAATTAATTCATTCCATGAATAAACATTTTCCAAATCGTACATCTATAACGCTACAAAACGAATGACGCATGCCACGAAACTATCAAAAAAAGAGCATGTTTGCAAAGACAAAACAAATCAAACAATTAACACGAATAGTTTATAAAAATGTCTATTTTACATCTTGGCAAACAATGTAAGCGATGGTAATAAGGTACTCGTAATGGTTCTGTAATGCATTATGTAGAAGGAGCTCAAACTCATTTCGCCGATGGAATGTTTGGCGGTTGTAGTGGTGTCATTATACCTTTCATGAACATTAAATGGTATTATAACTTTGGTCCGATGTTTGTAAGTATGAGAAGAAGAAGAGATAGATCTACCAATAAGTATACCGAAATGATCAGGGCGATGAGCTGAGTCGATTTAGCCATGTCCGTCCGTCTGTCTCTTTGTACGCAAGCTATTCCCTAATTTTTTGAGTTATCTTGATGAAATTTGGTATAGAGCCGCCATTTTGCATGAGATTAATCATTCGTCGGAATCAGCAAAATCGGAACCATACAACACATAGCTCTCATACAATCGATAGTTTTGATAAATGGGGTTTGGGCTATGTATCGTTAAATTATCAGTATTGCAGAGTTACTAATTGTGACTAAGGATCGGACACTGAAAACCTGATGCGTATTCATCAAAGATATAAAGTCTTCGGCACAGTCAAAGACATCCTTTTCCCTACTTGTTTATTGTTATCTTTTCTTGCTTATCCATTACTTCCCTTTACTTTCCTTTTTGTATCCTTTCATTTCCTTTTTTCCTTTTCTTTCCTTTCCTTTTCTGTCTTTCCCTTCACTTTTCCTTAATAAATTTAGTTGTTTCTTATTTATTTTATTTTATTTTGTTTTATTTTATTCTATTTTGTTTTATTTTATTCTATTTTGTTTTATTTTATTTTATTCTATTTTATTTTGTTTTATTTTATTTTGTTTTATTCTGTTTATATTATTATATTTTATTTTGTTTTATTTTATTCTATTTTGTTTGATTTTATTTTATTTTATTTTGTTTTTTTTAATCTTATTTTACTTTATTATATTTTATTTTATTCGCTGTTGTTTTATTTCAATTAACAAAAAACTGACTCCGGCACTGAATGCTCTTTATGAATAAACAATTATTTTGTTTTTGTACCCACAATGAAGTTTACATATTTGCTCATATTTTACATTGCTTGAACAATGTCTCCAACTAAGCAATTCTTCGTGGTCTCAAGAGAGCCGCTGACACTGGGCATCGTAACCAGTGATCAATACAATAACAACAACTAAGGCAAAAATGCATGACAGCTGCTCTGTAGTGCGAATACTTCTTTTTAGTTGGTCCACTATCAACTCTGCGCACTCACTGTGAGATCCGATCACACGAGTAATACAGTAACATGCATGACTTGTTTACTCACACAACAGCAGCTCTATAGTGTGAATACATGTTTGGCATTTGTAGTGGTGTTATTTTTAAACTGATTTTTCTATATTATAGGTAATTTTTTTGCCAACTTTTTTTGATTGACTGCACTGCTGTTTGGATAGACCTATCCATACATACATAATTGTTTATACCTTAGATATATAGTTTGGCCGTAATGGTGGATCAAACTGTCTCAACCTGCGTATTAATATTATAGATGTGTGGGTTAGTGTAGCAGTAGTTTTTAGTTGAGTTTATATATATTTATTAAAATAGTTAGATACAGTTATTACTTCATATTTATTTCATAAATTTATATTTTGAGATCTTAATTTTAAAAACACTTAGTTTTAGGTGTTATATTAGTACTTAGATTAGTTTCTTGGAGTTTACATGCGTTATCGGCAATTCCTACGGGAGAAAATGCAATAGATCATGAGAGAATTCAATTGATTTATTTGGAATTCGGCGGTGAATTTCAATAATGTCGAAAGAGCTTACAAAACTCAAACTTAAACGAAACCATTCCCTTCGTTACCATGAAACGATTTTTTTTCCAAAACTTGTACATACGAGTATATATTGCTGTAAATATTCAACGTTTATATAAGAAATGGAAATTCAAAACCAATGCCGCACTCATACGTCACGTATCTACTCATTCAACTCTGTCGCGTTTTTAAATATTTTACTGGCGCCAAATTGACTAGAGCTTGTTTGGCATTGTGCTGCTATGGAATGAGTTAAGCTGTATATGCGAGCACGTGCCTTAAACTGGGCCAAACAATAAAATATTTTGTTTTCGACAACTTCGTGGAAGTCTGCTAAGCAGAATCGATGAGCATTCTTTTAAGACAACGAATTTACTGTGGATCAACCATGATGATTGCGAAGTAACAAACTCCATATGGCTATATTTACACAAAAAAAGAACTTGCATCCTTCTCAAACTAAACAAATCTGCGGTAAAAGTACCTGTAGGTGTCATTGCACCAATGCTTCGACTATGGCGTATACCAAGTTCATTATGCTTTTTCTGTCGATGCCCAGTACTACAGTCCCTGCGTCTCAGATTTTTGGGAACATGCTTTTTGACAGTCTGGTAGAGGTGAGGGTAGTGGATCTTTCGATCCTTCTTGAGTTCATATGTCAGAGTAAATGGCTTACAAAGGATAAAGTGAGTAATAACTGGTTGGAGTAATACCTTAATGAGAGTATTCACAATGGACATAACCTAACCTAACCTGTAACTTCTGTAACTGTACAAGTTTTGGACCTTAGCATTAGCTTTTAGAAAAGCAGTTTATATACAAATTCTGTAAGGCAATTGTATGTTCTAAAAGTAAGTGTTACAAAATTTTTTTTTTAACCCAGTCTAATCTGCATGCATTACCAGCATACATATGCGAAAGCTTATCAGAGCATATCAAAGTGCACTACATATCTGTATCTATCTCTAATCGCAGACTATAACGGAATAGTAAAGCGTGCAAGCTAACAAAGCATAAGGATTAAATGAATAATACAAAAGAATACTTGAACAACGCCATTACTCGAATATGATTTTGATTGTGTAATATGAGAGTGAGTCCAATTAGAGATGCAGCTGCATGTGAATGTACTCCGTAGCCAAATCAATTCTTTATATGAATGCAGCTAATTGTATTTTTACTATGCATGCAATTGGGGCTTTTAACATACGGATATTCCTTTGAGAATTGAAAGGGTATTCCAGAAATAAGGTCGACGTATAATAATCACACTCTATTTGTCGAATAACATATGGCTGGGTAGAAGACCCCATTATCTTATTTCTAGTTTATCTGTATTTAAGAGCTCTCTATCTCTGAATTTTATTATCAATAGTTAGACAACCAACAACATTAGACATATGTCAGTGGCGTCTTTACCTGAGGGTTGGATGACTTTGAATTAAAATGTATGCAAATAAAAATGTTACTGGATATTCCATAAATTTTGAATAAGGAAAATAGTTCAATTGTCGAAGAATACAAAATAAGTAACTCCGAAACGAAAATTCTTCCATCGACTCTATGTGCACCGAATCGACACCGGGACCCGAAAATTGCTTGCTTGGAGTCTAGTACGCTGACGACTATACTATTATGGCTACGGTCAAGGGCTCCTCCATTGACGAACTGTGTACAAGGATCAATAGTTATCTCCGAGAACTAAGCAGATTCTTCACCGAGAGAAATTTTTCCATATCTCCAACTGAATCGACAGCGACTCGCTTTACGACGTGGCATGCCCAGATGAGGCAATAGTTGAACGCCTACGTAGGCAGGGTAACTAAACTTACTGTCAGTCACCCTTAAATCTTGGGTGTCATGCCACCGCATTGGCCACAAAGACAAAAATATCCTCAAGTCACCTGCCGACAGCACTTGGGGTAAAGATAAAAAAATGTTGTCGGCTACATATAAGGCTATCGGTCGACCGGTTATTGATTATGCTCCGTCAACATGGTCGCTCAAGCTTTCTGACAACAACTGGAAAAAGTTGCAAGTCTGCCATCTAGAGACTAAAATTTTGAATATTAGAGAGCACTCCCAACGGTTGAGCAGCCCGTTTCTACTCAACTGCAATTAAACGTCATCTATTGGATGAACAATCGCCTCCTAGAGACATACGAAAGCATTTCGTTGGATGTGCGGAACAACAGGTAGGCTCTACACGACCTCCACACCAAATCGCTAGACAGATCCATCGGATCTCGGTCTGTGAACCCTGGTATTGACATCTAACGAGCTGAAATAGCTGAAGAGGAGAGCGTCCTCCCGAGACCCTAGAGTCATATTAGCACAGCTTCGATCTGAACACTGTAATAGGTTAAACTCTTATTTATCCAGACGCAACCACACCATACCAAATGCTTGCACTGCATGTGGTAAATCCCCTCTTGATACTAAACATCTCTTTACCTTTTCAATTGAACCTACTATCCTCACACTAATATCACTCCGACCTAACCCTCTTGAAACTGCTTGTTTCAACATGTTTAAAGATGCTACCAAAAAAGTTTCATTTAGAAGTTTGATAAAAGTTTTCCAAAGTTTGATTAACTTTTCGTGTAAACTTTGAGAGTTTTTTATGGTGGGTTATCCGTTGGAAATTGTTATTATTTCTATTTCGGATTTCGTTATATTCTTAATAAAAATTATTAAAAACTCATAAATATATGTATATAGATACATTATTGTTAAGCGGTTTCCTTGAAACAAGTTGCTTATATTTCAAGCAATACTGTATGTATAAGTTTACACGATGACTGATATGACACAATTGAGGGATTAGAGACAAAATGGCGACAGCCAAGGGCAATGCACCTGACGCCTATGATGACAAACGAGACTAACACGACGTTCCATGCACACACCAAGAAATGAAGGACGTGCAGGCAAAAACGCGTCATTTGTGGGAAATTGTGACAGGAGCATAGTAAGCATATATCGCACTTCATTTGATAATTCACTACATACACACAACCATACACATTGGCTTACACTGCAACAGCGCAGAGATAGCGCAAAAAAGAGAACGAAAAAGCTGCGCCGGGTGTTTGAAATTCACAATTTCCATGCACTTGAATGCGCTTATGCATACGCTTTTTGCAGGTGGTGCGATGCACTAATTTAGCGCTAACTCTAACACCATCAAAGCGCAAACTATGGCTTAAAAGTGTGTGACAAACAATGCAACGGAATTGAAAGCCTTTAATTTGTGTTTAAATTGCTTTTAGTGTTTGCTTTTATGCAGACATACTCGTATTAAGTACAAACAGTGGTGGTGTTGATTGTTTGTTGCGACACAATTCGATGCGCTGCAGTGAGAGGTCGGGTTGGGAAAGTTAAAGAGTCGTTAAATTGGTGTCAAGTGAAGCAGAATTTGTTTTATATTGTCGTTGAGGTAGTTCTTGTAGTAGTTATTGTTGCTACTATGATGAAATTTTGTTGTTGTAATGTTTTACAAAGAACCAAATAACATTTATTTTGAAAATTAAAAAAAAAAATTGGAAATAGTTGCTTAGCAATTTGGCATTCTTTCCACTGTAAAGCTATTTATGCAAACTAACTTACAACTAAGTATTATATGTTATTTTATTTTATTTTATTTTCTTTTGTTTTATTTTATTTTACTTTATTATATTTTATTTTATTTTATTTTATTTTTTTAATTTTATTTTATTTTATTTTATTTTATTTTGTTTTATTTTATTTTATTTTAATTGATATTTTATTTTATTTTATTTTATTTTATTTTATTTTATTTTATTTCATTTAATTTCATTTCATTTGAGTTTATTTTATGACATTTCATTTCATATTTTATTTTATTTTATTTTATTTTGTTCTATTTTATTTTATTTTATTTTCTTTTCTTTTATTTTATTTTATTTTATTTTATTTTATTTTATTATATTTTATTTTATTGATTTTTTATACCAACAATTTTTGTTGATTTACGGCCTGTACATTTTCAAGTATTCATGAAACGAGCTCAAGGCCAAGAATAATAATTTTTCACTTTTTGAATTTTTATGAAAATTATTATTGTTTTTACTTTTTATAATCATTTTTAATTAATTATTAAAAGTTTTTTGATTGAATAGAGTAGGAAAAATGAGCTCGTTTCATGAATACTTGAAAATGTACAGGCCGTAAATCAACAAAAATTGTTGGTATAAAAAATCAATAACAAAACCGAGAGCACACGGTAAGGCAGTTCTGATGATAAAACAGATCTGTCAAAAATCCATCATGATCACACTACTAACTGTCAAATGGCGGAAGTGGTTCATGCATATGGTAAAAAGAAGAATAGAACTAGGAGTTTAGATGACATCAAAACCAGCGTATTGTTAGCTTAAGGGTTAGCAATGCGTGCCAAAATTTCTCTGATGAGTGAAGTCTAGCAGCTTACGAAATGGATCTATAAGAAAAGCTATGGCAGTTGTCTCTAAACATTTTTCCTACTCTATTCAATCAAAAAACTTTTAATAATTAATTAAAAATGATTATTAATAAGTAAAAACCATAATAATTTTCATAAAAATTCAAAAAGTGAAAAATTATTATTCTTGGCCTTGAGCTCGTTTCATGAATACTTATTTTATTTTATTTCATTTTATTTAATTTCATTTCATTTGAGTTTATTTTATGTCATTTCATTTCATATTTTATTTTATTTTAGTTTATTTTAGTTTATTTTATTTTATTTGATTTCATTTTATTTTATTTTCTCTTATTTTATTTTATTTTATTTTGTTTTATTTTATTTTATTTTATTTTCTTTTATTTTATTTAATTTTTTTTTATTTTATTTTACTTTATATTACTTTATTTGTCTTTATTTTATTTTTTTATTATTTTTATTTATTTTGTTTTATTTTATTTTGTTTTGTTAATTTTATTTTATTTTATTTTATTTTATTTTATTAATTTTATTTAATTTTATTTTATTTTATTTTATTTTATTTTATTTTATTTTATTTTAATTATTTTATTTTATTTTATTTTAGTTTATTTCATTTCATTTCATTTGAGTTTATTTGATGTCATTTCATTTAGTTTATTTTATTTTATTTTATTTTATTTTATTTTATTTTATTTTATTTTATTTTATTTTATTTTATTTCATTTTCTTTCATTTTATTTTATTTTTTTTTATTTTGTTTTATTTTATTTTATTTTGTTTTAGTTTATTTAATTTTATTTTATTTTATTTTATTTTATTTCATTTTATTTTATTTTATTTTATTTTATTTTATTTTATTTTATTTTATTTTATTTTATTTTATTTTATTTTATTTTATATTATTTTATTTTATTTCATTTCATTTCATTTGAGATTGTTTTATGTAATTTCATTTTATATTTTATTTTATTTTAGTTTATTTTATTTTACTTTATTTTATTTCTTTTTATTTTATTTTATTATTTTTTTTATTTTTAATTTTTTAATTTTATTTTATTTTATTTTTTATTTTTTTATTTTATTTTATATTACTCTATTTGTCTTTATTTTATTGTTTTTATTATTTTATTTTATTTTGTTTTATTTTATTTTGTTTTGTTAATTTTATTTTATTTTATTTTATTTTAATTTATTTTTTGTCACAGCCACTATGTCACCACCACCGTCGCTGGTGCGCTCACTCCTATGTGACAGTCACTATCACTGCCACCTGTTCATGCATTGTCACTTTTCCTATCACTATCACTGCCCCTTTATTTCCTTTGTTAATGTATTTCAATTTACTCTTCATTTCGCTTTTCCTCTTCCTTTTAAAGTTTTCTTTCTGCTTTACATTTCACTTCTGATTTGCTCTTACCTCCTATAGCGCTGCTGCTTTATTTTAGTATTTTGAATAAATGCGCATACTGCACACCCCCCCCCCCCCCCCCCCCCCCTCTAAAAGCATATTATAAAAATATTGTGTGTTTTATTTGTTTGTTATTTGTTCTCAAAGTTATTCATCACGCCAAAAATTTTATCGCCAACACAGCATCCATGGGGATGACCTTTGACTCTAAAAAGTTCACTGGCTCATAAGGATGTTGGATTGATATTTTTTTTTGTGTTTTTTTTTTGTGTTTTTACGTTGAATGTTTTGTTTTTGATGTGCTACGATGTTCTTTCTACAAACTTTTCATATAATTTGTTATATACTCAATTTTCTATTGTAAGTGCCCAAAGCTGTGCTTTTTCAGCAACTTTTAATATACCGATCAAAGAAAGACCACCGCAGTGCTGGTTTTCCGTGTTGTGAAGGGAAGAAAATTAAATTTTGGTTAAAATGAGAAAATAATGAAAATCAGTGGCAAACTGCGTGACGTGATGAATTGAAGCAATATTAAAATGTTAAAATAATGAAAATATTTAAGCGACGGTGAAAAGAAAATTACCAGGAAGGTTAAAAAGGTTTTGATTGACACGAAAGATAATTAATTGGGAAATATAATATGTTCTTCGACCAGCATATGTGCATTTGGCTGGTCCATTTTTTTTTTCTTTTCATGAGCATGCAATGGCATTATAACTTTTGTGAAAATTTTTGTTAGTATGAGGAGCAGAAGCGATAGACCCACCAATACTAAATCATCAGAACAAATACCTGAGTCGATTAAGCTATGTCCGACGTTGTTATACAATAAAGGCCCTATAATGGCTCTTAATCATGAGTCTGAAGCGTGTTTTTTCCAAAGTCTTCAAAGAACAAAATCTAATTTTGTAAACAGCATTAAAGCACTAGTTCATTGTACTCCTTCGAACCTATAGTGCTGCAAATTACGACAAGGTGATCACTGTCTCAGGTAAACGATTTTTCCGCTATCGAAGGTCGAATTTTTACATATTTAGCCCATGAGCAAATCAACTATAGACCGGTGTAAACGAAACACCTGAAT
This sequence comes from Merzomyia westermanni, assembly GCA_949987695.1. NCBI lineage: Eukaryota > Metazoa > Arthropoda > Insecta > Diptera > Tephritidae > Merzomyia > Merzomyia westermanni. The sequence goes on from OX465289.1 coordinate 21,269,850, forward strand.
GTTGCTCCTAAATATCCCTGCTTTATCGGCTGTTGCACTGGGTTCTATAAAATATGCAAGTTAAACGGGAAGACTTTTGAAATTACTTGTTCAAAGAATTCAGACAGTCATCTGCAACCATGTCGGAGAAGAGTGCTTAAACAGCTATAGTTTGTTAATCATACAATGAAGTGAAGCAAAACTTAAAATATTGGCTGCAATTTATGCTGATTTTTGTTTTATTTATTCATTTACTCAACTACCACTAAATGTTTGTTTACTGTGGTCAACTAAAACAGGCAACTAATCTGCTCAAGCCACAAAAAGCTGGTGTTTACACAAACCCGAAAACTGTGCACATCATTTGTCAGGTGCAAAACAGAAGCAAAGTTTTTTGTGTTTTTTGTCCAATGTTTTGTAAGTAGCTAAGCCCTACCATTTGTAGAACTTTTCAATACAAATAAAAAAAAATAAAGGTGTTGTCGATAGGAATGTCAAATTATTAGATTTTCAGGATATGTTGTCACAATACTGGAAACCCGGAATTAGTTCTGGGATTTGAGTATTCGCTCTTCTATAAAAGTTAAGGTTCGAAAAATTGAAGGCCAGAAGGACAAACGGGCGCAGCTCCTCTTTCTGATCATTTCGGTAGATTTGTTAGTGGGTCCACCCATTTTACTTCTTATACTTACAAACATCGTAGCAAATTTCAAGTTCAAGAGAGCTACAAATATTGAACAAATAAAAAAAAAGTCTTTTTTTTTTTTAAATAATATACAAATTTAGTTTTTAGTACCATTCTTCCAAACCCGACATCCCAAAATTGTAAGAAAAAAATTCCGGGATTTTCTGCACTTAATATAACACGTGATTGGCATCATTAGTTTTAGACTGCCAAATGTGGCCAGTACGTCGTCACATGATATGTCAGCTGCAAGACACATGAAGGATGTTAACAGTTTTCGTGTAGGAAGGTTGTAGCTTTAATGCACGAATAGGAGTGAAGAGTGTAAATAAATGTTGAGGGTCTTCAAAATAGGAAATAAAGAAAAACTTAATATATAATAAAATACATTTAAAATCGTCGAGAGGCAAGCAACCAATGTAAACATGCAACTTTATAGATATTTACAAAGAAATACACATTGGTGATAACAGAGCTGGATTGGTCAACAAGGCGTCTGAGTTTTTTCAAAGCATCCGAGTTTTCACATTAGCGCGCATACTAGTTGGCTCGTTTAGTGAATATACAGCAATGATGCCACAATATAATCCCTAGAAAGCATCTCATACTTTACTCAAGCAGATAAAGCAAAAAAAATGTTTGCAAAGGAACGAAAAAATTATAGCACTAAAAACGCAGTTAATGATGACATAAACATATCCATATAAAACAGCTGATCCAACCAACTTTATGAAAATCAATGTAATCGGTTACCAAAACGGCATAGCTCTAACCGTAGTAAAGCCATAGCCATAACCTATTGAGTTTCGAGTGGACAATTAAATTTTCAGAACTCTTATTTTCTGTTTTCGGTGCCTTGTGATTAATCGCTCGATTTTGAGCGTAAACAAAAATTTTGTACCAGTAGTGGAATCCACTAATTTCTAACGACTATAGATTTTTTTTAGTCTGCATTATCGACTGTGTTATTCACTAACTTAGCTGCAACTATTGGGATTGGATTATTCATCTCTCGACAAAACGTACGCTTACTACTCAAATGTTATTTATTTTATAATAATAAGTAGAACAATAATATTATTTTAGATTTCGCTAACAACCTCATTTTTGTTTATGTTAAAAGTGGTTAGTGAATGCCGATATCGTTATAGTGTTCGGTTAGATAAAATATCGATTGCGAATGTCGTTATAGAAGTTACTGAATTCCACGAAAAGAGGATTATCTAGCCGACTATCGTCACAGTCGGTAATGTCGTTCATGTGATAGCGATTTTGCACACCAAGGAAACGCTTTCAAAATTCAAAAATGCGCATTAAAGAATAAAATAAAAACTTGAGCGAAATTTCATTCAGAAAAGTGGTAATATTGCTTTAAATACTTGTTAACTGTGTGTACGAGTGATGTAACGAATGACACTTTTTCAACATTCGCGAATGAGAATATCCACTAATGATATCCGCGATTTCGAATGCGAATATTCAGTTTTGTTCAAATTTGTCGATAATTGTGTAGGGATATGCAGTCTCGTTCAATAGACATGCGTTTCGTTTACTGGCGGTACTTCATATACTATACTCCTGAGTACGCCTCTCGACATTTTTCATAGGCCCTCCCGGCCAGAGTTTATGTACACAACTAGCGCAACTTACTCCGACGCCCCACAACACAAACCAACACAGGAGGGTTTGCATTCAATATGAAAACAAACAATTTTAAATAATATAATATTGACCCATAAAATTCACAAATAATTGAAAATAAAGCAGTTCTAGCTCGATAATTTTCCGAAGAGTGGCACCAAAGTGGTGTAAAAAATGTGTATCTTCAGAGCGCTCTGTTGAAATTATAGTTAGTTTTTTATGAACAGTGTGTCTTGTGACTATGATTTCTCAGTTGCAGCTATCTTGACCCGAGGCTGTGACTGCACAGTGATAGACATAGAATAAAAGCAGTAGCTGTGTTCGGTGAGGATAACATTTTAAAAATTTTATAAAATTTTGACTGGAAAGTGTTCGGTGACACAGAATATTTGCGGCGAGAGAGCCCATTTTGATATTTCATTGAGAGAGAGAGTTGCAAGTTTTGCTAGGGGAATTTCACTCAATAAAACTGGCAAGTGATAACAGCTGATTGTGATATGGGAAAGTAACAAAAAAATTGAGCTATTAACCAATCAAAATGGCAGCAGATGTTTTGCTGCAGGTTTTTGCTGTCTCCTGTTCGGCGTTTCGAGAGAGTTTTACGTCATTCTCACTTTGCTAACACTTCTAAGCAAGTTTTTTTCACCGGACCCAGCTAATGACTATTGTTATCTTTGTTTTGGTTATGCAACGTTATTTGGCGTGTTCGAATATTGCAAAATTTAATAAATTTTTAATCAAATTAAAACAATAGCAATAGCAAAATAGTTTTGGGTTTTAAACGACATTTCCAGAATAATTTCCTTTTACACACCAAAATACAATATTCATATTTATTAAAATTGAGCATTCGAAACTTAAAGCAAGCCCATGATAATTTATGTTGCAATAAACACTAAAAAACATTGGGGAGAAAGCATCCATTATTTAAGTCTGCAAGTATTTGTTTGTGTTATACATTTAAATTCGCATCTGCATTGCGATTATTGCAACCGCGATTGAGAACGGGAGCAGTTTCTGTCAAAGCCAGTCAGTCACGGGGTTTTCTTTGTAATTCTTCGCGGCAACGTGGCGTTCGTGGTTGCAAAATTATACTATACCATAAGCGGGGCAGAAGTTGCCAATATTATTTCTTTGGCGGTAAAAAGAATATTGTTGTGTCACTAGAATCAGGTGAATTGTAAGTAAGTATATTTCATTAATAATTATTTTTGTATCTGGCGACTTTTTATAAAACTACAGAATAAGCATTTTCCTTGGAAAAACATTTCAATCTCATATGAGATCAAATCCATTATACAATTTCCAACATTGATTTCTAACTTAAGTTTAATTGGATAAACAGTCGACTAACTAGCAAAAGTAAAAATTTTGTATATGAAAATATTCTTATTTCTCCACTTGAAAAAAAACTGGATTCCGACTTGAATTCTACCAATATTTTCCAAGTTTTTTATTAGACTAATTATTAAAACATAATGCGCCATATAATATACATCTATTTATTTCCTTCCTTTTTATATGTTTTGGCAAAAAGTTTTTTATAGGCACTATATTTTTGAGCTTAAAACACCAATAATCGATGACAGTAGATATAGTTAAGTGTTTGCTATGGTTATGGCTATCTCTCTATGGCTACGGAAGTTTATCTGCAGCTTGAGATTTGTGATTTCGACTCATTATACGCTATAGTTATTGGTTTTATTTTGTTTTGTTGTTTTTCCGACAGGGTGAATGATTGATGTATATTGGAACGATTTTTCGTCATCCCTTGTCAAATTTGGTTTTGAGACAAACCGGTTTCGGCGTTGTGCCATCATCAGTGTGATTTTCGTTCTCTATAGTTATTACTCCTTTTTTTGGTTTTGCTTGTTGTGCTCATTAATCTTCTCACCTGTACTAAATGAAGTTTTAGCTGCCTGTGTGGCGTTTGCTGCTCCCAATGCATTGTTGTTTTTAGCAAATGTTTCTCACAGCACTCAATTTCACACTATAAGTCACAGCAACAAGAGAAAGAAAATGGATTAAGCAGATGAGTTGACAGGAATGTAAAAGAACAAATGTACATACATACAGATATAAAGCAGTAAACATTTTTGAACGAGGAGCGCAAAAACAGAAACAATGGTTGAAATAGTTAAAGAAAGCAGAAGACGTAAAGTTAAGAGCACTCAGTTTCAAAAGTCATGTTTTGGAGTAAAATTAATGAGCTTTTTTTAACACACAGTTCGTAAAAAAGATTTTAGAAATTATAATTTACTTGTTTTAGATAAGTGTATGAGATATTACTAAGCTACCAACACATACTTCACCTTTCTAAGCTAAGTATGCACTCAGACAGAGTTTCTTGGTTTTGTTTTGTTTCTACTTTGCCTGTTTATGGCAATGATTGCAAATAGCTCTGGCGATGCAACTTATAGTCATGGACTTAAATTAAAATTAAGGGTTTTCGCTAGAATTTCCGGAAATATAATTTTTATACGTTATTGGTGTATAGTTTTAACTGATTTTTCAGTAAAAAGATATGCGCCTTCGAAGAACCTTTCTCTCGAATACTCCAAGGACCGACTTATGTGCGGCTGTGATCGTCCATGCTTCTGATCCCTATTGCAGAACGGGTATTATGAGCGACTTTTAGAGCATAATATATGTTCGTCGAGAGAGGACTTTGACTCTCAATTACCTACTCAGTCCAAAATAACATTTATTGGCAAGGGTAATTCTTCGCTGGTTCCCAGGTAAGCGAAGTCCTTATGGCTGACCCTTTCCATGCTGACAAAAGGTACTTGGTTTTGTCCTCGTTCACCTCCAAACCCACTTTTTTCTCTTTTTTCTCCAATCTGGAGTAGGCGGAACTTACGGCGCGGTGATTTGAGCCAAGGAATCAATTACTTTTCCCAATTACTGAGGAATGGAATTGTACCTGTAATGGAATTTAATTTACCCAGCTCTGTTGGGTAGCGCTGCGAAGTTTAAATTGAGAGTGCAATTTTAAGTATTTTTGTAATAGATCTATACTATTTACCATTGCAGCGGAAATAGCAAAATGTAACAGACTAAAACCGAAAGCATTTTTTATATGGCCTACTTTTATTAACTTTTATACTAATTTTTTAACGTACCAATTAATTTTTTTAATTTTATATTTTTATTTTTTTTTTATTTTTAGTCTTTTTATCTATTAAAATAATATTTTTTTTTATATTTTTAATAATTATTTTTAATTAATTAATAAAAGATTTTATTAGAATAGAATAGGAAAATTTTAGAGACTTCAAGTTAAATTTAATAAATGTAAACCACTATCTCGAAAATGGCATCCGGATATGTAACTCAAAAACGGCTGAGAGTATGAACAAAAAAGTCAGAATTGCTTGGTGAGCAAAAAAAGAGAAAGACCTTTGACCCCGATAAACATATTTATAACAAGTCGGATGTTTGTACGTATGAGAAAAATAAGAACCACCGTACGTCTGTATATTCGAACGCAAACTGGTCCCTCAGTTTTAAAGTTATCTGGGTGAAATTTGGTATGTGGTCGCCATTTAGTATTATAGTAATGATTTGAAGGAGCCAATAAAATCGGACCAAAGCAACGTTTTTGGCTATATCTCTAGCAATTAAATAGCTGGAAACGTAAATTTGTGTGGCTTTTTTACTTATTGGATATGTAATGATTACCAGTCGGATTGGAACAACATAACATATAACTTCCATACAATTGATTTTTTTAGATAAATTGTGTTTTTGCTATGTATGGAATTAACATGGCAAGACCGCCAAATTTTATCCAGTATGTACTTATTTCAAATAATGATCGGACACTTGAAAATCATGATGAATATTCATGAAAGGTGTAAAGTCGAAGGAAGCGCCCTCCTTAAATGGTGGCTCCAAGGCTCATTATTTTCTTTCTCATTTTCTTGCCTTCCCATCCCCTTTCCACATTTTTGTTAGCTATCTCCTTTGTATTTTGTTTTTAATATCTTTTTTTTCACTTCTAATTTTCAAAGAATGAAAAGCAACCCACTGCCTACGTCGAACTTATAAGATTTCTTTGCCTAGCTTAATTTTTCAGTTTAAATGCCTGTCAATTTTTTCAAGAACTTTCTTACATCTTTGTTTATTTTTCGATTGCTTTTATGACATAGGATCATGCTTTTTGTTGGCTATTTTATTATGCTTCTTGCTTTTCCTTTGCATTTAAGTTTTCATAACAATATTTTTATGCGAACGTATGCATACATACATATTTATGCTCAATAGGCATATGACTTTTTTTAATAAAAAATACCTATCATTAGGGGATGAGAAATGTTTCAAAAAACACCAAAAATCATGTTTGTAATAAATAGTATTCACAAACACCTCACGCAGAAAACGGTATTTCTACACTGAAAAATAACACTTTATTCATATTTTATAATTAATTCAAATATTTATTTAAATTTATTACATAACTGCCAATAGTGACTTAAGATCTTATGAATTTAAAGAAATAAACTTTAAAGTACGAAGAGTTTTGTAGACATAAAATATATCCCCAACCCCCTTTATCGCTCGCTCTGCACGGATAATACTACGCTGTTGGTTAATAATGGCGGAGTCCTCTATCACCCAATGTCTTAAATCATCGACAAAATCATCTTTATGAAATCGATGGTCAAAAAACCAAAAATCATACCATGCACCGCATATGAATCTACAGACTGGAAGCAATTTATCTTTAAAATTCGGTATAAGAATAACAGATAAAATAGCAAGTATCGCCCTTGAATTCCATCGAGCGTTACTTAAAGGCGGTAATGGTTTGAATTGTATATAAGGAAACTCTTTGAATTCCTCGTAATACCTGAAGGGTTTTCCCAACTCAAACGAATATTGCATATCGTTCCGCCATATAATATTCTCTACCTGTAACCGTTTATTATTTTGGTTGTTTTTCTTGTAGTCGTAGTTATCAATAAGTTCCGAAACAAAATCGTACGCCATATTTGGAGAAGATGTTTTCCATTTAATAACTCGATGATTTTGTTTAAGTTTTTTCAGGCTGCCCGTAATAGTCGTTGTCGCCGGCCTCTGGAAATTCATCATTTGTTGAAACTACTAACTCTGAACTACTTTATGAGTATTGATAATCAATAGTTTGCTGTTACTGCACACGCTTAATTTTAGAGGAATGGACTCTAGTATTTTAAAGTGTTGTATATCCTACTTCGCCATTAGTTCTTCTTTGTATTTGGTATAAATCCTTATCTTCCTTGCCTTGAAAAGGCGAAAATACATATATATCAAACACTTTGCCAAACTCTGTCAGAATGTTTCTACCATTCGGATACTTCGCAAACTTGTGTAGTGCCCAAAAAGCTTTACAGTTTTCCTTATGACCGTATGACACTACGTATTTTTCTTGTATTTTTGCTGTATTTTTTGTTTGAAATACTGACGAAAACCTACCGAAAATCAAATTGCAAAAACACTTTCAATGTAGTTGAAGGGGGGCAAACAGTGCCTGTAATATCAATTGGGTCGACGTTAAGTTGAAAGCTGAACGAAAATCAAATTTAAAAATAAACAAATAAAAAACTAAACTCACAGATTTGATTTTGATATTTTTTGTGCTCGAACTAAAAGTTAAGCTTAAATGGCAAAACGCGTATGTACATCACCTGATAAATAGAGTTCATAGTTCGCACAATATTTCTTCTCTTTGCGCTTCTCTTTTAAATCTGCTAGTAAAGCCGAAGCAGTTAGCAAGCAATTTGTTGCAATATTTAAAATTTTCTAAATCCATTTCTTTTTGTAAACAAATATTTATTATTTTCAAAACAAAAATATTTGTCAGAAAAAACTAATGAAAAATAGTAAACTGTCGAAAAAAGCTAACGAAATACAAACTTTCTCGTTTGTTTTTAACAAGCCTTGATTGTATTTTGGTTGTATTTCGTTAGTAAGCCCGTTTGCACCAATATGAAAACTATATAAGACCGTTTCTTTCGCACAAAATAAATAAAAAAATACAAGAAAAATACGTAGTGTCATACGGGCATTACCACAGAAAATTTGGAAATTACAGTGAAATTGAGTTTGTCCCACAAATTAATCAATTCTTTTGAAATTAGCTTGAATCTGTTTTAGAAGATTTTTCGAAGTTGGCCAAAGCATTATACCTCCCGATAATAAGCGCCGGTTTGGGAATCCTACAGAGCTCGCACAAATTATCTTCAACATTTGGTATTTGTCGTCGTTTTGTTATGCTTTTTTCAACTTTAATTAAATTTTTTACCCAATTTTTGCCGTTTTTATTTAAATTGTTATCGCTCTTTTTAAAAGACATTTTCTGAATAAAATAGGAAGGATATAAGGAATAATTTAATTAATTATCTATCTATAATTAATCTATCTCCCGCAACTATAAATCACACTTACACATTAACCACAGTTAACATTTTTTATTTATTTTATATTATTGCTTATAAACGCAGGAAACGCTGATTTGTAAAGGGTGTTTTTTTAGGGGTAGAGAACTTTGAATTGAAATAAAACACAAGAAACTCGTTTTAAGGTCCATCAATTTGGCTTTATTGGAAGGATAATTTTATGCCATTAATGTTTAAATATGATTTCGGGCATGTGGCCGCCGCGGCTGGCTCGAATAAAGCCAATTCTACAGGTCCAATTTTCAACCACTTTTTCGAGCATATGGGGCCGTATGTCGGCAATAACGCCACGAATGTTGGCTTCCAATTCCCCTAACGTTTCTGGATTGTTGGTGTAGACGAGCGACTTCACATATCCCCAAAGAAAATAATCCAATGGTGTCAAATCACACGACCTTGGTGGCCAATTGACAGGTCCATTCCGCGAAATTATGCGCTCATCGAATGTTTCCTTCAATAAATCGATTGTGACGTGCGCTGTGTGGCATGTAGCGCCGTCTTGTTGGAACCACAACTCATCCACATTCATGCCATCCAATTCGGGAACAAAATAGTCGGTTATCATGGCTCTATACCGGTCTCCATTAACGGTAGCTGCCTCTCCAGCATTATTGCGGAAGAAGTATGGCCCAATGACTCCACCAGCCCATAGAGCACACCAAACAGTCAGTTTTTGTGGATGTAATGGCGTTTCAAGGGTCTCATGTGGATTCTCTTCACTCCAAATGCGGCAATTTTGCTTGTTGACGTAGCCATTCAACCAAAAATGAGCCTCATCACTGAACAAAATTTTGCGATGAAAATCAGCATCGAAATCAATCTCATTTTCGGCCCATACACCAAAATCACGACGCATTGCATGGTCTCGCGGCTTTAATTCTTGCACAAGCTGGATCTTGTAAAGTCGCAAGCCAAGATCTTTGCGCAAAATCTTCCATAAAGTTGATGGACAAAGCTCCAATTGCTGTGCACGGTGGCGAATCGATTCATTCGGGTCCTCTTCAACACTTTGCTCTACAGCGGCAATTGTTTCTTCGGTGCGCACTGTTCGACGTCTCTGCGGATGCGTATTATCACATAGAGTAAACGTAGTGCGAAAACGATCCATGGTTAACCGAATTAATTGCTCTGATGGACGATTATGTCGACCATAAAATGGACGGAGCTCACGGTAAACTTCGCGAACTGAACCATTATTTTCGAAATAAATTTGCACGATTTGCAAGCGTTGTTCTTTTGTCAACCTGTTCATGATGAAATGGCAAACCAAACTGGACATAAATGACATTAGAGTTGCCAGATTTGACCACAAAATGCCAGTTTTATCTCTCTTCAAAAAACAAACCTGTAAAAAAACACCCGTTACATTTTTTTTGTATATGAAATAAAATATGCCAATATGGGTATCAAAAGAAAAGTTTTTCCTGCGTTTTGAAAAAAAAAATACATTTTTAAGTAGGATTGCCACTTATTGTTGCCATTTGAGCTTATTATATCTTTAAACTTTTAACGAGCTATTCCTATATATTTGTACAAGGTGGCGCAAAAGTAATCCTCCTATCAGAAAATGCTATAAATTTTGCGATTGGCCCCTAAAGTCAGTTCTGTTTTGACATTTTTGTAGTAAACACATGCGAAATACACGCTAATAAACAATGTTACTGCTCCAGATCGGGGAATTTTGCTGACTATTTATTTCGGTCGGTGAATAACGGTTACTGCGCAAAAGTAATCCTCCTATCAGAAAATGTTATAAATTTTGCGATTGGCCCCTAAAGTCAGTTCTCTTTTAACATTTGTGTAGTAAACACATGCGAAATACACGCTAATAAACAATGTTACTGCTCCAGATCGCGGAATATTGCTGACTATTTATTTGACCAATAATCGGTCGGGGCCAAACGGTTACTGTGAATGGTGAGCGCTACAGAGCAATGATCAACGAGTTCTTTTTGCCGCAACTTGATGAATTGGGATTGGAAAACATGTGGTTCCAACAAGACGGTGCAACAGCACACACTGCACGTGCCGCAACCGATATGCTGAACATCGGAAGCTTACTTTTGCGCCTTGTATATTCGAATAACTCGCAAATGGCTTAACCGATTTGGATGAAATTTGGTACGTACATAGGGTACCACATTCTAAGAATTCCTATCTAGGTGTTGCGTTATAGGAGTTTTTACGGAGTTGCTACCTATCAGCTTTTTTTAAAAGAAATGAAATATGCCAGCATGGGTATCAAACGAAAGGTATATTTCTGCGTATTGAAAAAAAAATTCTAATTAAGGTTGCCACTTTTCTTCGACAAGAAAAACCCGGGAAAGAAGTTCATATACCGAGAATCGCACTCATCCAAGCAGGCGCTAAGGTGCCACTACTAGTAAGGCCAACATTTGCCATGACTGCGCATAAAGATCAGAGAGAAACTTTTGAGGTTGTCGGAGTGGAGCTAAATTCATCGATGTTCATGCATGGTATGTTATATGTGGCGTTTCAAGAGTTAAGTGCCCAAATACATTTAATGTAATGTTTCCGGGAGAAAGAAACGTACTCGGAACATGTTACGGAAGGAAGTGTAGCATTAGATTTCATATGTATTGAATATAAAAAGTTTTGCATAGTTCTATGTTTAAAAATAAAAAAGCAACAGCACAGAATGTTGACCGATATATGAAGCTCTAACCCAAAAATATACCCATGTGACCCTAATTTTTCCCAATTATTATTTGATAACAATCGACAGCTGCTAACCATACAATTCAGCAAGGAATCTTGTAAATACTTGTCGAAAATTTGTTTGAGCAGCCACCAAGGAGTAATTATGTGTATTCAAACTTTGTTACTAATAAAAAATTTCAAACATATTTTTATTATTATCATGATATGTCTTTAGTACGTTTCATTGCTGGTAAGTAAAACTATTCATACAAACAACCAGAATATCTTTATTTATGATTATCTAAATAAACTAAATTGTATGCCAACCTATGAAAATGCCGAGCAAAGCTCGGTCGCCCATGTACTGTGTTATAATGTAAATAATTAACTATATATACATTAAAAATATTTATTTTTAAAACGCCCGATTGAAATTACAAATTTTCATCCTGACCAAGCACCAGTAAATAGGTAAGTTCACATTAAGTAGGTACAAAACCTTCAAAGTGGTCCCTGCGTGACATTTTTGTAAAAGTTAGTGAAAATGTCATCATACCCCGATTTTATTCATAAAAGCTCATTGCATGATGCCATGTATTTTTAATTTTTCCAAAAAAAGGTGTTTAAGTCATATGCCTAATGCTCATATATTTCAAACACAAATTGAAGTGGAAACCTTGTAATCTGCCCAACGAGATGATTCTACTCAGATCCTTTCCCTAACACTACAGCTTCTCCATAAGACCAAGCATTTCACTCATTTCTATAAGAAGTTCAAAGTGCGTTTGCACTTGAAGAAAGTACATTGGTGAACTAATTTGTTTGTTTTCTGTAAATGTACTTTGCAGGGAAAATCGTGAGATCTGAACTGATGTGTTCTAGTGCATTCGGAGCCCCAACTAGTTCTTTCGCAATTTATTTTATATACAATGAATTGGCGAAATCAACTTGGCGAAGTGCTAGGAGGTGGAAATTGCACCCTTTTTCATAGCACCAAACCACTATGCTTTTGACCCAGACCAAAATTCGTTGGTTCAGAACCAGACCAAATTTGTTCATATTGGTTTTAGGATGGGTTTATCAAGAATTTTGATAGTTCTGAACCAATCTATATATGTATATACGCATTGACAATAATGTTTCCCGACTCCCGTTTTCGATAGTTTCGTACCAACACAGAATTCTAGACTTTTTACCTACTTATTTGTTTTTTTTTAGTTCAGAACAAAATTCCGTCACCGCATTTTTGACTTATTAATTTGATGAAAAAAATTATTTTATAAAACAAAACATTTAAAAAATATGAAATTTTCATTTTATTGTTTCAAACTTGAAACTTAAATAGTTGTTTTCCCCACAAACAATCTAGGAGTACTCAAAATTTGAGAGATTGTTCAAATATTCATATCGTTTGTTTTTTGAAAAAACATGTGCTTTTTTTCCTGACATTTATATCCAAAACATAAAGAAATATGGCATAGTCAAAATCTAGTAACCATCGAACAGGTTATTTTTTTGCTTTTTAAATCTAGTTCTATATCAGAAGGTTGTCTAACTAGTTACTGAGTTCCCTGCAAGGCATGTTTTGATATGTGGGTGTACATTTCTTCTTAAAAAAGTTCTGTGGCTTAATCGGGCAAATGTTGATAGAATAGTTTACTTGGTGCAACCTCTAAGAGTCTCGTTTTATGAAAAACATAAAATTCAAATTTCACAGTCTTTTTGCATTTGTTTTTGCAGAAACTATAACTAAATATTTATATAAATATTTCCAGCTTGCATTTACAAACATAAAGAAATGCACAGAATTGCCTGAAGGTAATTTCTTCTTGCCCTTTGTCGGTCATTTATTCGCTCGTTTAGTTATGAAAATATCAAATACTTAGAGAACCACCAACAACTCGTAAACAAGACCAACAGCATAACAATAATATTTCGTTAGAAACTTTTGCCCATCTGAAAGAGCTAACAAAAAGCTGCATTTGAGTTAACAACAAAAAACTAGCAAACTTAACGGTTTGAAGTAGTTAAAGCAAAAAAACAAAATCGTTCAAGGACCTAAGATGAGGTTTGAAGTGATTCAGGCAGAAAATTATTTGCATGGAAGAAAAGCTATTAGTAGAAAAAATTTGTCGGTTCCGTGGGAAAATGTTAATATAAATGAGAATAAGGCGGACGTTTTTAAAATAAAAACCTTACCTGGAATCAATTACATAACTTGAGAAATAAGTTCTGTGCACACATGTTCTGGAAATTGGTTCTGTTTATGGTTTTTTCGAAAATTATCAAGCCGATTTTTAAAATTGTTCTGGGGTACAATTTTGATTATTTCAAAAAATTTTTGAATTTTTGTCATATTGTTGTTACGACTTTTTCATTTTATAAAATACTAGAGCGCCGGGCAGACTTAGTCCTGCCAACCACAACAATATAACTTTCATATTTATTCACCCTTTAAATCTTTTCTGGACTTCCACAAATAATTCAAGACCAAAATTAGCCAAATCGGTTCAGCCGTTCCCGAGTTTTAGCGAGACTAACGAACAGCAATTAATTTTTATATATTTAGATTAGATAAGAAAGCATTATATGGGTTTTTTCTTTTTTAAATTTTTCACTTTAAATCAAAGTAATGTTTACATAATAATCATTATCAGCTGGTTTTGAGCTCGTGAAACTTTCAAAATATTTTAGTAAAATAAAAAAAAATAAACCAGTAAGGAAAGTGTTGTCTTCGGCTGTGCCGAAGACTTTATACCTTTCATGAATACTCATCACGAAATTAAGTCTCCGATCCTTACTCACATTTAGTAAAAACTCTGCAAAACTGATAATTTAAAGATACATAGCCCAAACCCCATTTATCGAAACAATCGATTGTGTGGGAGCTATATGTTATGTTGGTCCGATCTGGGTGATTTTCACTAACCACACACTACATATATAATAATTACTAAATCTGCAACATTTTACGTTCCTGGCTTTTTAATTGCAAAGTTTGTAGCCCAAAGCTCCTTTATCGAAACTATCGATTGTATGGGAGATATGCGTTGTATTGCTCCGATCTTGCTGTTTCCGGCAAACGATTAATCTCATGCAAAATGGAGGCCCCATACCAAGTTTCATCAAGATATCTCAAAAGCTGCGGGACTAGTTTGCGTACAAACAGACAGACGGACATGGCTAAATCGACTCAGCTCATCGCCCTGATCATTTCGGTAAACTTATTGGTGGATATATCTCTTCTTCTTCTCATACTTACAAACATCGGACCAAAGTTATAATACCATTTCATGTTCATGAAAGGTATAATAACTAATTAATATTTTGGAAATTGTCCCGCAAAAGTCTACAAACAATCAATTAATGGTTCCAAGAAAGGCCTGTATTGATCCCGGAAAAACCGTCTCGAAAACAGCTCCAAAAAAATCTTGAAAAAGTCCCGGAATGGTCCTAAAAATTCAAGAAAAAATCAAAAATTATCCGAAAAAGATTCCAAAATGATTCCCAAGAAGTTCCGAAAACCATCAAGAATTGGTCCGAATCCCGTCTAATTCTGCTTTAGTTAGCTTTTTACCTAAATCCTATATTTTTCAGGAACTTTTTTACGTGGAACACTTCGAAGAAATTCAGATCTCAATACTGAAATCAGAAGGCGGCTATATCAGCACAGACAAACCACTACACTACATTGTTTTCTATGTAGACGACTGCACGATAATGGCAACAGGACAAAGGTTATGCCCCAAAATCAATGACCAATGAACTCGTTGCCAACTCCAAGCTGGTCTGGTCTTTGTTGTCGCAAGTGTTAAAGCGATTGATCATCAAAGTACGAATTCGTCTTGTTTTATAACAAATGCATGCTTACATCTTCTACAAAATAGAAACAGCAAATATCCATCCAACAGCCCCGGACTACCAACACTTAAAGTATTCGTTTAACCGTATCAGAAAGTCAGCAAAACAAGTGCCGTTAAAAATGTATTAACTTGGCTAAGGCTGTTCAAATCAATGCAACATTAAGCGTGTTAACAACACGTAACGGTATTGCATGAATTGAGAAAGGCACAAGCTGCAAATACAGACGTGTACGTACTACATACGTTTATATGTATGTATTCGATAGCGAAATGCGCGATAATAATTTAAAATAATCCATTATAAGTCATAAGTCGTATTTCGTACAAGCTAAGTACATATGTACTTAACATCCCGCAAAAACAGAAAAAAAAAAACAAGTTAGGAGAGGGCTATCTTCAACTGTGCCGACGACTTTATACCTTTCATGAATACGCATGACGGATATCCTTGTCCGATCCTTACTCACAATTAGTACAAACTCTGCAAAACTGTTAATTTACATAGCCCAAACCCCATTTATCGGAAAAATCGATTGTATGGGAGTTACATGTTATGTAGGTCCGATCTAGCTGATTTTCACTACACGCATCTTATACATAATAAGTACCAAACCTACAAAATTTTACGTTCCTGGATTTTTAACTGCAAAATTTATAGCCCAAACCCCATTTATCGAAATTATCGATTGTATAGGGGCTATATGTTATCTTAGCCCGATCTGGGTGATTTGCACTACACACATTACATATATAATATTTACTAAACCTGCGACATTTTAAGTACCTAGCTTTTTAATTGCAACAGTTATAGGCCAAACCCCATTTATCGGAACAATCGATTGTATGGGAGCTATGCGTGGTATTGGTCCGATCTTTTTGATTCCAACAAATGATTAATATATTACAAAATGGCAACACCATACCAAATTTCATCGAAGTATCTTTAAAACTGAGGGACTAGTTTGCGCTCCAACAGACATACCGACGGAAAAACGGAAAGACGGACGGGCGGACGGACGGACAAACGGACATGGCTAAATCGACTCAGCTCATCGCCCTAATCATTTCGGTATACTTATTGGTGTGGCTATCTCTTCTTCTTCTCATACTCACAAACATTGGACCAAAGTTATAATACCATTTCATGTTCATGAAAGGTATAATTAAATAAATTTATAAATGTACTTAATAAAGCTAGCAAGAACGTCAACTTGTTTATGTTTATGTGTGTGTGTATGGTGAAGGAATGAAAGCAACCTAGCAGTAAATTACGCTAGCTCAAAACTAAAGTAGAACTATCGCATTAAGAGGCGGTACTGGTTCTTCGTCGAAGTGGCTACTATCCCCCTCTGCAGAACTTTAGAACGCGTTCTGAACTTTCTCATTGGTAGACGGTTCAGGTATGGTTCGGAAATCCATAGTCCAGAGCTAGTGTAAGAATAACTACTGTGAACCCAATTAAAAGTAGATAGTTTAGAACTAGTTCAAATAGTTGCAGCTATGTAATAGCGCAAAAAAGCCATAGAAACTTGAAAATGGACCCAATCGAGGAAAGAAACATAACAATTTGTTTTAAAAATTTTATTTTATTTTGAACTCCCACTTCGTGTGTTTTATGAAAAAACATTGTTCAGGTCTCATTAAGAAATCTCAATTCTATGATGAGAAATGGCAAGTCTAAACTCGCTGAATGATAATAAAACTCTGTAACATGGAATCCGGATTGCATTATAAGGCAATAATCGATAAAGGAAAGGAAACGTTGCACCTTAAAGTGGGCATGTTATGTTCAAATTGGAGGTTGGGGCTTGCTTTCGGATTTAATGGCATATCGGAATTAAATATATAATTAAGTTTAATATCAACTATTTTTACAGAGAGCTCACGGAGAGTTATATCAAATTAATTGCCCTGAACAGTAGCTGGTAAGATAAAGTGCTTAATTAATAATTTTTATTCACTCTTGGTATTCCAATGTTCATTTCCGTTTGCCCAGTAAAAATTTTTACGGGTTTCAATTGCGTCTCAAAGCTTTTGCCATTTCTTTAAAAAGTATGGATTTCTTCCTAAGCAAAATGTAGTTAATTTAAAAAACAATGGTGGAAAAATATGGATCTGATTAAAATTCGATACGATACCGGAATCTTAATATTCTATGCCAAAAAGTATCGCTATAAAAGTATCGAGTACAAAATATCAATATGGTTTTGTATCCCAGCCAGCAAAATTTCCGTAAACGTATTCGAAAATGGAAGAAAATGCCGACAACAAGCTTACTTTTTATCCATTTTCATATTCCATTTAAAATACTTTTTTTGGATCCGTTTTTCCACTAAAGTGTGCGGACGAAACGTATGTGCGTAAAAGTACTAACAGCTTTTTAAAAACTCAGACAGTTTCTTATATGTTTTAGATACCTTTTAGGAACCTTTTCGTATAGGTTTTCTATACGTTTTTTAACACTTATTCGGTCAGTTTTCGGAAGCAATTTAGCAAATATTTTGGGATCCATTTTTCAAGCCTTTCTGAATGCATTTCGGACAATTTCTTACCACATTCCATTGAAAGAAAACATTTTTGTTGTTGTTTTTATTGAGTTACATATGTATATAAAATGCAAACTTATTATATCACAGGAAACATGACAATATGCTGATCTTAAAAGTAGTTGCCATATTCTAGTGTTATAATGACAAATTTGATAAAAGACTTCTATCTGGTAAGAAATCAGCAAACAGGGCGGCAAGTGGATGTTTTTCGGATCTGAAAAACGACTAAAATATGTGCTGACTGTAAGACGAACGCTTCTCTTCTGGCTGGGATAGAACAAGGTCAAAAAAAAATCCATAAGTTTATTATTGACTTAAGTATTACAGTTTATTCTTATAGAATATTTTTTCGTAGAATCTGAACACACGGATTTAACGGGGAAAAAACTATCAGAATCGGTAACTATATTTTGGTCAAAAAAATTCCTTTTTTAGATAAATAATAAATGTAGTAAAAATAATGTATGTAGTTTTACTTGCAGCTGCAGTGTTTTTGAAATTTCTTTTATTGTGAATGCGCAAAGCTCTACACATTTGCTCCTTGGGATCCTTCGTGCTTGGCGTTCAGTATCGCCATCAATAATCCGGTGTCGGAAATCAGTGAAAAAAGTACTTGTAATGTTCCCAAATACTTAAAGTGGTTCAAATCGTTCTATAGCCATGCCCTGGTAGAAATTATATTTAATTTCAATATAGGTTAGCCCCAGCCCTGAGGGTACAATTATGGCCACCAACTGCTCTGCTGTGCATCCGATTAGCACCAGTGCGAAGCTAGTCATAAACTCTCTATAGCTAAGATGACACGTTCAGTGACTGTCTGCCATTTTTACTGCCGGAAAAATCGCGAATATTGGCGCACACTAAAGTGATTAGGTATATGACTGTGGGACCGTGAGCTTGACTCTTACATGTATTTAGGTTGCATGCTTGCAAATCTGTATTAACCTCTTTTATATGTATATACAGGGTGGCGCAAAAGTAATCCTCCTATCAGAAAATGCTATAAATTTTGCGATTGGCCCCTAAAGTCAGTTCTGTTTTGACATTTGTGTAGTAAACACATGCGAAATACACGTTAATAAACAATGTTACGCTACACTGCTCCAGAACGCGGAATATTGCTGACTATTTATTTGACCAATAATCGGTCGGGGCCAAACGGTTACTGGGAATGGTGAGCGCTACAGAGCAATGATCAACGAGTTCTTTTTGCCGCAACTTGATGAATTGGGATTGGAAAACATGTGGTTCCAACAAGACGGTGCAACAGCACACACTGCACGTGCCACAACCGATATGCTGAACATCGGAAGCTTACTTTTGCGCCACCTTGTGTATATTAGAGCATATACACATGTTCGTATAAAAGTTTGTGCTCATGTGTGTGCCAATGCATAATCGCTCCCAAAACGCTTTTGTATTTTTTGCGCCTTGACATTTTGAGTGTTGAACAGGTTCACACTTGACTACATTTTTTCTTTTTTTGTAAACTTTTTTATTTCTAAACAGCGAAGTGTTGTGAATTATGTTGTAGCCATTTTTTTATGCTCTAATTTTTCCCAGGATAATCGTAATATTTTTCACTTCATTTGAAGTAGTTAAGTGCTTCAAATTTGTAGAAGTAAAAGATAATGTGGCTCATTAAATCAATAATTAAAGTTTTATGAAGCTTAGATTGTAATATAAGACAAATGTATGTACAAAAAGCAAATTACCCTGATTCGCATAGTGTGGAAATTTACTTTTGTGCAAGACAAAAATTTTGCTTATAATTGTGTGGTCAAATCTACTGGTACCGTTTGAATTTAAACTCTAAATAGACTAGAAGACCGGTACTCTAAAAATAAATTAACGTTTTAAGAGTTTTCTCACAAGTCAATATTTTAATAACTGTGATATGTTTTTGACCTAAAGGTCAATTTGCATGCCATTCAAGTAATCTGCTTCACATCACAAGTCGAGCACATTATGTAGATATCTAACCGCAGCTATTCCGAATAATTACAAAAGCGAACCATTTCCAATTCAACTCAATGTATGAGTGTCCTGTTTATTCATTCAGTACCACAAAGCATACTTTTAAAACTCTTCTGTTGAAGCTTTTGGAAGTGATCCATATTACATTTTTACAATTAATAGGATTCTCATGCCATTGTGTACTATTGACTTACTGCCAATTCATTCGCTGGATTACACCAATACACCGAACAACTCCACCAAATTAATTGTCATCCATTCACCAATGTATTACACATCCGTTGGTAAAATTCTTTAGCCAACTTATTGCCTTTACTGCGCTACATAACAGTAGGAATCTATGGCTTATTGCCAGAACAAAGTAAAGACAAAAAGTAAAGGTAGAGTGAGTGTGAATGCAGGAAATAAATTAGTTTACGGCGGCTCATATAGAAGGATAGAAAAGACGTCAAGGTGGGTTCAAAGGCATTTATTTTCTACCTATGTACACATACAAAAACAATTTGTGAAATTTTTTGGATCTCGTCATGACTGAGACTTTTGTTGTACGAAAAGAGTAGAAAGGCTGTTAGAAGAATATGAGCAAAATACGTGACATGACATGCCAAAGCAGCTGGAGGCTACAATTTCAATTCGAAAACAGAAATAATAAAGGGAGCACAACAAAGGTCTACAAATTAGGGTATAGAAATGCAGTTACTCGAGTGACATAGTTTATATTTATACCCTCATACATTAACAAAAATGTCTGTGCAGTTCACCCTGAAGAAAAATCCATTAGATACGAACTTAGTTTCTTATAGGAGTTTGTAAATGCGCAAACTGAAAAGGTTTATCCCATTTGACGGCAAATATACATATATGGAAAGGTGTTCTATTAAAATAAATAAATTAAAATAAAACAAAAATAAAATAAAATAAAATAAAACAAAAATAAAATAAAATAAAACAAAAATAAAATAAAATAAAATAAAATAAAATAAAATAAAATAAAATAAAAGAAAATAAAATAAAACAAAATAAAATAAAATAAACCAAAATAAAATAAAATAATATAACATAAAATAAAATAAAACAAAAATTAAATAAAACCGAAATAAAACAAAACAGAAATAAAATAAAATACAACAAAATAAAATACAATCAACTCAAATAAATTCAAATAAAGCAAAATAAAATAAAATAAAAAAAAACAAATAAAACAAAATAAAATGAAATAAAAGAAAATAAAATAAAGTAAAATAAAATAAGATAAAATAAAATAAATAAAATAAAATAAAATAAAAATATAATAAGATAAAATAAAGCAAAATAAAATAAAATAAAACAAAATAAAATAAAATAAAATAAAATAAAATAAAATAAAAAAAAATTAAATAAAATTAAATAAAAGAAAATAAAATAAAATAAAATAAAATAAAATAAAATAAAATAAAACAAAATAAAATAAAAAAAATAAAAAAAAAAAATAAATAAAATAAAATAAAATAAAATGAAATAAAAGAAAATAAAATAAAATAAAAATATAATAAGATAAAATAAAGCAAAATAAAATAAAATAAAGCAAAATAAAATGAAATAAAATTAAATAAAAGAAACAAAAATAAAATAAAGTAAAATAAAATAAAATAAAAATATAATAAGATAAAATAAAGAAAAATAAAATAAAATAAAACAAAATAAAATTAAATTAAACAACATAAAATAAAATAAAATAAAATAAAATAAAATAAAATAAAATAAAATAAAATAAAATAAATTAAATTAAATGAAATGAAATGAAATTAAATTAAATAAATGAAAATTAATCAAAGTAAAATAAAAAAAAATAAAATAGAATAATATAAAGGAAAATAAAATAAAATAAAGAAAGGATAGTGAGATAGCAGCTAGGCACGATATATACGTATCCGTGGTAAACGTTTGTGGAAGGCTCTTTTTTTTCTAGAGCTGGTTCCAAGCCCCCCAAAATTGAAATCGAAATTGATTCATTGAAAAAAAGACATGTTTTTTTAACTCGAGGAACAGGACGACTGAAGTAAGATAAGGTACCTAACCTTATGGTGTTATGTTGAGACTTTAAGGGTTTGAAGCTATGTTTCTAAAAGTTTAGCTTAAATTCCAGTATTGCCATTGTTGCTTTCTCCAAAGCGTCTCACGCAACTATAATATATTTATGTTATACACAGATATTTTTAAATCCAATTTCGTTCACACAATTGCTCATATTTGTTTTGTGACCATAGCACGTACCTCACAATTGATGGATATATTTTTAAAGGACATAATTCCAATTGATGTATGTATAGGGCTTAAACACAAAAGCTTCAATCATGCGAGCATATCAACATCTCTCGAGATGTGTTTTAAAATGTTTTGCTTTCAGATTATGTGTAGGTATGCACTTATATATCATAAATACCCTGTAAGAAATGTTGATTATAAATTGTGACCGAATTTGCATCGCATGCATTGACCGATTTGGCTAATATTCAGAGTAGTCATACATTGGTGAATATATCTAAAGAAATAAATTTTACGAAAAGTAACCCACTATGTTCGACTGGGTTGATATTCGGGATCTTCATTATTCACATTTACAGAAATAAGTTGCGCTTTGTCTAATAAAAGAAATATGTATACGTTTATAAAGAAATCACTTTAAACTTTCAAATAAATTTTAATACTGATAAAGCTTATATATACCTTACTATATCAAGTTTATTTTAACCATTTACAGAAGTACCTGTTGAGCATGCCCAGGTAAAAATGTGCACTGACCATTGGAAAGGTCGAATTGTTTATCGAAGATTATTACTTTGCTAGGCGTATATAGTAAAATGTTACGAGAATATTTGGAGAACCTTACTTTTTGCTCATTTTTTTATTGTAAGTAAAATGGTAATTTGCAGATCAAATATTGGTGCTTGAATTTCATTATGCGTGGTCTCAGACAAAAAGAGTGTAAAATACCACGGGCAATAAAAAGGAAATATGCCACCACGAATCGATATTATTTTTATTAAATGATGATTTTGTTCTTGGAGGTATTTTAGAATGTACAACATGCATATGTCTATTGGAGATATTGGTATTAGTAATACAATTTTGTTTTCATATATATGTATTTGTGTGTATATTTGCAATTTGTAGAAAATAAAATTTATGAAATTCAATACAGATATTTTCAATCCAATCGCTGTTGGATTTATTAAGCTTAGAATATTTATGGCACTCCGATTTTTTTTAGTTTAATTTCTTTTGTTTTCCGAAAAAAGAAAATAGACGCGCAAACTACAAATGAGTCAGAGAGAATCAATAAATTGAAAATGTGAGATGTGCTATAAAAGAAATATTGATGTGTAAAATTTGTGTAACTGTTATTACATTTGTTCGCATAAACAATAAAATGATTTGTTTTCCCTAAATAAAATTGGAAAAATATGTCAGTAATTCAACCGAACTAATCTAGAAACTTGAGGCCGTTAAACTAGCAAAGTATAGCACACTCATATATTTAGACAGAAAGGACTTATCATATTAATCGATACCACTGTCAGAAGCAATGTGCATAGTCAACAAAACAATACTTGACAAACAAAAGATAAATAAAAGATAAGCAAATAAATAAATTAAGGCAATCAAACGATCTTGAATGGGGTAACCCAACATTAGACATTCTAATGGAAACATTCGTGAAAAAATTGTAAGTAAAATATGAACAGGAAACGAATTTGATGTAGCGATAGTGAATTATTCCACAATTTATTTCCAGTTCGTTGATTTTTTAAATTTCCTTGGTTCCCATTCCATTATGATTTCACCCCATACAGCGATAGTTCTGAGCCACTCCATAAATACACAAATTGGAGTAGTTCTGTCAGACTGAATTTTTCGATAGTTTTGAGCCACTGCATTATTTCAGATATTCGAACTAGTTTAAAGAATATAAGTTAATCTATGGTCAATTTAATTTATATTAATTAATTATTTTAAATAAATAAAGTTAATCAGTGGTCAATTTAATAAATATAAATTAATTATTTTAAACAAAAACTTTATAAAATATTCTAAAAAGTACTTAAATAGTTTTTAGAACAACCAAAGCTAATACTACATTTACACTGCACCAAATAAGTCCGTTTGGGCAAAAAAATCCAAATATGTCGCATTTCCAAATGACTGATTTCATCGCATTTACTCGCATTTGGGCCGCTACAACATGATATTTCTTCGAACGCATTGCGTTTGAAGTTTCACATACAGGTAATTTAAATGGGTTTGAAATGACTCGTTTGAATTTTCCAAATGCGGTGCAGTATAAATAACGTTTATTGAAAAATTCGTATCAAAAAAATATATAAAAAGATATTTGAGTTTTTGTAAAATATTTCAGTTTTCAGTCTTCGATTTTCATTGTGAAGTTAAATGTTAAAAAATAAAAAAAAATGTAAAATAGAAAAATTTAAATATTTTTCATTTAAAGTGCCGGACATAATTATTGGCACAGTCGTTTTCTGCGATCTTCACAAATTTTGGTCCTTATAAAGTTATTTTAACAAAGACTTTATAAAAGCATGTGTCAATGTCTAATACAACAACTATAAGCCTTATTTTAAAAATGTACGCAAAATTCGGGAAAATTCCAAGAAGTTTATTAAAATTTTAAATTTTTTTCACAGAGTTCTTAGCACTTTTTGGGGTATGCAGTTTTGTAGGCCATTCAATTTTAGTTTAATAAGGTGTTAAACTTAAGTTCGTGACACATTTTTCTGATTTTTTTAATTTTTTATGAACGCATTTTATTTTATATAAATGAATGAATGAAGAATACAGACCCCTCAACTACGAGAAAAAAAACAATATGGGCATGGTCTGCCTTCTTTCACTGACTTCAACGATATACTTTTTTTTGGTGCAACTGAAGGGGTTAGGGAGGGGAGAAGTTAAAAATACACAGTTTTCAATTTAGACTAAAACCGAATGCAATTTCTTCGAAAAATATTCACTCCCGAATGGATATTTCCCTAGAATTTGACCGGGTCCACCGGTTATACATCAGATTAAAGGTAATTTTATGATTTTTTCAAAAAATTTAATGTTTTATATTGTTAATATTGGATTTTATTAAGAAAAATATACATTTTTTTGTTTTTTTACTTGTTCCTTAATATGTCCGGCACTGTATATATCCTTGAAATTGTAAAAATTTCCTCCAATTTTGCTTTAGTCCTAGAGTAAGCGGGAAAAGCCAAACTCAAGTTTGGTCGAAAACCAGATAGTACCACCGTTGTGTTCACAAATCTCTTATCACACACAATTACACTGCTTTTGCTCAAAAATTGTGGATTTTATGGACAAACAAGGAAAGGGCTGTCTTCGAATGTGCCGAATACTTTATACCTTTTATGAATACGCATCGCGGTTTCAACAGTCCGGTCCTTACTCACAATTAGTATAAACTCAGCAAAACTGATAATTTAAAGATACATAGCCCAAACCCTATTATCGGAACAATCGATTGTATGGAGCTATATGTTATGTAGGCTCGATCTGGCTGATTTTCACTACACACAGCTAGCTTTTTAATTGCAAAAATTATAGCCCAAAACCCATTTATCGAAACTATCGACTGTATGGGAGCTATATGTTGTACTGCTCCGATCTTGCTGCCAAATGGAGGCTCCATACCAAATTTCATCAAGATATCTCAAAAATTGACTGACTAGTTTGCGTTCAAACATACAGACGGGCAGACGGACATACGGATGGACAGACGGACATGGCTAAATCGACTCATCTCAACGCCCTGATCATTTCGGTATACTTATTGGTGGGTCTATCTCTTCTTCTTCTCATACTTACAAACAATGGACCAAAGTTATAATACCATTTCATGTTCATGAAAGGTATAAGAACTGTATCTCAATTCCATACTGAAAAATTCAAAAAAATTGCTTTGGTAGTTTTCCTTTATTGCCACAGTTATAAGATTTTTAAAGGCCAACTTAAATTGTTTTTATCAAATTTTTAATTCGTAAACACCAAAATAGGAAAGTAACGTTTTTTAACTTCAAAACATTGCACATGCCTATTTTTGTAGAAAGTGAATAGCAAAATTTTTGTATACATACTAGATAATAATTAACAAATACTATTAACATTTTTTTACACAAAATTTCCTATCAATCTTTACTTTTGTTTTCCATTACGCATTTTTCGTTTTGACAGCATTTCCATGTATGCCAGAATCGCGCTTGAATGCACTTTATTACTGACAGTAACGATATTCGGTTGGATAACCCTCCAAGCACAAAATTACCCGGTTAAGAGCACCAATCTATTTTAGTGAAATATATTCTGCCAATTAACTTCAGCTTTGTTCACACGTTCAATTAAAAACAATTCTCGCCATTATGTGTCTCCACCATTAGTCACCACTGTCAATTGTGGACAAGTGACATTTTAAATCTTTTGATTTTTCGCGTTTTACTAGTTTTGTCAAATCTTTCTTCCCAATGGGATTTTTAAAAACATTTCTTTTAAATGCAAAAAAGTGGCTGACACTATCCAAACTAAAGAAGTTGTCAGTGCCCACGATGATGGAGTATACTACCATTAACAAAAAAAAAACCAAAGTTGCCTTCTTTGCAGGTTTCGTTGAAATTGAGATGGCATTCATTTTGTTCGTTGTTGCTTAGCGACTAACTAACGGGCGAGTGAGCGCTCTTCACGGTTTTTTTTACGTTTTCCTTCTTTTGAAATGAATTCCAAAGTAGCTGGTGGACTGCTCTGTGCAACATTTTTCTAACAAAAAAAAAAACTTCTAGGGGAATGAAGAAACAAAAATATTCGGAAATGGAAATCTGTGGGGTTTTGATGTTATTTGAAGCGCAACTTCCACCGCCGTGGCTCTATTCTGTGCTACGAGTATTTGGGTTGCACGTTCGGTTAGGTTTTCATTCTTTTTTGGCGCTGATGGGGCCTGCAAAGCTAGTGGTAGCAGGAAATGTACCGTTTACGTTGCGAGCTAGCATTTTTTAGTATTTTTCGCTGCCCATGGGTGTAGTAAAATGAATTCTACTCTTGTTCCAGTAATCATAAAGAAATAATCATTTATTTGTTTTTATATGATACTAGAAATCCCTGGCAAGCTTTGCTGAGTCTCACAACTTATAATAGACTGAGTTCGATTTTATTTGTGTATCTCTGAAACCAGCTTAAATATTGAACCCAAATACAGCGCAACGCTCACTTGCACCTTTCATTGTCTTAAACTTCAAGTTAGATGTTAAGTAATGCAAGTTGTAGGACGCATTCAATTATATTCAGCAGTTTTTGAGTGATACACGCTCAAACACACAGACAGACAAAAATTCTAAAACCTGTTGATTTGGCTTATATTGGCTCAATGCTGATCCTTCCTATAAATTTTTCTTGAATATTTTCAATATGCAGGCATCGACATGTTGTTAACATTTTTTTATATGTAGAGATTTTGTCTCGATGGGTAAAAGTTTAACCTATTACAGTTTAATTCATGCGATACTCACGATGCGGTTGAGTCCTTGCTCTTGGGGTTGATCCACTAAGGCTGTAAGCTTGCACAGGTGCCCTCCATGTTCTGCCAAGACGATTGCTGTGGGGAGTATGATTTGGCTATCATTTTCAGCGTGGAACGATTGTACTTGGGATGCGTTGGGCGTAGAGGGATCTCCTGCCTGGATCTCCTGGGGTACCGTCGCTTGCTGGGTTCCGGTGCTTTGAACTCCGGAACTGGTACTGGAAGTTGCTGTGTCGTGAATGGTGGATTATACCGCCCTTGGAAGTGCATGCACGTTCTCGGGCTTTGACATGGGTCTCAAATAAACTATTCTCGCATAGATTGTTTTCTCTTACTAACTTTTTACGATCTGGGATTGACAGATTTTTATACCGCAAGCAACTTTGTACAGTGTGGGAGGATTGTTTGCATAATTTGCAGGCGTAAATTTGTTGGTGTTCTGTGCCGTGAGCTTGTGTGTGTGTTAGGGAGTGGTTGCTGTGGGCTTGGGGCTGACTCTGCTTGAACTGAGGCTTGTTTTGACTGGGGAGAGGCCTGGAGAAGCTTTTGGAGGGCCACCCTTTAAACTATCTCATAGCTAGTAGTCAAAAACTGGTTCATTTATGACAAGTTCGGGAGGTCTCTTCTCGAGCTTGAAGACTGCTTTTTTGAAAGTTTTGAGGCTACCAGATATATTTATATGGGGTCCCAACTCGTGGTTTCGACTTGTTGTGTCGAGGTCGTGACAGAGTATTACCGGTGGTTTTCACAGCAAGTCCATTTTAGTCATAGTTAATAGGGGTTTCACAATTTCTCCCCTTGCTACTTTAACGCTGAAGACCATACATGCTTTCGTATCGAATATACCTAAAAAAGCAGATATCGCGTGAGATAGACGAATTAAGCTTTAACCTGAAAATTCTGCCAGCGAACCTTCACATACATGAAATTACATCTTGATCGGATTCAGCTTGTCAATAGGTTGGAGCACGAGGGTTCACAGTGGAGTACGAGGTTTTACCTTGGTTTTCAGCTATGCCCGACGTCTATTTCAGTGTCTTTTTGTGCGCTTGGATTTCGAACACAGAGTAGCAGACACCCAGCACTAAAATTTCGAAAATAATTACTAAGATCTAACACTTTTACAGTAGTTTTTCGCCATTCTGAAAAATAATATAAATATGATTAAAAAAAAAAATAACAGGATTTGGGCGCATCATCTAGTCACTCGTAAAACAAAGTTTGAGAGTACATTTCTTATATTAAGCCTCGAAGTATGCAGATTAATCTAGATTTTATTAGGTTTCTAGTACGCTAGTAGTTTAAGCAATGTCTCTTACACACCGCAATGCTATGCATTTGCTGCTCTGGTTTATAAGCCCGTACAAGGCGGACGTCGCAGAAACCGATTAGACTATTGGTACGACATGGATATCAGTATGGGAACTCGCCTTGTTCACTAGAAAAACAAAAGTTATCTCTTTTAATTTTAATCCCTCCATAAGGCTCTAAGCGGACAACTCCGTGCGACTATCAATGGCAATTCTCCGAAGGTGAATCGAAAAGCATACTTTGAAGGCAACGAATTTGCCGTGAACTAACCGGGATGATTGCGAATCCTAATGGTCCATATTTAGATAGGAAAATAAACTAGCTCCCTTATCAAAGTAGTCAAATCGGCGGTGCGACTACTTTCATTGTCTTACAGGTGTCATCACAGGACATTGTTCCATCACACCGCTGCTTCCACGATGGCATATACCAACAAGTTCCCGATGCAGAAGCTTACAAAATGAGAAGAAAACGCAGTCAATCCATCACTTTCTTTGCTGAAGTCAAGGGCCGAGGACAAGGCAACACAGGTTTCGGGGACCTCACTTTTTCGACAGTCTGGCAGAGGTAAGGGAAGTGGTTCTTTCACTCCTACTTCGCTTTTTACATATAGGAAAGTAAGTGTTTTAAAAAGGAGTGTATGGGAAATAGGTTTATGGACAAATGTGCCCTCTCCCAATCGCTGAGATCATTCACAATGTGCATAACCTAAAATAGACTAATGTCTTATTTCTCAAAATATTGAGTTCGTGCTAATGAATTTTTTATTCACACACATTGATCTAATAGAAACCGAAGCAGGTTTCACCAAACCTTGTTCAAAAATTTACCAAATTAGCTTGAAGGCACATACATAAAGAATACATACTTATTTACTTGGTATCTAGATTCAGCTTACATAAAAATGGTATAAATTCGATTACGTAAGTTGGGATCCACTTGCTAGAAATTCGCTTTCCAATACTCAATTTGGTAGTGTCACTTACAAAATTTTGTAAAAATCGAATTTCTTTTATACACCAAAATATTTTCTCTTCAGCATTAAAGTTAATTGCATTTTCAAACGAAGCATCCATTGTTTGTGTAGAAAAAATGCGTGCTGCGGAAATTAGAAGCGAGCGTAGTGAAGAAGAAGATGTTCCATCAGGCTATCATTGGATACGTTTTAAATGGATGATATGGTTGGGCTGTTGCCGGCATTGGAATAAACGTTGGCAATTTCTTCTTGCCATACTCATGCCCAGTATCTTGAGTCTAATTGTGATTCTGTTGCGTGTCGAGATTTCAGCCGAATATATAACAGCAAACTCAAGTCCGCCTATAGATCTGCCAGACTCATGGAACAGATTGTTGAAAACTATAAATGATCGTCAAAGAGTAATAACAAAACGCTTTGGAACGTGAGTAACTTTATTTCAAAAAAAAAAATCGGTACAAGCTTTCCATGAGTGGCATGAACTGCAGAGGTTGTTAGGTGAAAAGGGATATTTGTGGACTGATTAGACTATTTCTGAAACTAGCCAACATAAGAAAAGCTTTTAGTAATTAATAGTAATCTCACTCAGTTTGAGTTATATTCATCTCTTCTAGGGTCTCTTTCCCGGTATGAGATTGGGTTGAATGCTGTATTTTTTAAGGTTTCTTGCTCAATTACCTTGCTGTGTATGCCCTCTAGGTAGCTCTCTAAGGGGTACCGCAATATAAATTTGATTTTCACATTCCTTTATACATGCAGTTTTGGCTTGCTCACAACATCTAGTATGATATGTACCTTAGAAGCTCCAAGAACAGCCCCGAGTCGAGCTTTTGATACCTTGCCCTTGTACTTTGCTGCTTAACGGGTTGCGGAACTCGAGGACCTGCTGCTAAGAAAGTTATCCCAATGGGGTATTGAGTCCGAGGACAGTTGACTGGCTCTACAGCCCATTTGAGTCCAATGAGCTTGGCCAACAGTAACTTTAAATCTTACTTCGGTATTGTATATTACTTAGAATTCATCATATCGACGACCTAGAGTTTTTTTAACAGTGCCTATATTTTTTTTTTTTTTTTTGG
This sequence comes from Merzomyia westermanni, assembly GCA_949987695.1. NCBI lineage: Eukaryota > Metazoa > Arthropoda > Insecta > Diptera > Tephritidae > Merzomyia > Merzomyia westermanni. Next base: position 21,300,575 of record OX465289.1, read on the forward strand.
CATAGAATCTGTTGATAAAGTCATGTAGGCAAAGGATTTGATGATCGCTGCAGAGTAGAACATACTTCCCAATAAACTACAAAAGTTATGTCTCTTCATTCAAGCTCACATCGAAATCTTGTGGTTGCATCTGTAACAGGTTCCATTCTAATCGACTGTCGTCTGATCTTAAAATGCAAATACCAAATCGATCAACAGCCACGCCTGTAGAAGAAACTCCCACAATATAAACGTCCGTATGTGATGCAACTAATTTCTATAAAAAATGTGCGTTTCAACGACGTATTTCCGAAAAAAGACTAAACTTGACTCCGCAAAAGAATTCCTGAAAATCCAGAGTCCTTAGATCAGTCAAAAGCTGAACAGCTAAACCCGCTATACACCTCTTCGTGAACGTGGACATGCAGCTTTGGTGAACACCATGCTTTAAGTTGTCAATAGCCGAAATCGCCAACCACTCCCTCACAGATATGTTTGCAGTTTTCCACGAGTGACTCACTCCAGGAAAGAATTCCATTTGAATTCTTTCGGCAGCTCACGCACTCCTGCCATCATGTGGTCATATTCAATAAAAAACAGGGATGAAATTCGATATTTTCCGTGGTGAATATGAAAAGTCGAAATATATTTTAATTCTTTATCATATGATACATCAACTTTTGGAAAAAGGGGGAGTAATAACATATCAGACAAAAAAAAAATTTTCAAGCTCAAGAAGAGGTGTATAGTGGGCTTTAAGCATAAAGTGACTCGGTAACTCGACCTCATCATCCTCCATACATTTTCTGCAAAGAGATTTCCAATATGTTGAAGACGGGCTTTTATAAGCCCAAACAATGTATTTTGTATTATGTGAATGTATCAAAAAAGATATTTTCCCCAGTCTCAAGTAAATATATTTTCTAAAAAAAAATCTTTATTTGCAATGCACATAAACGAAACTTTGATTTGAGAGATTTGTAGCATTTATTTATGTTCTAGAGTTGGATGTTTTTTACTTTTATTAGGGCCATTTTCACCCCTTTAAAGATTAGTTCACTTCAATTTCGTTCAGTTTGAAATTCACATTAATTAACTCGCTCACATATACTCGTATGTACAAAAACAAGCTCCAATTTACGTCACTTTAAATTTTCAAGCCAGCCGACAAGAATGTATTTGGCAAATTCTGCAGCACTTGCATTTCATTTTCTATGCATCACACAATTTTTTTTTGGTGTGGCCCATATCGCACTTGGTTTTATAATCAAAATTAATTTAACACAAATGATCACCTTCGATAGTTTCATTTAAAACAGAGCATTATGCAATCACTTACACTTAGCTATAAATTACTAATCTTGCAAAATATAAAAAATTATAAAATTTTGCATAATTACCGCCATATTCGATCAGCTGTTTCAATGTATGACAAGATGGTGAGTTGCCGTATGTATAACATTCGCAATATCAAAGTTGCCACTGAAGAGTTTCACCTCTCTGAACGAACTAGTTCAATTAAAACAATTAATTCATTACATCATCGTATGTATATTTATCGATACGGGGTTCCTTTCTCCGTTATAAAAAATCTGTCGTTACAAACAAAAAGAACAACAACGATTAACAAGCAAAGAAATACTTTTTTGTTGAAATATCTTAATGTCAGATTGCATGATCCAACTACAACAGGTCGTAGCAGCAAGACAAACATACATTCCATGTATTTTGTTTTTGTAATTTGTGAGTTTAACGTCACAATCGTACTGAGAAATGAGTATAATGTCAAAATTCGAGACAAAAGTAAAAATCAGCTGGTCTAGTAACACGACCTGTATTATTGGATCATGGTCAGATTGCATGACAATTAAAGCACCATTTTCGACAGCATGAATAATTCTAGCAACTAACTGTCAAACACATTCAGTTTGGTTTCAAACAATGCATCGATTAATTTAATATCCCAATATCCATCTTTTCACTTTACTTCCTATTTTTGTGCTAACTTTTCACTTTACTATATATTACAGTCCAATTTATAGTACATTTACACCGCGCATTAAAATTGGTTATGCACCAGACACTCGTTTTAACAACGTAATTATGAAAAAAGTGTGTAGAGATCTACAAAATATAACTCGAGAACAATTCAAGACGTGCGATGAGCTTCGTGATAAAATGTCAACCGAATATTATTTAGCTGGAGTTTGTTTCTCAGAAGCCCGTAGAAACAGTAACATACTCGTAAAAATACGAAGATTTGATATAAGACTTATATTTCCGAGCGAGTTGCGTATTTACAAAAGAGAAATTGGTGAAACTTGGGATACGTCAAAATTGTATAAATTACCAGAACTTTATGAACATATACACGGATTTATGACTTATATAGATGAAGGATTTATGATGCTACAAAAGCTTATATCGGAAACATATATCCAATTGCTAAGCGGTGACAAATTACCAACAAACTTCTTTATACGAAAATTTCCCGCAACAGAACATTATTATGATCCAGTTTCAGAGGAACTACAAATGCGTTTGTCATTGTTGTTGGTGTTAGGTTACATGACCACAGTTTCACACTTGCTAAGGGTATGTTAAGGTAGATTTTTATATTTACAATAGTGCTACTTTAAAATTCAGTAAAAAAAAATAGATTTATTTTTTGTTTTTAGTATGGCTCAAGAAGAAGGTTAAATCGACTGTATAGCAACAACATATCTGTGTAAAGATTGTCAAAATCAGCTGGTGTAAGCGTATGAGAGGAAAAATATTTATTTGTGAGAAGTAATGTGTTACGGGTAAACTCCAAGCTAGCTATAGCGCAGTGCGACTGAATGCCGCTCAACACTGGAGCGACACCAGATTCGGACACACAAGCATTCTGAAGACCATACCCAAAAATCTGAAGGTGGTAGACTACACTACGCCTACCGGCTATGAGCCAAACAACAGGTTCTCCACCAGAATCCCTACGAGGCACGAATGGGAGGACGTGCACATTCTACACCCACAATCTACCTCCATTTTTACAGACGGCTCTAAGCTCAACGGCAAGGTGGGTTGCGGCGTCTACTCGGAGGAACTTTCACTCTTCCTAGGCGTCAGACTACCTAGCCACTGCAGCGTATTCCAGGCTGAACTTACAGCCATAAAGGAGGCTGCGCGCTGGCTGCTCTCGAAAAACTGCACATCAGTGTCTATTTACAGCGACAGCCAGGCAGCGATCAAAGCCCTTCAGAGTAGCAACACTGCTTCGAAGGTAGCACTCGACTGCAGGCGATCGCTGAATGAACTGGCCTCAAAGTGCCTCACAGCAGTGATATGGGTCCCTGGGCACAGGGACATACCTGGAAACTGTACTGCTGACGAGCTGGCAAGGAAGGCCACAGAGCAATCAGAGGTGAACCAAACAAGGAGTATCTCCACCCCTCTTGCCACGACCAAACTCTGGCTCCTACGCGAATTCGAAGAAAAAACTAATTCTAGATGGACTAGGGAGACGACATGTGAGGTGTCCAGGCAAACGTGGCCCTGCATATGTAGGAAACGGACCGAGTCCATACTCAATCTAAAACGATCCTTCCTAGCCCCCTTGATCGGGGTACTCACCGGACATTGTCTAATGGGAATACATGCTGAGCGCATGGGGGCCCCTGCAAATGACTTCTGTCGCAGCTGTAGGGACGAGGAGGAAATAGAAAGTGTTGAACACTTCCTCTGCAGCTGCCCTGCACTTGCCAGGACCCGTTTGGAGTGCCTAAACAAGTGCCTATTCGCTAGTTTAACGGAGCTGGGCTCTGCCGAAATCGGAGACATTCTGCGCTTTATTAAGCGGACAGGGTGGTTCGACTTTTAAAAATGTTTAACAAAGGAGGAAGGGTCGCAACCCATTCAGTGGTATCACAATGGGCCATTTGGCCTAAGTGCGCCTCTCGGCGATGCAGAGAGGCAGCCACCTTAACCTAACCTAACCTAACCTAATGTGTTACGGACATTTGTTTTTAGCAGGATCATTAGGCAAAACATAAAATTGAAAATGCTTCACGTTTTTCTTGTTTACATTCTGCTCTTTGCATTAGGTTTGTTTGGCCAAAAGGAAGTGTCAGAGAATGACCAAAAACTTTCTTGAAATGCAACGTTTCCGCTGAACTTTGCAAGCACAACAGCTGTTACTGCTTTCATTAGCTAATAACTCAAAATTTTAAGTGTGTGTTATTGGTTTGCAATATGACGATCACCTACTCCTCAGCAGAAACTTACAACTCTCTCTCTCTCTCTCCATGAAATGTTAAAATGCGCTCTCTCTTTGCAAGCACAACAGCTGTTACTGCTTTCATTAGCTAATAACTCAAAATTTTAAGTGTGTGTTATTGGTTTGCAATATGACGATCACCTACTCCTCAGCAGAAACTTACAACTCTCTCTCTCTCTCTCCATGAAATGTTAAAATGCGCTCTCTCCCTGCAAATGTTTTATGTCGCCGAACACTTCTCAATACAAATTTTAAAAAACTTATATCATCACCGAACAGAGCTACAGTGTGATCAGGTTAGCCATTTCGAGGCTAGATTTTGCCTTTTTTTTTGTCCTTTAGCCTCATAATTTTGGTTTTAGCTTCGTGGCTTTTTTAGCCTTTTTTTACTCCAAACCTTTTCTGGTCCCAACACCATATTTTTCATATAAATTAATGTTAAATGAAGGTAGTATTGATGACGAAATAAATAAAATTATTCGTAAAAATTGTCAACTATTTATAATGGAGTTGATAACCCAATTGCGACATCGCCTACCTGATAATATGAACTCTTTACAAAAGATACATTTTTTTTCAGTTGATATTTCTTTGATGTTACAAAGCCGGATGTATTTTCTCACTTTTAAGGAGAAAAGTCTAGGTATTCTCAAAATCAAGTAGCATTGATTGAGCTGCAGTGGCGAAAGCTAATAACTGTACAGTTGACAAGTGTGACCTCTACCACAAAATTTTGGGCGGAAGTCCGAGAACATAAAATTTCATTGAACGAACCACTGTTTTTAGAGCTGGTCGAATTCGTATTTAGTTTTTTGGTATTACCTTTCAGTAATGGGGAGGTTAAAGAATTTTTAGTGCCATGAGCATTTTAAAAACTAAGTTAAGGAACAGATTAAAAATTAAAATGCTTAACTCGCTGCTTAATATTAGATGTTCGTTAAAACGCTTATCCAAATGTTGCTCTGATTTTTAAAATAACCGACGATCTCATCTCTATGATAAATGCACAAACTTTGTACGCAGACTCAATCACTTCTGATGCATCAGACGAAGCAAATATTATATAATTAATTAGTTTGTAGTAAATTTTCTGTAGCATGTATTTCTTTGAAAAAAATTCCTAGTCAAGGCAAATATGCCTTATAAATACGTGTTGAAACAAGAATAGTTCAGTTAAGTTATGTCTACATCCCTATATAGAAATAGTTTAAACTAAAATAGAAAATATTAAATGGACTTCGTAAAAAAATTTCTGACTTTTTTTAGCTTCTTTTTTCTTAATTTTAGCCTTTGCTAACCTAACCGATTTAGCCTCTTTTCTTTCTATCATCCGGTCACACTGCAGAGCTATTTCCTTTCGACAATCTATACGGCAGTGTTATCAAAAATGTCAAAAACTTATGAAATGATGAAACCTTATTGTTGAGCTGTTTTTAGTTTAGTTTAGTTTTTAGTTTCTCTTGCCTAACCTGTTGTTAACAAACAAAAACTAGAACAAAAATAAAAAATTTTTTTTTTCAATATCCGGCTTACAGCTCAACCATATAAAAAAGCACTGCGTGAATTTTCTGCCAAAACTTTCTCATATTCATATAACTTCTATAGGGTAACCGAAATTAAATTCCGTGCGTTAAAAGCTAACTCAAAATCAGAAATTTGTTTTGAGTTAAATTTGTTATTGAAGTTATGTTACTGTGATAAATTGTTGTTTGGGTTTTTTCGTTATTAAAATGAATTATTTTATACAGATAAAGTTTTTTTAAATGTCTACTAAGTGAACTAGTTATAAATTACAACTTCATTTTATAAAAAAAAGTTCTGATGTGTGTCTTCAGAAAAGCCACGCACAGACTTTAATTTCGGTTGCTCATTTATTTGCGTGTGGGCTTCTGTGCATCCCCAACCACTGTGCTCTTATATTTGGTTGAGCTGTTAGATTTTGTTCTTCTGAAAAAAAATTTTTTTCCATGTTACTTCGGTTTCGGTTTTATAAAGAGCCTCTTTGTCAGTTGCTAAGTTGGTTCCGGTTTGGGTTGCATTGAAAGTGTTTTTCATTCGGTTTCGGTTTCGGTTTCTTTTCCAAATAAATTTTATTTGAATTCGTTCCATTTCCGTTCACATTTACTTCACAAACAATTTTTGTCTTGTTATTATTATTCAAAATAAATGTGGGTATCGGATCTGTTTTGAAAATTTTAACGGTCTATTCTTTTACGGTCTCAGGGTCATTCCTTGAATTAAACTTGCATAAAAAAGATATCTTCGGCTACCCGGACCTCTTTATAACAAGGACTGTTACCGGAACCGTTACCATTATTTTGATCTGAAAAAGAACCAACCCGTAACTGTTTTAAAAGGGTGAACCGATTTCAACAGTTTTGGTTTTTTTATTTAAAATGTACTACTTCATTCTGTGGACACATATTTTCTTTTACAAGATAATACCCTGGCTAAATTTCGAAGATTGTCGAGCAAGGTTACAAAAGACGCGTTTTAACCTCAATCACAAAAAACTGAAGGAGGAATTTTAATTTTTTAATTCTGTGCAGATATATTGTTAAATCGTGGCCGCAGACTGCTCATTCATAGGGATATTCTGCCAAGAACTAAACACATCAATTTTTATTGCTCACAAACTTGTTTGCCTTTTTTAAATTTTGAAACCTAATAAATGTCGAAGAACGATGCCGGAACTGAAACCGGAACGTTATTTTAAACATACTTATTTTTTTAATATACATAATATAATATATAATATAAAATGTTTAGCTTTAATTAAAATACTTATTTCCAGGCTCTTGTTATTGAGCGCGAGAAGAAACTAGATGGATTGATGGCTATTTTGGATGTGGCGCCCTTTATTCAATTTTCTAGCTGGTTCGTTTTCACATTTCTTTCAATGACAATTGGTTCCTTGGTTTTATTATTAGTTCTGAAGGTAAGTACTAGTGTAGCTATATGTATAAAGAAAAATTTCAAAACTTCTAATTGGTTTTGGTGAAGTTGTAATATGTGGTACCAGAGTTTTGCTCGTAAACATTAGAAATAAAAGCAAAAGTCTTATGTTTTAATTTTTTTCAATTCTCGTTAAGACTAACCTACGCTTACACCATAAAAAATCCGCTGTATTTTCCGATTGTGGTGAATGCATTTCGGTAACAACCCCGATATAAATATGTAATTTTTAAGGCTCATAGTCACTAGGAAAAACTAGGTTAATTTATGGTGGTTACCGTATTCGAAAATACTCCAATATCTTTTACAAAAACTTAAGATGCTTAACTTTTACAGAATGCACATTTTTTAAATTCGATTTGAATCAGCTTATAATTCAAGTTACAGAATATGGTCAAACATATTTCGTATTATCCGACCAGACCTGTTAAATAATCATTACTAATCGTAATCTATACCGGTTTGATTAATTATTTTCTTGAGAATACGTTTAATGATTGATTACCATTACTTTAAATTTTGAATGATTTTTTTTTTCAATTAATTAAAAAAATAATCCAAAAAAATAATGATTTTTTAATCAACAAAATTTTACATTCATTACTTTTGATTATTTTGGTATTTTTTTTTTGATTAGTTTTTATTTTTTTCTGATTATTTTTGATCTTTTTAGTACACATCATTCGCACATCAACAATATTGAAAAAAAAAAATTAAAAAATTTTTTTTTAAAAATAAATAAAAACTTATGAAAAGTAATCAAAACAACTTTTTTTTGATTATTTTTGATTTTTCTGATTTTTTGGATTATTATTTTTTTTTTCTAATCGTAGTCAATCAGTAATTGCCTTTTCTTGAAAATAATTAAAACAATAATTAACAATTAAAAGAGCCGTCTAATTAATTGAATACCAATTACTAATCAAGTTAAAGAGGTCTGCTTGAGACACAGAAAATTAAATATCTCATATTTATAAGCAGCTACTAATTTCATTCCAAAAACTTTTTACCAAACGTTTAAACTTACTAGTCAATAAAATATATATATTTCTCTAATATTTGTTTGTTAATATATTTTTTAAGATACCATTGAACAACGGATTTGCTGTTTTCAATCGAGCCACTTACGCCTGCTTATTTACACTTTTTACTGCTTTCAATATATATGCGTTAAGTTTTTGCTATATGATATCGAAATTCTTCCGAAAGCCCAAAGTAGCCGTCAGTGCAGCACCGATTTTTTGGATACTTTTTTATTTACCATTTGCCTCAACTGTCGACTCCACCTCAATGCTAAGATATACCTTACATCCGCTTATATCACTATTTGGTAGCTCGACATTTGGATTCGCAATACAACGTATAAATAGCTTAGAAAACGATGAAGGTCTACATTGGTCTAATTTCTTTGAATCCACCGATTTGGCCACCAAAGGCTATAGTGTGGGTACTTACACGCTGATCTTGTGTGGCATAAGCATTGTCCAATCTGTAATTGGCATTTGTGTGCCAAAGTGTGAGAAGCTTTTGCAAAAATTAATAACAAAATTCAAAGATAATAAACTCGGATCGCGTAAAAGTGACAGCGGAACACGCTACTCAAAAACTATTATACTTGAATTAAGAGCAAATAACAAATCGTCCGCATTGGAAGTGATTGCCCTAACTGTAATGGATGGTAATAAAATTATACTTGAGGATATTTCATTCAGTTTATATGAGGATGAGATAACAATGGTAATGGGTCATAATGGTAGCGGAAAAACTACGTTAATACAAGTTTTAGCCGGCATACGTACACACCAATCAGGCAAAATAATTTATCCAGGAACTAACGACAATGAATCCATTACAGGGACTAGCGATTTTATTGGAGTTTGTTTTAGTGATTCGTTACTCTTTCATAATTTGAACATAGTACATCAGCTAATGTTTTTTGGTCATGTGAAAGGTCTTACAATGTCGGAATTAAGGAGAGAAATAGATAAATATGTGGAAGCATTGGAACTGAAACATTGCCGCTATGTACTTACTGAGGACCTGACTTGTGGTCAACGTACCAAACTGGCTGTAGCTTGTGCTCTGATTGGTGGTAGTAAAGTTATTTTACTAGATGATATTGTTTTAAAGTTGGATGTATACGATCATGAGCTTATTTGGAAATTATTAGAAACGGAAAAATTTGGACGTATTATATTGGCGACAACAAATTTAAGTTTAGCTATGGAATTGCATGCAGATAATCTAATCATTTTGGGGCAAGGTCGTTTAAAATGCGTTGGTGCTGGACAATTTTTGAAATCAATATACTGTTTTGGATGTCATTTGGTAAGTGATGGCCAGATCATATTAAAGCACGTCAGTGGGTTGAAGAAAATGTCAAAGTCAAAGTAAAAGAGTGAGGCTAAAATCCAAAGTAATAGTAAACAAGTAAGTAAAGGGAGGTCTTCGACTGTGCTGAAGACTTTCTACCTTTCATGAATACGCATCACGGTTTTAAGTGTTTAATTAATAAAAACTCTGCGAAACTGATAATTTAAAGATACATAGCCCAAACCACATTTATCGAAACAATCGATTGTATGGGAGCTGTATGTTATATAGTTCCGATCTTGCTGATTTTCACAACACACATTACATACATAATAAGTACCAAACCTGCAAAACTTAACGTTCCTAGCTTTTAATTTGGAAAATTTATAGCCGAAAACCCATTTATCGAAACAATGCTATATGTTGTATTGCTCCGATCTTGCTGATATCGACAAATGATTAATCTCATGCAAAATTCAGGCCCCATCCCAAATTTCATCGAGATATCTCATAAACTGAGGGACTAGTTTGCGTACAAACAGACAGACGGACATGGCTAATTCGACTCAGCTCATCGCCCAGATCTTTTCGGTATAGTTATTGGTGGGTCTATCTCTTCTTCTTCTCATGCTTACAAACAACGGACCAAAGTTATAATACCATTTCACGTTCATGAAAGGTACAAAAAGGACGTGTTTTGTTGGAAAAAAAGAACAAGTAAGGAAAGCGCTGTCTTTGGCTCTGTCGGACCAGTATCCGATTCCAGAAATTCCAAACAAAATAACTACTTAGGGAAAGTTAATGCTGTTAAAAAATATATTTGGTTCCGAAACAAGCTACATCTTTAAAATAGTCACAGTTTCCAACAAAAATTCACGGATCCCAAAAAAGTTACTGGATTAAAGTGATGCGCTTCAAAGAAAGCAGCTGGTCTAGAAAAAGTCACAGCTTCTAAGGGTTTCCAAAAAAAAGTCCCTTTTTTTTTAAAGTTACTGGTTTGACACATCTACTGATTTTCGTGTCAGCACCAAATTTCAAATTTATTAGTGAGAATCGTTGGGTATCAAAACAAGTGTGATATGTAATCTATCAAAGGCACATCAACATGGAGTCATTGTTTACATCTCAGGTACTTCAATATGGCGACGCATCCGGTACAAAGCGAATTCCTATCTTCTAACGAATGATAGAAAGAGATGCAGGATGAGACCAATATAGAATAGAAAAAAGCAGGTGACGAAATCTCTAGAAATTTTGACGTCTCTGCCTTAGATATCACACTTACATGGTACACAATGGTCAGGGTTAAAAATCGGGTTACAAATCGATCCAAAGTCTTTCACTCAGGCGGACAAACGGACACTACGAGCTTTATACTTTATACATAAAAAAAAATTCTGACGTGTACATGAAAATCGCCGATACATGTGTATTTTTATTTCCTTTCCGAAAAAGTATCTTTGGTTAATAGGCCAAATTGTGTGTAACGCGGTGTTACGATTAGTAATCAACAGGTGTGATTTAACTACATGCGCTACCTAAAAAGTTTCTAGTTGAAAATTTTTTTCTGATGTTCACATTCGCCTGTAAACTAGTTGAAGAATATTCATAAACAAATAATTTCAAGCCCTGATAAAAAATAGAGAAGTCAACTTGACTCTGCCTTGTTTCACTACAGCTCTTCCATATCTTATGTTGCTGATTAATTTTATTTAATTTTCTCACTTACAAATAGCTCATTTCCAAAGATGACATATCTTCTAACGAGGATGTGACAAAAATTGTGACTAAATATATACCTAATCTAACGCCATCTGCGGAAATTGGAAGAGAACTGACATATACCATTGAAAGTAGTAAAATCGAGATCTTGGATTCTATCCTACAAGAACTAGAATTGAATAAAAAAAGGCTCAATATAATTAATATAACAGTTGTTGAAACACCTTTCGAAGAAATGTTTTGTAAGTTGGGCGCTGAACGACCCGCTTATGACGATCGCAAACAATTCATGAGAATATTTAATGGCCTCAGTATGACAACGGAGGAAGATGATGAATTAGTATTTTTAAAAAAACCCATAAACTATCAAATGAGTAAATTTCACAAAATCTTAAATCAATGGATTGCCTTATCTTATAAATATTACATATTCTATTGGGTACACAAAAGTATCTTACTAATATTTATCTTGTTACCACTATTTTTTATTGTTTATTTTGCCATAACTATTATACCGCAACAAAGGGAACAAAGACAATTACTAAAATTTGATATTGGTGATTATGATGACGCAAAAAATTTGATTAGCACACGTAAAGGGGAAAATGCTGCAACATTGAAATATATCGATGGTTATAAACAATATATATATTGGAAAAATAGCAATATTAAAATGATTGCAGTTAAAGATGAGCCGATTATTAATTACATTTACAAAGAACAACGGAATAATGAAAATGGAATATTAAATTTGAAAACAATACTTGGACTCGCAATTCATGATGACGTTGTAGGATGGTTTAATGGATACTTACCACATATTGCACCGATCGCACTGAATCTCTTATACAATGGCTACTTACGGTAAAGTACATGCATAAACATTAGTTACCAAGTTGACGAAAACTCTAACCCAAATATTTATAAAAAATAAAATTGGTTTATAAAGCTTTTTTAAATGACGCTTCCATACAAATTTTGAATTATAAGAGCTTTGTAAATTTTTTTTATTTTTTTTTATGAATATGGTGGTGAAAGTCTAGTACTTTATATAAATACAAAATAGAATTCATAAAATGATTTTTCAAAAACTAAATCACATCACAGTTTTTTTGCATCGCGCTTAGGTGCACACCTCTCGACAGCAAGAAATGACGATTGATTTTGATTCTAGAACTAACTTTTACTTTTTTCAATTCTTACAAGTATTATCAGCAGAATCAGAACTGTTTAATAAGTAATTTTACTTGACCTAAACCTAACTTCGAACAAAAGTCCAAAATATTAAGAAAACTACCCACAGTGGAGAGAAATCGAAGTGCGTTTAAAAATCATACTAAATTCAACCGTCACTTCCTGCTAACGAAGGGTGTGCTAATATTCTCGATGAAAAACAAAAAAGCGTGCAACGGGTTAATGATTGCAGGTTTGACAGCGTATTGAATGATTCTTACCAAGTCTAAAGCGGTCATGATTTGACTGAGTTAATCCATTTTTTCAGCAACGCAGTGGTTCAACAAGTTTAAATCTTAATAATTTTTTGAAATATATATAGAATATTATGTATTTAAAAAAAGGGGTGAGTACCAAGTACTCGTGGAGTTTGATGTGTAAACATGTGTCTCCTGTAAATAAATTTAATAAAATTAAACTTCGCCCAGTGATTGAACTTCAACCACAAAACTTTATATTATTTTAGTTATTAGCTGCTCCTTTCATGGCCTTCTTTCCTTTCTCTTCTAAGCTGTTTCTTTACTGCAATATATTTTTTTATATTCAATTTACTTTTTTTATATACTTTAAAAATTTTTTTTTGTTAATTTTTCTTGCTTGCTTTCATTTCCTTTCCTTCTCTACACTTCCCCTTCCTTTCCTTTCCTTCCATTTCCTTCCCTTTCCTTTCATTTCCTTTCACTTTCTTTCCTCCCCGTTATCATAGTTCCTTTTAATTAATTTTATTTAATTAAATTTTATTTTATTTTTATTTATCTTATTTTATTTTTATTTATTTTATTTTATTTTAGTTAATTTTTTTACATTTTATTCCATAAGTATACCCACAAAAATCACACAAACAAAACAAATTAACTCTCGTCTTATATAATTTAAATAACTAATTTTTTTTTTTTGTAAGCATTGTGTATATTTATTATAAACGCAGTTGCCTTCGACTTTTGCCGATTGAAAGCATTCATCGAGTTCAGGCACGATTACCGAATAATAACAATCAGCACACGCATCCACATAACCATAGCGTCACATACGTATCAGCAAAGCAGTCAAACAAGATTCCATTCACGCATACTATGCCAAATTTCACTTACAACTCAGCTATGCACGAAAACAACATCAACAACAAGGCACAGACCGAGACGCAGGCAGATCTTATGCATAATTTCGCTGCCCTACAGAGCCCAAAGGTGCTTACACTTACGCTTACAAGCAGGGACGCGTAACTTTTCTGGACAGCACCTACCGAGCCCAAAGATGTTTACACATCAAAAATTCAATGGAAATGTTTCTTTCATCTTTTTTGGGATAATCTTCCAGTTAGCGGACGAAATGTATATTCAATTTTATTCAAGAACCTTTAAATTTATTTCTTTACAGTGCCTTTGTGAGAACTGATGCTCGAATAGATATCGGACTGGAAGTGTTGCCCTGCAAAAAAGAAGTTAGCGTTAACGAAATATACAAAGTTACATTCAATACCGGCTCAAAATTGGCGTTTTACATATCATTTGTTACATGCTATTTGGTATCTTTTCAAATTTTTATATTAGTATCAGAGCGCACAAACGGATTTAAGGATCTACAAAGTTTTGCTGGTGTTAGCAATTTTAATTATTGGATGGGCCTATTCGTATTTGATCTTATCAGACACTTTCCTGTAGTAACGGTTTGCAGTATAGCCTTGTGGTTGTTATATCCTCATACATATATGTCAGGAGTTGTAATAGGTATGTATAAGTGTATAGAAGTATGTAAAGAGCGATCAAATTTTGACATATATCCCACAATATAAATCAACCCTGTCTTTTACGAATACCGAAAAAATTAAGAAAACACAATATATCAAAAAAAAAATTCGAATGCGAAAATGTCGAAAACTATAAAAAGAAAAATATTTCACAAATTCGCTAGAATTTTACAAATCATTCATTACATTCAGGGACTGAAACTTTAATAAATTTTAAAATTTTAGTCCAAAGAGGAAATGTATATTCGGACAAAATTATAAGGTCACTCTTTTATCTTTTCTCGCGAACATCAAAAGTTATCTTGGGCGAGATATTTTTTAAGGACAAAATACAAGTCGTTTTCCATAACTGTTACACAGCTGATATTAATTATTAGTTGATGCCAAATTTATTTAATTAAGATTAGCGGTTTATCAATTAGGGAGAAGGACTTTCATTCTGTGCTTAAAAAATATCGCGCCAAAAATAATGTTATTGCTGGCGAGAAAATCAAAGTGCAGATGTTTAAGTATCTATCGGACTGTTTCCAAAAAGACATAAAAATAAATTATGGCCAGGATTTTGATCTGAAAGTCCTGAGATGATAGAAAAGTTAATAATTTTCTACAGGGACACTATCTAAACCCCGACTTCTATAAAATCGAAAAAAAAAATTACTTTTATTTCCCATCCTTTTTTACATTGCTTCGGCATGTTACATGTTCATGTTGACAATTATTTTTCTATTTTGCACTCTTTAATCCGACAGAATAATCATCCTTCGCGTATTCTTTGTACATAAGAACAACCTTGGCATCGCCCATCGTGACTATTATAAGTCTCGTACGTATTTTTACATATTCTGTCGCTTGATATTACATTGCTGATGCAGGATATCGCAAATCTCCAAAGGCGTAGGGATTTTAGTGATTTTACTATTTGGGTTACAGGGTCGAGTACGGCTTACGCGTGAATGTTGTGACTTTTTTTAAATCAGCTCAACTCATCAACCTTAAAGGAGATTGTGGGTGCTTAAGGAAGAGCAGTATCTACCCGTCCTGAAATGGAGGTTCACAGAGTACATGAGGCCTTTTAAGCAAAACCCTCTTGCCGAAGCTACCCCTTCCGCCTGACTTATCCCGCTCACTCTCAGTTTTAAAAACTACTTCAAAACAATTGTTACAATTTATAACTTTTTTTCAGGTTACTTTTTTAAACTGCTACTTCTGCTGTGCGCTGCCCTAAATTCGACAAATTACTTGCTCAGTTTGTTTTTCCAAAGCACTCTTCGAGCTTACTTATTCATCACAACATTACAATGCATGGGACTAGCCTTTTTTATGGCATGCTTTGGTGATTTGGAAGAGAAAACGATTTCATTGCTGCCAAGGATATTTCCTTTATATAACTTTTGCAACGGTTTACACAATGTTTATGAAGAAAACATTCTACAAATCTTATGCGAAGACGACATCGTTAACAATTTATCAGTAACTTTGGAAGAGTGTAATAAATTGCCAAACTGTTGCGGTAAGTGTAAAAATAGCTTATATGATAAAAGATTTGAGTTGGAAAAAAGTTTTTGAAATAAATTTAGAGGACGGTCCACAAATGAATTTTGAGATGGGGCTACATGGAACTGGCAGCCTTCGCTATGTAGTAGGAACAAGTTTCGAACTTAGCTCCATATTCATAACAAATAAAAAAGGTTTATAGAGCTCTTACAATTCAAAATTTGTATGGAAATGTCATTTTAAAAAGCTTTATAAACCAATTTTATTTTTTATGAATATGGGGGTTAATCTATAGTTTCTTATTGCTTAGAAAAATAAAAAGTTAAAACAGTTTTATCCACTAGACTGGACCAATGCTGATTTTTTTCAGGAGGGTAAAAAAAAAACTACTGTAAAATTTTTATTTGTTTTGTTTAATTTTTTTAATTTCAATAGTAAATAACTTGTGAACAGTAATTTTGTAAAGAAATGTTTGGACAGCTGTTTTTAGACCTCACTGAACTTGGCAAGACAACTTTTACGTAGTAATAAATTAACTATTGGGTAATTTGCCGTAAATTATCCTAAAATTATCAGTAAAACATATTTTAAAAAATATCCAAAAAACTTTTTCAGAAACAAATTACGAAAATAATTCTTACACAGGAATTTTCCGTAAATTATCTGTAATTAAGTGGCATATTCCAGAATTAAAAAAAAAAAAAAAAAAAACATTTCAAAAACTAGTTTAGAAACTAGTTAGGAAACTAAATCTTGCACAGGAATTTGGAGTAAATTAGTATGCCAATCAATTGCGGATAGTTCACGGCAAACTCTCGTGCTAGAATTATTTTCCTAACTGGTTTCTAAACTAGTTTTTAAAAAGTTGCCTCGCTAACTTCACATAAATTACGGCAAATTACCCAAAACTTATTTATTGATACGTGAAAATTGTCTTGCCAACTTCAGAGAGGTTGTTTTTAGACCATATAATTCTTTTTCAGAATTTGTGTTTATCTTTTTTATATTGATTTTGACGGTTTTGACAAATTTCCATAGTAAAAACGGATAACCGGTGGTTTGTTATTCAATGGCTTGACTGTTTCAAAGCAAAAATTAGATCAGTCTTAAAATATTTAAGCTGAAAATGATAGATCTTTAAAAATTAATATTAGAGTCTGAAATCTTGTAGTATTTTTTACCATTCTGAAAAATTATTTGAAGATTTTCCAAAATAATTTCTTTTTTTTTTTTGCCCAGTCTAATATCCACGTATATATGTAATGCTCGTATGACATTACGTATTTTTCTTGTATTTTTGCTGTATTTTTTGTTTGAAATACTGACGAAAACCTACCAAAAATCAAATTGCAAAAACAATTTCACGGTAGTTGAAGGGAGACAAACAGTGCCTGTAATATCAATTGGGTCAACGTTTATTTGAAAGCTGAACAAAAATCTAATTTAAGAATAAACAAATAAAAAATTAAACTGAAAGATTTGACTTTGATATTGTTTGTGCTCGAACTAAAAATAAAGCTTAAATGACAAGACGCTTATGTACATCACCTGAAAAATAGAGTTCATAGTGCGAACAATATTTCTTCTTTTTGCGCTTCTCTTTTAAATCTGCTAGTAAAGCCGAAGCAGTTAGCAAGCAATTTGTTGCAATATTTAAAATTTCGAAATCCATTTCTTTTTGTAAACAAATATTTATTATTTTCAAAACAAAAATATTTGTCAGAAAAAACTAACGAAAAACAGTAAACTGTCGGGAAAATCTAACGAAATACAAACTTTTTCGTTTGTTTTTAACAGCCTTGATTGTATTTTGGTTGTATTTCGTTAGTTTTTTTAGCATAGCTCGCCCGTTTGCACCAATATGAAAATTATATATAACCGTTTCTTTCGCACAAAATACATAAAAAAATACAAAAAAACACGTATATACGTATAAGTATATATAAAAATACGGGCATAAGTATGAGTATTAGACTGGGTCGATTTATTAACCGATATCGCGCCATCGACTTTTCTATAGGTTTTGGGCTCAGGATTGCAACTTTTTTTTCCTGAGCCCAAAACCTATCGAAAAGTCGATGGTGCGATATCGGTTAACTTTACTCCATACAAATCGACCCACCCTAATGAGTATTCACTAGAGCGTATCACCAAAAAAAGTTTAAAATTTGTCCCCTGGTTTAAATGTTTGCTGTGGGATATTTCAAAAATGGAAAAGTTGTTTTGTTTAGCACCCTGTTTAACCACAAAATTTGGGTTTTTCTATTGACCTTTGCTTTCAATGAGTGATGCGTTGTTGTAAAGCTGTTATGTCATATTTCATCTGCATACGCCAATAACTTATCATGCAAACTTAGGCTTTTTTCAAATTTATTAAAAAACCAACACCCTGCACTAAAGAAAAAATAATAATAAAGTAAATATACTTGGCATGATGACCTAATAGCGTGAAATAAAGGAGCTTGAGATGCTGGCCAACGGGAATAATGCCCGAAAATTCTGTCAAAAAATTCGGCGAATGACAGAAGGTTTCAAGCCCGGGGCAAACTCCTGTAATAATGAGAACGGTGACCTGGTGACCGATGTTCAGAGAACACTCAGAATATGGAGGGATCACATCTCTGCCCCTTTTAAATTGAGAAACTGAGCAAGAAACCAGAGAAGGTGCCGAACCCGAGCCCACAATCGAAGATGATGGAATTGACGTTCCACAACCCGACTATAATGAGGTGCGAATAGCAATATCCCGATTGAAAAACAATAAAGCAGCTGGCGCTGATTGTTTGCCTGCTGAGCTATTCAAACACGGAGGCGAGGAGCTGGTAAGGCGCATGCATCAGCTTCTATGCAGAATTTGGTAGGATGAATGCATGCCTGAAGATTGGAATCTAAGTGTTCTCTGCCAAATCCACAAGAAGGGCGATCCTGCAAACTGCGCCAACTATCGCGGAATCAGCCTTTTGAATACCGCATATAAGGTCCTATCAAGCGTATTGTGCGAAAGACTGAAGCCTGATGTGAACAGACTGATTGGACCTTATCAGTGTGGCTTCAGACCTGGTAAATCTACCATCGACCAGATTTTTACGATACGCCAAATCTTGGAAAAAAACCGTGAAAAAAGAATCGACACGCATCATCTCTTTGTTGATTTTAAAGCCGCTTTCGATAGCACGAAAAGGAGCTGCCTATATGCCGCTATGTCTGAATTTGGTTTCCCCGCAAAATGACCTTGAGCAACACCGCCAGCTCGGTCAGAATTGGGAAATACCTCTCCGAGCCGTTCGAAACTAAACGAGGTTTCAGACAGGGTGACCCCCTATCGTGTGATTTCTTTAATTTAATGCTGGAGAAAATAATACAAGCTGCAAGAAGCGGAGAAAATGGGATTGGTGGTGAACGAGGGCAAAACGAAGTACCTTCTGTCATCATGCAAAGAGTCAGCGCATTCGCGCCTTGGCAACCAAGCCACTGTTGGCAGCAATAATTTCGAAATAGTAAAGGACTTCGTTTACCTGGGAACCAGCACTAATACCAACAATAATGTTAGCCTAGAAATCCGACGAAGAATCACTCTTGCAAACAAATGCTACTTCGGACTGAGTAGGCAATTGAAAAGTAAAGTCCTCTCTCGACGAACGAAAATAACACTATACAAGTCACTCATCGCGCCCGTCCTGCTATATGGTGCAGAAGCGTGGACACTAACAACATCTGATGAGGCGGCTCTGGGAGTATTCGAGAGAAAGGTTCTTCGAAAGATTTGTGGACCTATACGCGTTGGCGAGGGCGAGTACCGAAGAAGATTTAATGATGAGCTGTATGAACTTTACGCAGACGCCGACATACATAGTTCAGCGAATTAAAACACAGCGGCTTCGCTGGCTAGGCCACGTAGTGCGAATGAGTGAAGATGCTCCAGCCCAGAAGGTATTCTTATCGGCCCAGAAGGTATTCTTATCGGCACCCGCCGGTGGAAGCAGAGGAAGAGGGAGACCACCACTCCGATGGAAGGACCAAGTGGAGACCGATTTGCGATCCCGCGGTGTTTCCAATTGGCGCCAGTTGGCGCAACGAAGAAACGACTGGCGAGCTATGTTGGACGGTCAAAATCGCCCAGGCGGTTAGATGACCATTTAAAGAAGAAGAATGTGACCTAACAGATTCCATGTAAGAAATGTTGCCTTTGTCAGTACTTTTCTAAAAATGTATCACTTTTGAAAATCGATTATAAAACATAGAAATTATAGAGATAAACTAAATTCGCTGTTTTCACAAGGTGCCCAAAAAAAAATTTTTTTTTTCAAACCCTTATATCGAAGGCTGTGTGGAAGATTACTTTAAAATATTTTTGAAAAACGCCCTATCTCAGAATTTCTTTCAATAACGCTCTATTTTAGAATTTGTTTCAACAACGCCCTATCTCAGAATGTTTTCCAAAAACACCCTATTTCAAAATTTGTTTCAAAAACGCCCTGTTTCAGTTGAAAAAATATTTAATTTTCATTGCAATAGCGCGTTTTTGAAACTCATTCTGAGATACGTCATTCTTGAAGCAAATTTTGAAATAGGGCGTTGTTGAAACAAATTCTGAGATATTATTTCTTCTCCATACACCGTGATTAGAGCGTATCTATATCTTTTGAACCGTCATAATTTGTATCATGACTCCGCCACACAGTTCTGAATGAGTTTTGCAAAAACTTTGGTAAATTTAATAAGTTATCGCAATTCTCTCTATCTCTATGGCGCGATATACAACAGGTATGTATATCATCATAAACCTCCTAAGAGATTTTTGCGCCAAGCTTCTCTTCCAATTTGTGGTGTGCCGATTTGAATTTTCCCTACAAATTGGTGGGACCTACAGTTTTTTGCCGACTCCGAACGGCATCTACAAAGGAGACGAATTATTGCTGAGAAGCCTGTCATGGCAGAAATACACTCGGAGAGTTTGCCAGACCACTGCCGAGGGGCGACCCCGTTTTTGAAAAACTTTTTTCAAATTACTTTTGATGTTACCTGTACCAGGGCTCGAACCATGGACCTTCGGTGTGGTAGGCCGGCAACACTACCTTCACACCACGGCGGCCGCCGCAATTAGTGATTACTTTTAATATAAAAAAAAATCATATTTCTATACGAAAATCCTACTATTATTCTTATTTAGAACAAGACGAAGGAAAAGGTGAAAACGACGCAATGTACTTATGGCTGATTATCATTAATAGTTGGATTGCCATTCTTATGTATGAATGTCGTGGGTTTTTCAAACACGAAGTGCCCATTGACAATTCGTAAGTAGTAAATTGGGATAACCTCGAACCAGTGATGCAATTTTACATAACATTTTTTAAAGCGAACGAGCTTTAGACGAACACATACGTCGGCATGCTAGCGAATCAATTGAAGTGGATAATGTCACAGCCGAGATGATTCGTGTACGAACAATGAAACCACAGCAACGCTATTCATATACTGCAACTTGTGAAAATTTGGGTCTTATTGAAGACGGAAAAATTTTAGTTGATAGAATTTCGTTAACCATGAAGCCGTAAGTATGCGTATAGCTCGTAATTTCTATGTAGACAAGTACATCTAGGGATGTGACCTCAAGTCGAAAAAACGATTACTAAAAAATCGCTTTCCTTTGACTTCTGCTCGAGTACCCATTTTTTTTTTCTGTGTAGTCGATTACCTCTTACCAGCACAAGTGCAGGTATCGAGTGCATGAGCTCAGTATCGAACTCGTACGTCAGTTATCGCTCCCCGCTTTTTTATACCTAGTAGTGCTACGCACATAAGGTATATTAACTTCATTCGCCTAACAGTAGTATGTAACGGCATTAAAGGATCGAGATAGATATTAACTTATGTATATCGAAATGTTCAGGAGGAAAAGAGAAGTTGATTAAGCCATGTCCGTCCATCCGTCTGTTAAATTTTGAGATATCTCAATGAAATTTGGTATGCAGAATATAAATTTTTTAAGAAGTTTTTAAAAATGGGCATGGTACTGCCCACTTTTGATTAAGTCAAATTTAGAAATAATATTAATCATAAATTAAAAACCGTTTAAACTATCGAAACGAAATCCAACACACATATTTATATTAATACAAGGAATGTTTCGTAAAAAAATGAGCGACATAGGTTGAGGTTCACGTCCACTTTTATACGAAAGATTTTGAAAAGGATCATAGATATATTTAATAGGCAACAACTTTACGTACAAAAGCTCTATATCACTTCAATTTTTCTTTAAAAGTGATAGTGAACGAAAGAAGTCGAAAAATATTACGTACGGTAGCAGCTCCAACCCAATAAACAAATAATTCTGAAGTTGTCTTATGTTCAGGATTCGTTTTCACACGTCTTTGAATCCGTAGTTATCGAGTTATTTCCCTCGATATTTTTGTGTAATCGATTCCGTCTCGGGACAACACTATTCATTTATCGACATCTCATAATACTAATAGACTACAAGCACTTATGTAAAGTTATGGTTCTTATGAACTAAGGGGTAGTCCTACATGTTAAGATTCATTCTTTATTTTCATTTCAGCGGCGACATACTTGGCGTCATTGGCACTAACTGTATTAACACGCATGCTTTACTAAATCTGCTAGTAGGCTATCCTAGACCAACTTTCGGTCGCCTATATATCAATGGCATATCGATGACAAGGAATCCTGAGAAAGCCAAAGCACTTATTGGTTATGTACCAACGTCTTGTGGTATAACGGGCGAGATGACATGCTATCAAGCATTGAAAATGTTTTGTATTTTATATGGCTACGCCCGTGATGACATCGATAAGATATGTGAAAATTTGTCGAAAAACCTCGGTTTCTATACATATTATAATACTCCTTTGATGGCATGTAGTACGGGTATAAAAGATCGAATTTCCTATTCGATTGCAGTTTTAAAGAAACCAGCACTTTTGTGTATCGCTAACTATATCTGGAGTATAGACCCGATTGGACGACGACAATGGAGTCGCGTATTGGTGGCGCTCGGTGCGACAATCGGCACATCGATTGCTATTACGTCGGTTTATAATTGTTATACCGAAATGATATGCAATAAAATTGTTGTAATGGACGAAGGACAATTTACGCATATTGGACATCCAACCGAAATAGCACCCGAATTAAGTAACGGTTATGTAGTATCGATGCGCATGAAGAAGAACATACAAACATTGCAGGGCGTAAATCCAAAAGCATTCTTTCGTTTGACTACATTTATGGAAGAAAAATTTCCCGCTTCACATGCACTGTGAGTATGAAGTTAAACACATCTTGAAAAGCTAAAAAGAGAAGTCAACAAAACTGAAAGGGGGTTCTCAATTTATACCGCAATGATCACGAAGTAGTTTTTTAATGATCTCGAAAACAATGCCGAAATGCTATTAAAATTATCCCAAAAACAGTACCGATATGGTTCCCCGGATCTCTTCCGAAATGGTTAAAAAAAATTGTCTGGTCTACTTCTCAAATAATACCTCAGATATTCCCGAGATTGATAGAAAATTGGCTCTGAAATGATACGCAATTATCTAGATTTAGTTCCGAAGGTCCATGGTTCGAGCCCTGGTACAGGTTCCATCAAAAGTGATTTGAAAAAAGTTTTTCAAAACGGGGTCGCCCCTCGGCAGTGGTTTGGCAAACTCTCCGAGTGTATTTCTGCCATGACAGGCTTCTCAGCAAAAATTCGTCTCCTTTGTAGACGCCGTTCGGAGTCGGCAAAAAACTGTAGGTCCCACCAATTTGTAGGGAAAATTCAAATCGGCACACCACAAATTGGAAGAGAAGCTTGGCGCAAAAATCTCTTAGAAGGTTTATGATGATATACCTGTTGTACATCGCGCCATCTCCCAACCAGCATAGCCTTTGTATCTTAGTCCGCTGCAGAAGCATTAGCAAAAGCATTCCCGAAATAGTTTCGAAACGTTTTCGAAAACAAACCAATGTCTCCCGAAAAATCAGAAACAGCCTCTGAATGGTTCCAATAATATACAATCAGGATCGGAAGAACAACCTGACCTCCCAAAGAACGCCAAGCAGAGATACAGAAATAAAGTTATTCAGAAATATTCACGTATGGTCATGAAATGAGCCTTAAGTATTCCCAGAATTAATAAGAAAACGTTCCCGCGATTATCCGTAAATCATTTCGGATCAGTTTCGAAACGATCTCGAGAATGAATGAGCAACTATCAGATATTAGTCCCAAAAAACTCCCGAAATGGTTCAGATTTGATATAGAAAACAATATCAAAGGTTCCTAAAGTTACTCTGAAATGAGGTGAAAAAGGTTTCGGAGTTTCGCCAAAATGATTTCGATGTAGTCTGTGTGCATGGTGCCAAAACATATGACCTGGACAAAAAAAAACTGTACGTCGTACCAACCCAGCTAACCAATTGCAGAACGTTCCGCAGCTCATTTCCGATGCAGTGCTTAGAATGCGGAAATCGAAAAATTTTGAATTTAGTAAAATAATTTATTTCTCCTTAATTGGGAATTTTGAAATTGCTGTTTTACTTTGCTGGAAGCTCGGTACCGAAAAGTTTATCTTTAACCCCCTGATTCTACATAGTGTGGGGGTAACAACATGCTTTTTACCGGCATACAAATAGTTGGCAGCCTTTGGTATTCTGCCGGCAGTCCAACGAAAAGTTGCACGTCTTTGGTAAATATTTTTGTGGAGACAAAATAGCACAAATTTTGTACACGAAGTTTCGTAATTCGTTTTTATAAGGTTTTCTTTTGCGAAATTTTCATGGGTACATGAACAGCATTACCGACGGTTACGATTATCCGTTACTCCGCATTTGATACTCATTCTGGCTCCATTTTTCTTGTCGGTTTAGTTTAAATTTTTTAGCCCAACAATAATATATTTAATTGAAATAATAAGGCATAGAGTTTAGTGGAAATTGCATTTTTTTCTGGTAACAGACATGGAAATTTTGCTTAAAAATTACCACGAATTAGCTTCACCTCACTCATACCACTCATACAAATTTTATTTTGCCTTTTTTTTCCTTTTTGAATAACTATTTGTTCTTTCAAATTTTGAAAAGTAATGGGTAATTTTGAATTGCATTGCGTTTGCTTGAGTACTTACTGCACTGCGGTTTAATCCAAAATAATTTTCTATGTACCATATTTGTTAAATAATTATTGTTTCTATATTTGTTTAATTTTAGTAATGTTGGCACCATTATACAATATTTTATTCCACATCACAGTACAACGTTGGCACTCCTTTTTAAAAATTTACGTAAAAATTTATTTAAGCTGAACATTGATAGTCTTTTGATTACAAGCCTGGACTTGAATTACGTATTTGGGCGCATAACAGAGGGCGCTATAAGAAGATACAACGCGGAAGACGCAGATTCAAGCCCAATGAGAAGTCGCATATCTTTTTTTAATTTTGCTATTCGTTGACTTAATTTGGTTATGTCATACAATAAACACATATTATTATGCAATAAACACTTTTCACATTAACGAAATTATCGGCGAGTGAAAATTGCAATTGCGGTTGAAGCACGCTTAAAGCAAAACAAAGGTACTTGAATACGCATCACGGTTTTTAGTGTCCGATCCTTACTCGCAATTAGTACAAACTCTGCAAAACTGTTAATTTAAAGATACATAGCCAAAACACCATTTATCGGAACAATCAATTGTATGGAAGCTATATGTTTTGTTTTACCGATTTCGCCCCTTTTTACTAGTCGCATTACGTAGCTCTTCAATTTCAAGATTTATAGGTAAAAACCCATTTATCGGAACAATGGAAGCTATGCGTTGTATTGGTCCGCTCTTGCTGATTCCGACAAATGATTAATGTTTTACAAAATGGCGGCCCCTTACCAAATTTCAGCGGGACATCTCAAAAAATGAGGGACGAGTTTGCGTTCAAACAGACAGACAGGCGGGCGGACAGAGAGACATGGCAAAATTATTGGTGGGTCTATATCTTCTTCTTATACTTACAAACATCAGACCAAAGTTATAATACCATTTCATGTTCGTGAAAGGTATAAAAAACAATTACGGAAGTCTTAGTTTGGGTGGAACCGAAAATTAAATACCTAGTAATGATCTATTATGACATCCCAATTTATCCAGGTCTATTTTAATACCTTTCAGTTCGTATTATAAAGACAGCTGACTGTTTTCAATAAAAACACTTCTGTTATGAGTTCTAATTTATTTATATGTAGGTTCAGCATTCGAGTCTCGTTTAACAATTTTATTGAATGAATTTTATTCTGCGATCTTCGGCTTTTTCAATTCAACTCCTTTTATTTTCTATTCAACATTTAAAAAAATTTCTAACAATATTCAACCTGCCTTCATTGTTGCTGTTGAATTGTAGAGCCTTTTCTACAATTTTATTCAGATCAAAATAAGGAGAACAAATTTTATTTTAATATGAATTTTATTGGTTGATGCTTATGACTTCAAAGTTACATGGCAACTAACTCATAGCTAAAAAATTAAATCAGCGAAGGCTGCCAAAAATGTATGATACATAGGAATTTTCTATGGAAAAGTCCAGCTATTTTATATTTGCAAAAATATCGTATGATTTGTAGAAATAGCGAACAAAAAACGATGAGTGCGAAGAGTAGGTACGTATGCGAAAAATTGTGAGTACATGTGTGTATGTAGTATGCTGCTGCAGCAGCAGTGCATGGCCAAAAATGCGACGATTGAATTTAGAGTTGTACAACAAAAGTGTTAATACGTGCGATGAACGAGAGTTTGTATACGTATGTAGGTGAGTAAATGTCAAAACGAAGATATTGTGACGAATTCGATGATTCCTTGATTATCAATCCTGGGTTCGATCACTATAAAGTCGAATAAACACACGCACAGATATTGTAAGTAATAGCTAGTTTTATTTACTAGTAATAAACGCAATACAAATTTAAAAGGTTGGTAACTTCGCAGTAGTTCACTATTGAACGCTTGAAAATAAACTGATCAACCTGCAATGCTTGGTCACCGCCTTATATAGTCCAACAGGGTACTTGCCTACGCACCGAGAACTTTCTTGGTTATTCGCTTTTCGTGTTCTGGAAGGGTCGGTGTTATTTATTGGAATCTCCTCTTTGCATCGTATTCGCAAACACTCGCGCCATCTCTCTTCCTCTTCCTAGTTACACGCTTGCATGCATAAGCGTAGCCATCGTTATCTCTGTTGTGGTTTAACTAGTGGTGGGAGTGTTATTGAGTTAGGGATGGTACATGCTTGAGAATAATCGCCACACTGCCCTCGACCTAAGTCTGATCGTCCCGATCAGACACATTTCCCAAACCAAACGCTGCTAGACGCTCAATGGTTGGCACTGCTTTACTAAACCTCATTTCCTCCAGGGATTGAAACTCCGACATCAATCCTCTCCTGCAGAGATTCCCACAATGCATTGCAGTGTCACATATTCCAACCACTTTGTCCGTTCTTAATCTCGAATAGATTTGTGCCTTCACTTTCGTTCCCAATGGTACCCGGCAAACATTCCTGCAACTCGTTTCTTCAGGATTCTGTTCCGTTCTCTCATGCCCATTGCACTGTTTCACATTATCCACTAAGTTGCGTTGCCTCCTCGTAACATGACCACCAGAAGTTCGTCTTTTATTCTCAGCACACTCTGCACACTTAGTAATCCATTTCCTCACAGTTGGCTTGCAACCGATCCAATAGAACCGCCGCTTTACCTCTTGCAGCGTTTTCTTTATTCCCACGTGCCTTCCATCTGGGCACCTATGCGACGCTTTGATAACATCTGGAATTCTTGCCTTGGGAACAACAATAAGTGATCGATGATTCTGGCCATCTTCACTTTCCCATATCCGATGCAAACAACCAGATATTAGCTTCAAACTACTCCATTGTGCCCAGTATGCTTTTGCAATACGACTCTCTGCTACCATCTCTTCTCTTCCTGGCTGTTTGTTTTTCTTTATTCCTTTCAACACACGTGCCAAATCTGGATCTTCCTCCTGGCCTTGCCGAATCTTCTTCAGGAGGTACTTGTCCGCGAAAGCCTTTGGTCGAGGATCTACCTCTGCTTTACGAGGCTCCTGTTGCTTCATCTTCAAGATCACTCCTTTGGTAGTATAGCCTTTATTGTGTCCAAAAACCAGAGGAACTTCTTGGCCGTTGTAAGTCATAACCCTTTTCCTTACGTTGATGTGAATGTCTCTCTCAGCCAAGAAATCGACGCCAATGATGACTTCGTCGACAATATTCGCTACCAAAAAGTTGTGATACGTGGCCACATTCCCAATCACAACCTTGCATTTCACTTCTCCCAGGACTTGCTTGCTGTCACCAGTTACTGTCCACAACTTAGCTTTCCGCAATAGTCTCACCTTCCCGCTGACCAAGTCACTCCGAATGATGGAATGTGATGCACCCGTATCCACAGTCAGCAAGCGCTCTTTCCCGTCCACGTAGCCTTCAACAGTAACATTACTCGCTTTCCGTTCGAGTTGTGACACAGAGATTATAGGGCATTCATCTTGCTCATCTTCTCCAGCTTTGCGTTTACGTCCACTTAAATTGCCAGGATTACTGGAGCCAGTGTCGCAATAACGTGCTATATGACCAGATTTTCCACACTTAAAGCATTTAATGGCACCATCACTTTTTTTCTGTACTCCGTTCAACGCTTCCAAAATTTTGTCAACCCAAGCCGGAGTTTCCACTTCTACACGATGAGCCTTGTATGCAGGTTTACTCAAAAGTGAGGCTGTTTCCTGCGTCAGAGCATGCGATACCGTTTCAGCGTATGTCCTTTTGGGGTTTGCATATGTGGCCCGCTTCGTCTCTACATCGCTTATTCCATTTATAAAACTTTGGATTTTTACCCTCTCAGTATACTCCATGGGTGCGTCCGCATTTGCTAGATGGGCCAACCTCTCGATATCCGATGCAAATTCCTGTAAAGTCTCATTAGGTTTCTGGAAGCGATTCTGTAGCTCTATTTGGTATATCTGCTTCCGATGTTCGCTACCATAGCGTCTCTCAACTGCACCCATTAATGCATCATAACTGTTCCATTCGGACTCGGGAATAGTCTGTAAGATTTCTGCTGCAGGTCCCTTCAATGCCACGAATAGTGCTGCAACTTTATCTTCAGTGCACCAATTATTCACCGCAGCCGTCTTCTCAAATTGCAGCTTAAATACCTGGAATGGAACAGAACCATCAAAGGAATGTGATTTTACCTTGGGCGTATTCGCTAAAGCAGATGGACGATTTAGTTGCAATTCCTGGATACGACCTCTCAATGCATCTACCTCAGCATCGATTTTATCCTGCAATTGTGCAATTTTTGCATCTTGCACTTCTAGTTTCGATGACACCTTTGCTTCCTGTTCTTCCAACTGCGATGAGATATATGCCTTCTGTTCTTCCATTTGAGATCTCATGTATGCCTTCGTTTCATCTAGTTGAGCTGAAATCTGGGATGTCATATGTGTCTTCTGTTCCTCGAGCTGAGATGCCATTCGTTCTTCCAGCTGAGATACTATACAAGTTTTCTGTTCTTCCATTTTAGTCGACATCTGGGTTAATACAGCCAATATCATGTTTGTGTCCACGGTTGCTACTGGATTCGAAGACTCCTTTCTTTCTTCCATTTTTGTCGGTGCCTCCTCGACAAGATGAAAAACATGATCATCAACGTTGATTCCTTCTGCTTCCATAGCCTCTCGCAATCGTGACTGTAACTCTGATTTATTGCCTGTAGTGATCAGTCCCCGTTGTTCCAACTCATTTTTGAGTTGCTGAATCTTTAATTCATTCAGCTTCGCCATGTCCTTGTTATCCTTAAATTCACTGGTATTTATTCAACAATACCGCTTCTGACACCAATTGTGACGAATTCGATGATTCCTTGATTATCAATCCTGGGTTCGATCACTATAAAGTCGAATAAACACACGCACAGATATTGTAAGTAATAGCTAGTTTTATTTACTAGTAATAAACGCAATACAAATTTAAAAGGTTGGTAACTTCGCAGTAGTTCACTATTGAACGCTTGAAAATAAACTGATCAACCTGCAATGCTTGGTCACCGCCTTATATAGTCCAACAGGGTACTTGCCTACGCACCGAGAACTTTCTTGGTTATTCGCTTTTCGTGTTCTGGAAGGGTCGGTGTTATTTATTGGAATCTCCTCTTTGCATCGTATTCGCAAACACTCGCGCCATCTCTCTTCCTCTTCCTAGTTACACGCTTGCATGCATAAGCGTAGCCATCGTTATCTCTGTTGTGGTTTAACTAGTGGTGGGAGTGTTATTGAGTTAGGGATGGTACATGCTTGAGAATAATCGCCACAATATGTTGGAAAGGCAGGTGTGCCTGCAGTCAGGAGGGGCGCGAACATTCTCCCCCCCTTGAAAGTTCTACTTTCAATTTGATGCGTGTGAAGCTTCTTGTTCTATTGGTAATTTACAGACTCGCGTTATTGCCCGTTTGTAAATTCCTTCTGCGGTTCTCACCTCTACTACCCTTACCTTGCCATCGTCCCCTGGCATAATGGCAGTGATGCGACCCATGGGCCATTTTAATGGTGGAGCAAAATCATCCTTGAGGATCACTAAATTGTTTACTGCTAAATTGGGAAAGGCAGAGTTCCATTTAGACCGTTTATGTAATTCCTTTAGATATTCCTGTTTCCAGCGATGCCAGAATTGTTGTTGGACGAATTGTACCATATTGAATCGAGCGAGTTTACTTACATTTTCCTGTACTGAGGGTTCAGGAATGGTTGGGAGGGATCGACCAATGAGAAAATGTCCTGGCGTGAGCGGTCGAAGATCATTTGCGTCGCTTGAAATTGGAGTGATTGGGCGGCTGTTCACAATTGCTTCCGCTTGGCAGATTATGGTGTTAAGTACATCTTGTGATAAAATGTTGTTTCGCAAGTTTCACTGCGCTCTCCCACAAACCTCCGAAGTGTGGGGATCTTGGTGGAATGAACTTCCAGACGATTCCTTCGTTTCTGCAAAATTCTTCAACTCTTTCGATGTGTGCTTCGGTAGTGAATGATTTAAGTAGTTCGCGCAACTCTCGATTAGCTCCAATAAAGTTCGTTGCATTGTCGGATACAATTACCCGACATTTTCCGCGTCTAGCAATGAACCGCTTCAATGCCGCGATGAATGCCGATGTGGAGAGATCCGGAGCAATTTCAAAATGCACTGCTTTAGTGGTGAAGCATATGAATACTGCCATATATACTTTTATTGGCGATCGCCCTCTAATTTGTTGGGTGACCAAGAAAGGACCGCAGTAATATACTCCAGTGGTTTCAAATGGATATGATGTATTGACCCGTGACGTCGGAAGGGATCCCATCAGTTGTTCTGTAATTATTGGACGAAGACGATAACACATTACACAGTTGTGAATAACTTGCCTGATAGTCGTTCGAGCCCCGATGATCCAGAACTTGTCTCTTAGTATATTTAGTAAGGTTTGAGCTCCAGCATGCAGATGTTTGCGATGATAATGTGAAATGAGCGTAGGTACGAACGGATGGGTATACGGTAAGAGAATTGGATGCTTGGCGTCGAAACTGAGCGTTGAGTTTTTTAACCTTCCGCCAACTCGTATAAGATTATTGTGCAAAAATGGCGATAGTGAGGCAAGCTTTGATGTTTTCTCAATAGGTTGATTGGCTTGAAGTTTGCGGTACTCATCACAAAAATTAACTTGTTGAATTCTTCTGCAGACCATCTCAAGTGTTTCTATTATGTCATCAGCTGTGATCGTACTGATTATTTTTCGTGATATAACGTACCTTATGTAGGTAAAAATCCCCAGAAACTTGTTGTAATTATTGATGTATTTGTTTTCGGCAAAAATGTCAGTTTGAGGTGCCGATACTGCTACTACTCGCTGTCTGCGTTGCTCAGGAATGTCTGTTGATGTGTCGAATGAAGAACTAGGCCATTCTTCATGTGGTTTTTTTAGAAATGACGGACCTTCAAACCACAATTGATTACCACGAATGCCAGCCACCGTTGAACCACGCGAAACTAAATCTGCTGGGTTGAGCTCAGATGGTACATGATGCCATTGGTAGTGTGCTGTGAGTTGCTGTATTTTTGACACTCGATTGGCCACAAATACATTCCAACGACTGGGTTCGCCAGCAATCCAGCATAGGGCTATCGTCGAATCGGTCCAGCAGTGAATGTTTTCCAATGGCGGTGAAAATATTGTCACGATGGATTGTAAGAGCTCAGCCAATAACACTGTTGCGCAAAGCTCAAGGCGAGGGAGACTCAATTGCTTTGTTGGGGCTACACGGGACTTGGCGCAGAGTAAAGACGACTTAACTTCGTCCTGCTCGCATGTGACGATGTAGATGCACGCCCCGTATGCTTTAGTACTGGCATCTGCAAAAGCGTGGATTTTAGTTGTGCTATTCCAAGGTACATACCTGGGGAGCTCAATGTTGTTTATAAGACTCAGATGTTCTTGGAAGTTGCGCCACTGGGTGTGGATATCCTGAGGAACACTTTCATCCCAATCGAGTTTTAACTTCC
This sequence comes from Merzomyia westermanni, assembly GCA_949987695.1. Classification (NCBI taxonomy): domain Eukaryota; kingdom Metazoa; phylum Arthropoda; class Insecta; order Diptera; family Tephritidae; genus Merzomyia; species Merzomyia westermanni. Next base: position 21,332,880 of record OX465289.1, read on the forward strand.
ATAAGTCCTGCATTAATATCACTGGTTTACAGCCAAAATGCACCAGAGACGCCATAGTGAAATTCCTATGTAAAATCACCTCCTAATTTCGAAAACCAAGGTTAGTTTTACTTGAATGGTACCGTTTTTGAGATATTTACGATTTACCGTTATTTCAAAAAACAAAAAAGATGGCTCCACTTAATCGTGTATATCTCAAGAACAAACTGAGCTCTTCCAAAACGGTTTGAAAAATTTGAAAGCTTATAAAATTTACTATAATCAGTACATACAACACTTTTTGCTAGGTCCTGCAGATTCAAACATATTGAACAATCATTACGGATTTTTTAAATTTTTTTTGTAAAAATATAAAAAAATTTGTACTTTGCGAGGAAGCATCTCGAAAAATTTTTGTTTTTTTGCAGATATTTTTCCCCCCTCTAAGCTCTGTTTTATTGCAAAAAAAATAAGCTATCAGTGAACAAAATCGATGAACTAATACAAAAGTTATAAGCATTCAAGTAAATATATCCATTTAATGCTTAAGTACCCTACTGGTACATATGTGTTAGTATTCGTATATCAGTTAGTTAGCAGGTAGATTTTCGAAAAGTTATTAGATACAAAAAGCTGTTAGTGTCGTTTTCTCAGGTACATTTTAAACAAGAGCATATTTTTGAGGCAGGTAGTGTTTTCTTTGTAGAACTAGGGAACCTTTTTGTTTAGGTAGGCTTGAATTTTTACTGGATCTAAGTATAAATAAGAGTACATGCGCCTTGTTCCTTCATAATATCTGCAAGGCTCGCCGGATACTGTTCAGTTTATAATTGCAGTTTATAACCCGTCATTTACTTAAAATAAAAAATGAATAAAAGGGCGCGAGAGTTTGAGTGTACAAATGATCCAGATATGTTCTGTTTCATCTGCGGTCAATTTATTGTTAAAAGTATGAGACGTGTGTTTTCAAATCCTTTGAAAGTTACATACTATAAGTGTTTTGGAATTGAGCCTAAAAACAATAAAAAACCATGGACACCGAACACTGTGTGCACCACATGCCGAGTCGAATTGATTTCTTCGGAAACCGGAACAAAAAGGTACGTTGTAAAAATTAGGAATTTGTTCCCTTTTAATGCATAGCTGACTAATTCCTGAAAGTATCTATTTAGGCGACGTGTGAAATTTATTACACCAATGAAGTGGAGGGAACCAACTTGCCATTCAACGGACTGCTATATTTGTACTACAAAAGTACTTGGGGTTGGAAAGTCCAGAAAAGTAACCTATGCGAGCGTATCTACAGTGTCATTACCAGAACTAATTTCAACAGAAGCGACATTGCCAGAATCAAATTTAACTTTAGTTCCGGCTCCAGTTTCATTGTCAACAGTAGTATCTGATTACGCGGCATCATGTTGTACTGAATTTCAAACGGAAAACGAAAGAAATTCTTTGTCACAAGCACAACTCAATGATTGGATAAGGGATTTGGAATTGTCAAAGGAAAAGGCCGAACTACACGCCTCTCGAATGCAACAATTTAAATTTGTTTCATCCGATGTTAAGGTAACATATTATAGAACTCGTCACGAAGAATTTTCCAAGTACTATACGAAGGAGGACAGTGTTTGTTACTGCAAAGACATTGCTGGTCTATTCAAACAATTTGGTGAGCCATATGATTCAAAAGAGTGGCGATTGTTCATAGACGGCAATAAATTAAGTTTAAAGGCCGTATTATTGCATATTGGCAACCAAAAGCCATCTATCCCGATCGCGCATGCAGTAAATACGAAGGAAACATATGAGATAATGCAAAAATTGCTCAAGTTAATCAAATACGAAGAACATGATTGGAAAATATGTGCCGATCTTAAAGTCGTTGGAATGCTATGTGGTCTACAAAGTGGATACACAAAATACTGTTGCTTTCTATGCAAATGGGATAGCCGAGCTCGTCAAGATTACTACATCATAAAGGATTGGCCAGAACGAATCGAGTTTCAAGTTGGGGTAGATAACATAAAATACTCTCCACTTATAAAGAAGGAAAAAATAATTCTAACTCCGCTCCACATCAAGCTCGGCCTTATCAAAAACTTTGTGAAGGCTTTGGACAAAGAAGGCGAAGCTTTTCATCATTTGAAGACAATCTTCCCAGAGATTTCAGAAGCAAAAATAAAGGAAGGGATTTTTGTGGGACCGCAAATAAGGAAAATGATGACCAATAACCATTTCAAAGAACTATTGTCACCAGTGGAGGCAGCAGCGTGGGATTCTTTTGAAAAGGTCGTTACTTCTTTTTTAGGCAAACACAAAAGTCCTAACTACGAGATGATAGTGAACGACTTAATCAAAAACTATGCGGAAATGGGTAAATAAAAAAACATATTATAATAAATTATATATTACATAAATTTACATGAGAATATATAGCCATAAATCTGAATTCATCGTCCAGTTCCGAACAAACAAGAACGGGAAAAATATAAACAAACAATTTGTTCTGAATTGAAAGATAAATCCAGCCTAAGAAAATTATATACTAATGTGTCACTTATGTATTTATCTAATTTACTTTTTTATTTTCTTTCAGGAGTAAATATGTCTTTAAAAATTCATTTCTTACACTCCCACTTAAATTTTTTCCCGCAAAATCTTGGCGACGAAAGTGACGAGCATGGCGAAAGGTTTCACCAGCAAATGAAAGTGATTGAAAGTCGGTATCAAGGATTCTGGGATGTCGCTATGATGGGCGACTACTGTTGGTTTCTCATAAGAGAAACCGATCCTAATCTAAATAAGCGTCAAAACAAGACACATAACTTTTTCAATTATAAAATAAGATCATAGAGTTAAGACAGAACCATATGTACATATGCTATTATTTGTAGGGTACTTAAGTATTAAATGGATATATTTACTTGAATGCTTATAACTTTTGTATTAGTTCATCGATTTTGTTCACTGATAGCTTATTTTTTTTGTAATAAAACAGAGCTTAGAGGGGGGAAAAAATATCTGCAAAAAAACAAAAAGTTTTCGAGGTGCTTCCTCGCAAAGTACAAATTTTTTTATATTTTTACAAAAAAAATTTTAAAAATCCGTAATGATTGTTCAATATGTTTGAATCTGCAGGACCTAGCAAAAAGTGTTGTATGTACTGATTATAGTTAATTTTATAAGCTTTCAAATTTTTCAAACCGTCTTGGAAGAGCTCAGTTTGTTCTTGAGATATACACGATTAAGTGGAGCCATCTTTTTTGTTTTTTGAAATAACGGTAAATCGTAAATATCTCAAAAACGGTACCATTCAAGTAAAAATAACCTTGATTTTCGGAATTAGGAGGTGATTTTACATAGGAATTTCACTATGGCGTCTCTGGTGCAGAAAAAAAGTTGGAATTTGTGATCCAGTGTATTTTTCCACTGACGATGAGGGGGTTCAGTAAGCCAAGCGGATCGAACAAGGCAGCAATCTGTGATAATATGGTTCGTTTCGTTGGTTTGCGTGTTGGTGATGGTCCAGTGTAGCTGAATGTGAATAGATCTTTCGTGGGTGACCATCTAAGTCCGAGAGTTTTTATATACGTCGAGTCGCCAAGCCTTATGATTTCATCTCTATCTTCGACTGGCACGTCGTCAATAATTTGTTCGTTGTTTGATGCAAATTTACGTAGAGGAAATCCTCCACATTTTAATAATGAGGTCACCTGATTTTTTATTTCAATCACTGTACTTACAGTAGGACCGCCAGTCATCAAATTGTCGACGTAAAAGTCCTTTAGAGTGACGAGAGACCCAATAGGAAATTGCGCTGATTCTTTTTTGGCTAGATCGAGAAGGCTTTTTGTAGCGAGGTAAGGTGCGCTGCTGGTGCCATAGGTGACTGTTTTCAGCTGATAGCGGAATTACGCCATAGAATGCATTGCCACGATGCATCGGCATTGTCAACCAGTACCTGTCGGTACATTTTTGCTATGTCAGCCATTAACACATACTTGTGACTGCGAAATCGAAGCAGTATTGTGAAAATATCATCTTGTAGTGTTGGGCCTATTCGAAGTATGTCATTCAACGACTTTCCGTTTGATGTGCGGCAGGAAGCATCGAATACGACCCGTAGCTTTGTGGTGCTGCTATCAGCCTTTATCACACAGTGATGTGGAATAAAGTACCGACCCTTTGTAGTATTGTCGACAAGCACCATGTGACCAAGTTCTTCATACTCAGCGACAAACTCTCGATAACTCTTCAAAATAGAGGGGTGTTTTAATAATTTATATTCCAAAGCTACTAACCTTTTGAATGCAATGTCATATGATTGTCCCAACGTCTCCGGCATCTCCTTAAAAGGCAAGCGCACAATATATTTGTTGCTGACTGGACAGCGTTTTGTAATTGATTCGAAAAATCGCTCGCATTCATTTTTTTCCTCAGATACAAATTTTTCTGATTCAGTGTAACTTTCCGATACCCAGAACCGTTGCAGTAGATCGTCAAGGGATAATTTATTATTCACTGCTACGAATGCCTTATATGCAGGCGGCGACGAGTTTGCTGATAGCGATGACGATGCCATTGTATGTATCATTGGATACTGACTGTGTTGATTGGGATATGCCCGAAATTATCCATTCTAGTTTTGTCTTCTGGAGAATTGGAGTTTTAGTGTTGTCCTTTATCTGACCCACTAGCAGCAAATCAAAAAATAAACCTGCACCGATGAGACAGTCGATTCCACCTGGTACATTAAAACAGTCATCTGCGAGTCTGATGTTTTTGGGTATGTTCCAGGAGTCGGTAGTGCTGCGATTATTTGGTTGCTGTGATGTTATTGTCGGAAGTATGACAGCCTCGAAGTTGGCTGAGTAGTTTGTTTGAAGTGACTTCATAGTTACTTGACTTATTTGCTGAGTTTTCGTAGACGTCGACCCAATGCCTATAACTTCAATGCATCTCTTTATACGCGGAAGATGTAGGTGCTGTGCTACACGCTCAGTGATAAAGTTGAGTTGGGAACCAGAGTCTAATAGCGCGCGGACCGTGATTGAGTGTCCTGATGAACTGTATAAGGCGATACGGGCTGTAGCAAGTATGACTTCTTCGTACCCATAATTGACCGTGAGAACGGCCTGTTTGTTGCTGTTATCTGTTGAACCGCTGGCCTCGTTAATAGCCGTGTTGTTATAATTATTTGATGGATTTGCTGTTCCGTTAGTTCGGTGTAGCAATGTATGATGGCTAACTCCACACTGCTGGCACCTACGATTAGAAGGACATGTACTTGAAGTATGATTCTTACCCAAGCAGTTCAAACATAAATTGAGACGTTTGATCCGAAGAAACCGCCCGTGCACATCCATGCTCATAAATTGCTCACAGTTGAAGGGACTATGATAAGGGCTTGTGTCGCACAAAACACACTTGCTGGCTGCATTTGATACCGCGTGAGCGTACCCTTTGTGGCCTGAAGTTTTTGATGAGGATCGTTTTGATGGAGCTGATGGTTCACGGAGTGAGTTACTTTGTGCAAGTACATCAACTGTCTGGCAACGACGTTCCAGATACGACGCAAGATCTGCCCAGGTGGGAATCTGTAGGACTGTTGAATTGGTTGTGGTCCACTTCATGGCCACTTCCTCTTCCCATTTCGTGCGAGTTGTTGTATCCAGTTTACCTGCCACCAGGTTTAGTAGAATCGCATCGCCAAGTTGTTGAGTAGTTGCAAGAGATTGCATTGCTCGCAGATTAACATTAATGGTGTCGATGAAGCTGCGAAATGATGATGCAGGAGGGGCGCGAACAGTTGCTTTTATAACAATAAATATATTAAAGTACAAACCATAAAAAGTATTTCAGTTCTCATTTCCTGTATATATATATATAGCTTCTTTACCAACCACTGCTAACCACAGTTTTTCAAAATACTATGCACATTTTATTTATTTTTTCAGACGGACGGACAGACAAGGCTTAATCAATTTCTTTTTTCCTCCTGAACATTTTGATATACATAAGTCAATATCAATCTCGATCCGTTTATGCCGTTACATACCACCATTAGGCGACTCAAGTTAGTGCGTAGCAATAGTAGGTATAAAAGTAGATATAACCACTATTCCACAAAATTGAATCAAATCGATTGATATAGTGTTCCAGCAAGCCCGCAGGAACAACTGGTACTATGCGCAAAGCAGCTTCATCTTGAAAAAGAAAGACGACTAAGTGTGTGTTCGTCCAAGGTGATCCAGCAAATCGAACTAACTGCCGCAAAATGAGTATCTTTAATATCGATTAAAAGGTTATTTCTAGCATATTGTGTAAAAAATGCCATTATCGGCAAGTTGATTAAAGTGCGGCTTCAGATCTGGTTAGTACACCATCCGCCGGAACTTAGCTATATGCCAAATCCTGAAGAAAACCAATAATATACGGATCGACACATACCATATCTTTTTCGATTTAAAATCAGTTTGTTACAACGCCAAAAAGGAGCCATGTCTGAACCCGATATCCCTTGCAAATTCTAGTTTGTGAAGGTGGGCAAGACAAATCATATGCTCTTATCATGTCACTGTTGATAGGTACAAATTCGAAACTGTGAGGAATTCGTTTATTTGAATGGTAGGGTTAGCAGCAAAAAAAAAGTCAAGTCAACCAATGAAAAACACTTTTCACGGAGTGCAACCGAGAAGTAAATCGCTTCTTTGACCAAAAAAGATCACGCGCTCTAAGGCTCTAATCATAACTGCCTTGACGTGTGGGGGTGGACCTTGAAATATTCGGGAATAAAATTCCCCAGTAGAACTGTGTTTCTAAAAAAAATAAACTATGAAAACGGCTTGTTATGCTGATGAGATGAAAAAAACTGTGAGAGGGATGACTTGGTCTCTCCAGTTGACTTCAGTTATTGCTTTTATAGGGTAAAGTCATCTCATTAACTCTATAAAGCGTGAATTACAGAATCCGTCTGACGACCATTAGTCACAAAGCTCAGATGCTAGATTTGTGTGGAGAATTGGAAGCTTCTTATGTCCACGTTTCCCATAGTTGACGAAAAGCTAGTATTGCGCCTGCTTATCCAGCTTTCCAACCAAACCCCTCTATAGAAGCTTCCGAAAGTATGCTGGCTATAAAAGCTCATCATGCATAAACTATTCTCAATTAGAACGTCAATCAAGCACAGCAACCACATTGGCATTATCCACTTGTTAACTGCCAACTGTTTTCCATCACTGAATTTTTCTTTCGTGCTTTACGACATTTAAAAGATAACAAACTTCAAACGTCAATAATAATTTCATACACACTTTCGCAGTTCCTATTTGATTTTCAACAAATTGACTTTATAAGAATTAAAAAAAAAAAAGTTCATCATGGAAACGCATTCCGATAGCAGTGACGAGGATTTAGTGCCATCGAATTATCATTGGATACGTTTCAAGTGGATGTTGTGGGTGGACTGCTGCAAACACTGGAATCGACGTTGGGAATTTCTGTTTGCAATGCTCATGCCCACCATTTTGAGCCTCATTGTTATACTCATACGCGTCGAGATACCAGTCGAGCACGTTACCGCTACAGCGTTTCCAGCTTGCGATCTCGAAAAATCATGGAACAATTTGTTAACAACAATCAGAGAACGTCAAGATACTGTGGAGAACTATTTTGGAACGTAAGTTATATGTCTAATCCCACAGAAGTGTTGCAATACTTTGTGTTAGGCTAAATAGGGCTAAAACATTTCCAAAGGTTTTTGATCTTATCTTACTTCTTTCCCGATTACTTGCAAAGGTTGCATACATATAGCTCTTAGGCTATCCTAATTTGTTCAAGGTCCTGGCTTATTTAAATCAAACATAATAAGCTATCTCTAGACTATCTGCATCTCTAACCTATCTGAGTGCTTTAGGAAAGCACTTTGAACCTTCGGAGTTTTTTCTCAGCCTCGGGAGTATAAACGCTTGAGTAAAGATAATCCTATTAAAAAATATATTTTTGAAGAATAGGTCATTGTAAAATCAGAAAATGTTTAAAAACGGCCTCCCTGATTATTTCAATACAACGCGCTGTTTCATTAGGCCGTTGTCAAACAAATTAGGAAATCACAGTGTCTCCTTCAAAATATATTGAAATGGTGTGATTTTCGACTCAACCGTTGATATTCTTCCACACAGTAGAGAGCCCTCACTAGACTATTTTTATTATCTGTAGATTACATCGCCCAGTTTGAACATGTGAGACAATTCGCATTGGAAGTATAGAAATAAAATCATTTCCAGACTTGAGCTTGAAATCCATAACTAGCCATTAGACATTCAAGTTAAAAAAAAACGGTTGAAGTATAAATCGGTTATTTCTTTACAACCTCATTTCCAAGAATAGGTAGACTATAGAAGACACACTCTCTCAGCTACCTGCCGGTGGTGCGATCGCAGGAACTTTTAGAGCAATATCTTTGTCATGAAAACAGCATCCCAGGGTGCACTTAGGCTTTGGTAGCTGGTAAGATTGGAAAGAGAGGGAATCGAAAATTAACTATGCGGTAGGAGCGGGAATACCTGCCCACCATGTCCCTATCCAGGAGTCTCCCGAACTTAGCGAGTATATTTCAATCCGATATCCATGTTATCGAGGAGGCATGCATGGCATAACTGTGTAGACATCACTGGTAATATAATAGCAATTTTCCATGAGAGACAGGCGGCTCTTCAAGCAGCAACGATAGCATGGAGCACTGTTGGTTATACAGGGAAACGAGATAGCTGATTAGATGCCTCAGAGTCGAAAGCTTAGCAAGACTAATGATAGGTGAACGCGTTTTGCAGAATAGGAAGGACCTTTTCAGATTGGTTGCCTAGTAGAGTAGCAGACAAGACTCTAGCAATCAACTTAGCCGTAAATTATTCGGTATTTACGCCAAACAATGAGAAACGGCATTTTATTTTATTGACAGCCGGACGGCAACTACAGCGAAACACTTTCCATTCCCTCCTCGTCCCTACAGATGCTACAGAAGTCATTTGATGTGACGCGTTCACCATGTATTTCCATTAGACAATCTTCCGTGAGTACACTAATCAAGGGGCCTAGGGAAGACAATTTGGGGCTGAGCATGGACTTAATCCGTTTCCCACAGATGCGTGGCCACTTTTGCCTGGACACCGCGCATGTGGTTTTCAATGTCAATATAATTTGCTGTAGAGCATATCGAAAGCAGTTAATTGAGATATTGCCTACAGTCGAGTGCTACCTTCGACGTAGTGTTGCTACCCTGAAGGGCTTTGATCGCTGCTTGACTGTAACAGTATATTGACAAGGATGTGCAGTGTTTGAAAGCAGCCAAGTGTTTCGGTTCTTTTAAATTGTTGTTCCGTGGAAATGTTACACATTTAAGATTTCAGATTTTCCTCTATACTTATGTTACTTTCAAGTTTCTTGCCGAACGCATTTTTCGTTATAGATACATATACATACATAATATATATCTATATATAACATTTATTATTGTAATTATGATTATTTTTTAATTTGTTTCCTAACCTTAGTCCAACTTATAACACGTTCACACCACGCCTTCAAATTGCCTATGCACCAGCTAATGAAGTTAACTCCGAAATTATGATCCAAGCGAGTAAATCGTTGAAAGTGGAATTGTTAAACTTTACAACTTGTCATGAACTTCGTCAAAAAATGTCAAAAGAATATTTTTTAGTTGGTGTTTGTTTCAAGGACCATTATAGCGATTCAGAAGCATCACGTAGAGTTGGCGCTTATCCACCAAGATTGAACTTTATGCTTATATTTCCGAGTGAACTGCGCTTATATGGCCAGAAAATAGGCGATACTTGGGATACGAAAAATTTATATACAGTACCACGACGAGAAGAGCACATTAATGGATATATGACATATGTTAATGAAGGATTTATTATTTTACAACAACAAATATCCGAAGCTTATATTGATTTGGTTACTGCTCGAAATCGTACAGAGGAGGTATTTTTAAGGCAATTCCCAGTGGCGGAACATTATTTTGATCCACTTCCGGAAGTTATGCTGATGCGTATGTCCATGTTGTTGGTATTGGGTTATATGACAACAGTTTTGTATTTACTAAAGGTACGTATGCGAAATGTTATGCTATTTGTTGAGGGGGTGTACGAGATTTTGTTTTAGTTTAGGACCTAATTATGTAAAACGCATCCATTTTTCATAACATTTCACTTATATCTACTGTCACTGGTGGATGTGAGTGGCCGTTCGCATATCCTACGAATATTAATTTTCACGATAAGTGCTGAAACGTTGTTGCTTAGCGATACTTTTCACATTATAAGCGGCTTATAATTAATTTGCGTGATAGTTATCTATTATGAAGAAGATTCTTCGAAAGATCTGAAAAAAATTAGCAGCTTGTTTATTTAAGGCCACCACTAATGTTTCTATTTGACTAAATCTTAATTTAAATAAATCTCGTTAACGTTTCACACTAATCAATTTCAAACGTTTCTTTCTTTATTACATGTAGACTCTGGTTATTGAAAGAGAGAAAAAGTTGGATTGTATGCTGGCTATTTTGGACGTGACTCCATTTATACAATTTTATAGCTGGTTTGTTTTTACACTGGCATCAATGTCGACGAGCTCGCTAGTTTTGTTATTGGTTCTAAGGGTAAGTTGGACAGAATTGTAGGTTTTTATTGTTTGTCTCGTCGTCATAGTCAGGTGATCGTATGTATTGTTGATGATTTATTTAATGGTTCGTATTCCCCTGAGGTTTATCCATGAGGGAAAGTATTCCTCCAAGTCTTGAAACTAAAAAATGAAACAGGAATAAACAAACACGAACAGAAAACGAAAAGATTAAAATTACCGATTTCTACCAACCTTAACTTTTCGCTCAAACCAACGATCGGTACAACCCAACTCTGTTAAATACCACAAACACAACCCTTATTAAAGCTATCTATACGTTATATATTGTAAAAGCAATGGCCCGAAGTCATAGTCAAATTAAAATAGACTTTTATCTACTTAAACGTGATTCTAAAATAAACATCATTACATGTCTGTTCTAGTCATGTTGTTGGTCAACTTTTTAACATTTTAAAATCACAGTATGTGTCTATGGTTGTTTCTGTGACATTGCTTAATCCAAGAAATATACCATACCATCCCATAGTATAATATGGTTTGTGAATAAAATATCTGACACAGGGTGGACCTGCAAAACATAAAAAATGTCTTCATGCCACCAACCAACCGAATTTTTTTTTTTCATAAGGGGATCCTGTTACATTTCATTTTAGATAAAATCTTTGTTTGATATGACTATGATTGCCCAACATTTTAAATGTATTTTTATGTCAATTAAGGATTTTAATTAAAACGCGTGTTAAGGAACGTCTATGATAACGGGCCAATGTGTGTACTAAGCAATGTGAATACCTCTACTTAAATATTACCCTGTTAAGTTATATGAATACTCCTGTGATTCAGTAACAATTTTATGTTATGATACATACGGCACCCTGTTATGCACTCACATGGACACTACTCTGCAGGGAACTCAAGCTGGGACGCAACACACAAAAAATGCTTGCGTGAAACCATAGCAACGGGTGGTTGCCATAGCAATCGGCGCATGTGGTGGTATTCGTGCTGACACGTATTTGTTGTCGGCTCGCCCATGATCCAATAATTTATATGGTCGTCTCAGTTGACATAGCGTCTTCTTCTTCCTCATCCACACCTTATGTCAAACTATCATGTCTTTGTTTTTTGTTTACATTCTTTGTTTACAGTTCTGGGAAAAGCTATTGAGTTCGCTTCGTTTTATTTATTTTTAATAAAAATTCGCTGTGAATTGATATTTAACGAGTGCTTTGAGATAATATTTTAAGAAAATGTGTGATTTATGTGTGTGTTATACGTAAAAAGCTTAGAAAACAGGCGAACGTTTTTGCGCGTTCCCTCTCACATGTGCATTTTGACATAAGAATTAAACGACGTCAAACGGTAATTTCGTGTTGTTGGCCGATTAACACGACCATATAAATTATTGGATCATGGGCTCGCCCAAGGCGAATTCATATACCTTGTGATGGCATAGAAACAGCTGATTGCTTGTTCTTCCTGCATATTTGTACCTCAGAATGTCAGTAAAAGAAAATGGGAAACGATTTGTTACCATTCACCATGGTTGTTCCTTTCTATTCTCCTTTACTTTGACATTTTGAGTTACAAAAATCTGAGGCGAATCAGGGCGAATATGGCTGAATTCGCTTTGCTATCACCATCTATAGATTCGCCTTGGGCTCGCCTTGATAAATATAAAAAACATTTCGATTTTTTCGTTTACAAGTTGGTGTATTTGTTGTTGGCGCATGCGTTTTACAACAGCAACAGCTTAGTACCCTCGCCGCTTTCATGACGAACACATGTACGGATAAAAAAATGTTTAACGGTATGCTATGAACTGCAATATGATATAATACTTGTTCTTATTTTAATGCCCTTAAAATTAGTAAACATTCCAGATTTTCGAGTAGAGAAATTCCTACAACATCTTGCTTCGAATTTTCAATGAAAATGACGATTGACGCTTTCTGGTCGTGCGTTGCCGGGCACACGACACTCACACAACCAACGGTTGCTATCGTTCCACGCAAGCATTTCTTGTCTGTTGCGTCTCAGCTTCAGCCAGTAGTCAGACAAATTTCTGGTTCAAAATTGGATCTATACGCCCTAATTCTAGTGTGGTAACAACATTCGTTTTACCGGCAAATACATAATTTGGAAACTTTTACACCCTTTTGGTATTCTGCCGGCTTAGGTTGCAGTTCAATTTCGTAAACACCAAAATATGTGGTAACGTCGCGTAACCGCGATAAATTGCACGTTTTTTGTAAATATTTTTGTGGACAGAAAATACCGCAAATTTCTGACAGCGTTTCCATGCACGCTAGAAACGTGGTTACATGAACTGCATTGCCACCGGTTACGATTTTCGGTTAGATAACCTCCCAGGTACAAAATTACCGGTTACGCACAGAATTGACCCGTTAGTAGAAATTGCTAATAAAAAACAGCTGACACAGCTAAGTAACAACAAAAACTTCAAACTTTGGGTTATCAACAAATAAAAACAGTAACAATACAAAGTCCTGTTCGGCGGAAACTTTTTAGTTTTTGCATTTCGAGAGAGATTTAAGTCATTCCCTCTTTACTGACAGTTCTTTACTATCTGCTGGTTAAGTCGGTAAAACAGTCATCCGACGGTTAGGATAATAGCGTAAACTTCGATATCGGCTGCGAATCGGATGGCATTCGTCGGTTACCATAAGTGGCATGAATAAGTTATATGATTGCAAAGAAAGGGTGATTTGATTTTAGAAAGAAGTTGTAGTTATTGCTATAGCCTTTTATTCTCCCTTTTCATAGCCCTAAATAATTTTTTTACCTCTTTTACAGTAGATTTGGCAAGTCTGCTTACGTTATACAAGAATAAACCATTAGAGAATATAACCTTTACACCGGGGCATATGTAATTGATTCGTACTTGTTATCGGCTTTGCAGTTTCAAAAATTTCTTCAAAAAGAGTGCTGGTAGCTCTTGTTGCAGTCTAACCACAAGACAGTATTCTGTAAGTTGCTAGTTATAGCAGATAAATCTTCTCTTTTGGAGATGTGAGAGTATTGTCGATCACAATCCGCTCATGTTTTGTCTAAACTTTCTATAATCTGGAGTTGGGTTTCATGTTTGACTTTCTTGCTTATAACAAGTTCTTAAAGTCATTCCTTTCCTCGCATGTTTATGCGATAATAGCAGGGACACACATTGATGGTATCAATACCACGATCTATACAACATACATATGTATCACCCTTCACGAGTAGTTGTAGACAGGTTGTAGTATACTCCAAACTACAGTATCGATACTGAAGTATCTATACCACATGTGTATCATGGGTATAAGGCGGTTCACTAGAACATATGGAGTTCCCAGGTACAGATTAGGTCCAGCCTGTTCTATGAAGTCCTACCAAATTGTCCCTAAGTTATGTAAATTTTACAATATTTGGCCTAATTTGTTCTTAGCTTTCCTTTGTTCAATGCTTTTAATATTTTTCTTGGCATCTTTCTTTCAGATTCCTTGGAATAATGGATTTGCTGCCTTCAACAATGCCCGTTTTACGTGCCTTTATGCACTTTTCACCGCTTTCAACATATTTGTGCTAAGTTTTTGTTATATGATGTCGAAATTCTTTCGCAGTCCCAAGGTAGCTATAGGCGCGGCACCCGTCTTTTGGATACTTTTTTATTTACCATTTGCCTCAAGCGTTGAATCATCGAGTCCTTTAACCGAAACTCTACATCCGTTCGCATCATTATTTGGCAACTCTGCTTTAGGTTTTGCCATACAAAGTATTTATCATTTGGAAAACAATGAAGGTCTACATTGGTCTAACTTCTTCAAACGTGCTGATTTGTCTACTAATAACTACAGTGTTGGCACCTACGCCTTAATTATGTGTTTTGTTAGCATAGTACAGGCATTAATTGGTATTTGTGTGACAAAAATTGAAAAAATTTTGCAAAAAATAATCAAATTATTTAAACGTGATGGTGATCGACGCATAGGTTCGGAGAATTCAACACGTTATTCAAAAACAATTATACTCGAAGTTAGAGCAAATTACAAACCCTCAGCAGTAGAAGTGATTTCCGTGTCGGTAGAGGGTGGCAATAAACTCATATTGGATGATGTATCATTCAGTTTATACGAGGATGAAATAACAATGCTAATGGGTCATAATGGTAGCGGAAAAACTACGTTAATACAAGTTTTAGCTGGAATGAAAAGACCAAAATCGGGTAAAGTTATTTTCTCCGTAGTCAGCGATAGTAAACTCTATGGCATGTCACGCGATTTTACTGGTGTTTGTTTGAATGATTCGTTGCTCTTCTTTAATCTGAATGTTAAACATCAACTAATGTTCTTTGGACGCATGAAAGGTGTTAATCCGTTGGAATTGAAAAAAGAAATGAAAAAGTATTTAGAAGCATTAGATTTGGAAAGTGATAAATATGTACGTACTGAGGATTTGACTTGTGGTCAACGTACCAAATTGGCTGTAGCTTGTGCTCTGATTGGTGGTAGTAAAATAGTTTTACTTGATGATATTGCTTTGAAATTGGATGTGCGTGATTACGAGCTTATTTGGAAATTATTGGAAAAGGAGAAATTTGGACGTGTAATATTGGCATCGACCAATTTAAGTGTTGAACTGGAATTTCATGCTGATAATATCATAATTTTGGGACAAGGACGTGTTAAATGCACTGGCACTGGACAGTTTCTGAAATCGCTATATTGTTTTGGTTGCCATTTTGTAAGTGAAAGTCTGCTCAGAGTGGAGGAGCCAAGTCGATACCTAATTTCTCAAACTATTCATTCTAACAGTTTTTACAGATATACATACACCCATTCAAGAAAAATTTATAAAAGGGATAACAAAATAGAATCTAAAGCAATAGTTCTTCGCATTTTTTCTGTCTGTCTGTATGTTTGCGCGCGTATCACTCAACACCTGCTGATTAGAATTGAATGCAATTTTCACTGTTGCATTACTTGATGTCCAACTTAAAACTTTAGATATGCCTTATCCTAATAACTCGACCGGTCTCGGAGTGGACCAGGGTGGCCCAAACTGCGTAAGTACAATATAGGTATTAAACGAAAGGTGCTAATGAGTGGTGCGATAAGCGATGTATTTAAGTTCCATATCTTAACGGGTTTCGGAGATGTAATGATTGTAATCAGACTCCATGTATTATAAGTTCTGATACGCAGTGAAGCATGGCTGGCTTTTCTACTATATATTAGTGTTATTCGAAAACTCTAGGTCCTGATCCTACCTAAGTAGATATATTTAATATAAATAGGTGTCTACTCACCAAACTTTAAGTGGCAACGTTTGAGTAGAAAACACTGAAATGTAGCATATGTATAATGGGATAAGGTGGCAGCTCTTCACATTAACCTTACCTACAAATATTTTGAAAGAAATACGAAGTAAAAGACATTGATACCAATCTTAACATCTGTTACTTAGTTTTTAAATAGTTTGTAAAAACAGACCCAGTGTCAACAAGTAGCTAAAAGGTCATTGAATGTATCTGCAGTTATAAGTAGTAGTGAAATTCAATTGGATATCGTCCGACGAAATGAGAAAAAGCTGTGTTTTTGATAATTTCCATTTCAAATATAGCGAATTCATTTCATTTCATTTATTGACATTAAGCATTAGCACAATAAGATTCGATATGATCTTTTATAGCACAACAAATTACAGAAAAGAGGATAAGTAAAACAAAAAAGAAAAACACATAACAAATAGTTAACAATGGTTGACTAAACTACAGAAAAATTGACAAATAACAAAAAATTTAAAAATAGGTAGCTGATCTCAGTTGCTATTGGTATATACATTAACGGAAGAATGAGTATATAACTTTCTTTAAGTAACCCTTACTTAAGCTATTCGGAATAGAATTTACCCAACAAGTTAACCGACCCCTTTGAAACGGATAGCATGTATGACTTTTCGCTGTTAAGTGAAAGGCAATTTTTTAAAGCCCAAGATGAAATAGATAACAAGTCACCATTAAGCTTGGTGCATAGTTCAGTTATCTGTCCGGGTGTTCCTGATATATACTGTTGTATATCATCAGCAAAGGCATGCATTTGTGTGAACTGACAGGTATTAAATATGTCATTAATAAATAAATGAACAATAATGGTCCAATTATATCACCTTAGGGTATACCACCACCATAACAAAAACCACATAAGGAGAAATTTCAAAATTTACACAAAGTTCAATTACATTTTAAAAAATGGCCATCAAAATCTGCAAAATTTTTTGGCACAGTTTCTAAAAATTTTTTAAGTACGCAGTTTTGTATACCATTCAATTTTAGTACCACATTGTTTATGTAAGAACTCCCTCAAAAATGTTGCTGAGTTCTCAGAATTTTTTTCGTCAAGGTAATTTCGAGCGATTACTTCCAATCAGCTCATGAAGAAAAATGAATATTTTGGGAAAGAATATATTCCACACCCAAGAAAAAAAAAATTCGAATTTTCATCAATTTTTTTAAGATTGATGGCCATTTTTTAAGGTTTAATTAACTTTCCTGAACTTTGTATAAACTTTGAAATTTCCTTTTATGTAGTTTCTGTTATGGAATTCGCTTCTTCTGATTTCGTCGAAAGATATCAGTTTCAATTTCACTACTGTATAGTTAGGAGCCTTTTCCTAACGAGCGAAATGTTTAACTCAAATCAAATAAACGGGCTGCGCTATAAAGTAAAAGACGAGGCTTCGCAGTGATGGTCAGCAATTAGACTAATTTAATATAAGATTTTAAAATACATAATAGGTACAAATGACAAATTCACATAGTAGGCTTAGAAACCGGTTATCGCTATGTATGTAAATATGTATGCATTTTAAATGCATCGCGACAAAGAATGCACAAAAACATCGCAATAATACAAGAGAGACAATTAGGCAGAAACGTTAGCTTAAGCATATTAACAAGAAGTCACATATGTACAAACATGTTTACATATACATATATGGCAGATATACAAAAATGATGCTGTTATAATATAACTCTCTTGGTAGCTGGTGCATTGACCTATTTTAAATATTCGGTGAACAGCTGTAATAGCAAATGCAGTGGTTCCCAATATGTCCCAATGATGTACAGGTGCCCAATAGTATGGTAGATGAAATGACCCCTAATCTGTGACCAAACAACTACTATTATTTCAATTTCACTACTAGTATATATAAATAATAAATGTTTTACATATCGGTTAAACTCATTTCAGGATAGTAGGGCTACTCAAAAGCAGCTTGTTTAAAAATACATTTGTTTTCGATTGATGAAAAAATTTAAAAAGGAATCTTTATTTTTCACGATTATCAAAAATAAAAAACAATTAAATATATTTTTAAAGTATTTATTATGTTTTGTTTTAGAATTGTTATTCATAGTGTTTTTAATCAATTCTAACTATTGGTTTTTAAATTATCGCTAGCTGTTTTATACCCATGATATACATGTGGTAAAGATAATCTAGTTTAGAGTCTACAACTACTCGTGGTAAGAAGGTGATACATATGTGGTATAGATCGTGGTATTGATACTATACTACAATGTGTGTCCCTACTATACGGCAAATGCTTTGAATCTGTTTGACTCTATTGCCCAGGCTATCGCCTATGGTAGAATGTAGTGGAATTCAGTAGCTTCTATAACGACATTCGCAACCCACATTTTATCTTAACGATGACTATAATGAGTTTGGCATTCACTAACCATTTTTTACCGACATTCGTTTATGGTGTCCCTAAATAAATAGCGAATAATTTTAGGTTGCTAGCGAAAACTAAAATAATAATATTGTTATTTTAATATTATTATTATTATTTTAATATTATTTTTATAAAATAATTTGCATTCGAGTACTTAGCGTACGTTTTGTCGCGGGATGAGTAATCCTAATCGTAAAAAATCGTTATAGCTAAGTTAGTGAATAGCACAGTCAAAAAAATTGTAAGTTAAAATCTCGAAAAATCGCATCGTTATAAGTAAGCTTCTTTACCTTTATATACAATACCCTAAATGAGTTTCCCCGCTTATTTCACATTCTATTTACGGCTCTGATGACTCTTTACACTCACTAGGACATCAAGCCACCTTTAAAATACATAAAATAAAAATGAATTTTTGCCTATTAAAACTATGTTTTTTTATATATTTTTTTTTAAACATAGCTAATCTCTAAAGATGATAATTGTAAAGTAGAAGAAGTGACTAAGGTCGTAAACGAAGTTATTCCCGATATAGCACCGGCATCGCATATCGGCAGAGAAATAACATATCACATCGAATCTAGTGATATAGAAATCTTAGAGGCAATCCTAAAAAAGTTGGAAGCTAAAAAGAAACAACTGAATATAATCAATATATCGATTATTGAAACACCTATTGAAGAATTATTTTGTAAATTGGGCGCTGAACGTACCGCTTATGATGATCGCAAACGTTATTTCCGTATTTTTAATGGCCTTAGTATCATGCATGAGGATAATGATGATTTAGTTTTTCTAAAGCGGCGTATAAATCACGAAATGAATGCATTTCAAAAGATGGTGAATCAATGGGCAGCATTATTCTATAAATATCTTCTTTTCTATTGGGCACACAAAACTATTCTACCAATATTAATTTGTTTACCCTTATCGGTTCTTATTTATTGTGCGATATGGATGACACCGCGTATGGAACCATTACCATCATTGACTTTTGAAGTTGACGATTATCGCAATGCAGAAAATTTACTAAGTATACGTAAAGAAATGGATCCTAAATTAGAGCGATTTATTGAAGGCTATAAACGAAATATATATTGGAAAAATAGCCATATAAAAACGATTGATGTTAAGGGCATGCCAATCGTTGATTATATTTTCAAGGATGAGCGAAAAAGTCAAAATATCAATTTAAATTTGAAAATAATATTCGGTTTAACGGTACAAAATCACTTAACTGCCTGGTTCAATGCATATTTACCGCATGTTGCACCGCTTGTTATGAATTTGGTATATAATGCCATATTACGGTAAGTATTTTATATACAGTTGTGCTCAATATAATAGTAGTGAAATTGAATTGCACATCGTTCGAAGAAATAAAACAAAGCTACGTTTTTAATAATTTTCATTTAAAATGGAGTGAATTTCATAACAGAAACCACACAAAAAGAAATTTCAAAACTGACACAAAGTTCAGGAAAGTTAATTAAACTTTTTAAAATTTACATCAAAATTTCCATATTTATGGGCAGAATTGTTTGAGTAAGCAGTTGTATAGTCTTTCAATTTTAGCACAATAATGTGGAAGTTAGAAGTAGCTCTTGAATTTTTAGAATTTTTTTGTCAAAGATGTTGGGTATTTTTTCCACACAAGATTAATTTTTCTCAATGCGTTGTATGGCAGAAGTCACTCAACAGCGTTGACGAAAAAAATTCGGTAAATTCATGGAATCTCTTGAGCGAGTTTTAACTTGCACAATGTGTAATACAATTGATTGGTCTACAAAACTGCGTACCATGGCATACCTATACAGGTAATATCGTCTCAACAGCTGATTAGATTTTTTTCGTTTTAATTTTCGATAAAACGACAAACTTGCCTTCAATCGGTTTGTTTACATTTTAACATGTGCTGTGTTGTTCTGATGTTTTAGAGAAGCAATTTCCAATATGGCCGCCGTGCTATTACCTGTTTTACTATGCCATGATGCGTACTCAAAAATTTTCTAGGAGTTCTGCCAAAAAATTTAAAGATTTCGATGGCTATTTTTTAAAGTTTAAATAACATTCATGAACCTTGTGTAAACTTTAAAATTTCTTTTTATATGATTTCTGTTATGGAATTTGCTTTATATCAAATGAAAATTACTAAAATCACAACTTCTTCTTATTTTGTCAAACGATATCCATTTTAATTTCAATACTTTTATATTGAACATGTATTGTATGTGTACATTAAAGCCTATGGCCAAAAAAAATTTAAAATGTTGCCCCCTGGTTCAAATGTTTACTTATTAGAGATATAAAATTAATATAAAAACAGCGAAATTTGTTTTTCCCTATAACTTTTCTATTTTGGACTTTGGCCGATATATTGTTGTAAAGGTTTTAACCCATACCAAATTTCATTATCAACTATATAAGCTATTAATCTAAGACGTCAACTTTAGCTTTTCTTATTTTACAGGGCACTAATTTTTTCGTCAAATACAGGGTGTTTGTTTAAGTAAAACTAAAATAAAAACTAAAGTTGGGATGATGCACTAATAGCTTCTATGAAAGAAATGTTGCCTTGGTCTACATCTTTTTAAAAATGTATCATTTTTAAAACTCGAACGTAAAATATAGAAATTACAAAGAAAAAAAAATGTATGTCTCTACAGAATGCGAAAAAGAAAACTATTTCTTTTAAAACCTTATAAAGTAAGTGTTCAACCTGGGGTAGATCATTTTCAACTTTTTTCCTCCCCACACATTGATATGCTACCCAGAAATGCAATAGGAATCTGACTTCTTGAATTTTGGAAATGGCCCCCAAATGATCTCAAACCCAATGCCGAAATGCTTCCGCAAAATTCTCGGAGTGATCTTGAAATTGTCTCAAAAAGTCATACTTAGATCTAAATAAAGCCCAGTAACCACAACAAAAGCTGTACTTTGTCCAGCAGTAATCGTGATAAAGCCCTATAAAATTTGAATGAACTCGCCTCAGCGTATCTCTATTTATCCCGAAATAAACGAAACTTCAAATACGTTTGCTATAACTACATATAGACCGCGGAAAAGAAGATATTATCTATAACTTTTTCCAAGTTTTGTTTGAAATAAAGAACACGTACCGATACATAAAACATCATTAATTTGAACCAAACTATTTCCTAGCTATACCGAATTGTAGCTTAATATAACCTGCGGGCTTTTCTACTTATTATTGGACGTGGCACAGCCCATTTTTTCATAATAAGGTAGATCTTGACTAAGTGACACATATATACAAATATCATTAATTTAGACCAAATGCGTTCAGTTATGAAGAATTGAAATTGTATATAGTTTAGGGGCATGGTACCACCCACTTTT
Source organism: Merzomyia westermanni (assembly GCA_949987695.1). Lineage (NCBI taxonomy): Eukaryota > Metazoa > Arthropoda > Insecta > Diptera > Tephritidae > Merzomyia > Merzomyia westermanni. The sequence continues at coordinate 21,354,624 of OX465289.1, forward strand.
TCAAGAAATATATACAGCTTTTGTCGTACCCAGCGAACACTTATCGTGAAAGTTTCATAAACATCGACAATAAACTGTGGCTGTTAATGAAGCACAAACAAACCACAAAATAAGGGGGCGTGGCACCGACCACTTTTCGAAAATTATGTAAATCTTGACCAAGAAATACATATATCTAAATATCATTAATTTAGACCAAATACCTTCAGATCGTACGTTTATGACGAATTGTAATTTAATAAAGCCGGGAGGAGTGGCACCTACCACTTTTTGTACTTGAGTACTTTGGACGCCTATAAAGGGCACACAGAAACACATTTATTTTTATTTATAAGATACGTAAATAGATGAGATATTAATTTTACTGCTTTCTTACAGACACTATAGCTCAGCTGATTATGTAATCGATGTTGGACTTGAGCTTTTACCACCTGAAAGTGAAGTCACCGTTAGCGAATTACCTACAGTTTCATTTAATATGGGTTCTACATTGGCAATACATATGTCGTTTATCCTGTGCTATTTGGTGAGCATTCGAGTTTTGGTGTGTGTTGCTGAACGTACAAGCGGATTTCACAATTTACTGCAAATAGCTGGCTTGACTGGGTACAATCATTGGATATGCCTGATCGTATTGGATGTTTGCAAGAATTTTGTTATTATGATGATTTCGACAATTGCATGTTATTTCTTATTGCCTCCAGTTTATGTTCCAACTGATGTTTTAAGTAAGTGAATTGTCCTTACAAAAACTTTTGAAAGTATAACGATACAAATTTGTTTCGTGAAATTATTTTCAAAATCAAAAACTACACAATCCTAATAATGACTGTTTTTACAGGTTGGTGTTTCTGTTTACTATTGCTCGTAACAACCGCCATATCCATGGCAAATTTCGTGCTAAGCTTGTTTTTCAAAAGTAGTCATCGTGCATACTTATTCTTAACAACATTACACTCCACAGGCATATCATTCTTTATAGCACTTTATGATGATCTAGGAGACAAATCAATATTTGTATCAATGCTACCGCGTTTAGCTCCATTATACTCATTTTCCCATGGCCTAGCGAATGCATATAATCGTAATATTCAAAAACGTTTGTGTGAAGACGAAATCGTTAAAATGGTATCGATTGCATTAGAGTATTGTCACAAAACTCCAAATTGTTGTGGTAAGATGCAAAGATAGACAGTGGTGAACTTATATCTAGAGAAGATAGATTTTGAAATTATTAAAGTCACGCGTAACAAAATGTAACATATGCCTATGCCATGTTGTTGATCTTGGTTTTAAGCATATCTGAGTTGTATGTAAGATTTAGTTAGTAAAATTCTTGCTTGACTGCTTGCTGATATGTGGCTCTCTGCTTATGGTTGTGTATTTACAAGCTCTTTGCTGGCGCTGATTTTCTTTACATTGTTTGGATTGTTTTTGTTTGCAACCATGCGTAAATACAATGAATGATCTTAATTGGTAAACAGACGACCAAAAGCCAAACTGCGTTTATGTTGAATATACACATTTGTTTACAAAAATTAAATAAGTGGTCAATAATTTAGAATTTCAGAATATAATATAAGAATACTAAAGCAAAATAAAATAAAATAAAATAAAATAAAATAAAATTAAATTAAATTAAATAAAATAAACCAAAATAAAGTGAAATAAAATAAAATAATATAAAATAAAGTAAAATAAAATAAAATAAAATAAAATCAAATAAAAAAAATAAAATGAAATGAAATAAAATAAAATTAAAGAAAATAAAATAAAATCAAATAAAATAAAATAAAATGAAATTAAATAAAATAAAATTTAAAAAATAAAATATAATAGAATAATATAATAAAATAGAATAGAATGAAATTAAATAAAAAATAGCATAAAATAAAACAAAAAAAATAAGATATAAAAAAGGGCGGAAAGATGGAGGTAAGAAGGCGAATGAAAAGAACAGGGAATAAAATACATTTTTGTGTGTGAACTTCAACCACTGGGCGATCTCTAGTTTAATTTAATTCACGTGCAGGACGCACATGTTTACACATCAAGCTTACGAGTACTTGGTACTCCGTCCGTTTTTACTGCGTGGGAATTCCTCACACCTGCCATAAGTCTCGTTGGTTCCTCTTCTTATTCGATGCTCTGACTTTATAGTGGCTAAGGACTTTTCTTATCAGAAGCAAATACCTCCTTCCCGAAAGCAAAATTTTTAATAATTAATAAAACCCTGCAGTCAATTCAGCTAGTTTTATACTAGTCAATAACTAGTTTGCCAAACCGATTCGACTAGTTCCAGTTCTGTAATGTTTCCATATTAGCAGTTGGTATTTTTAACACGGCGATGTCCTACGAGATGCCAATTGTCCGCTTCTGCATCAGCACTATACCAGTTGACATATCTATGTACATGAGGATCATACCAGTTTACATAATAGTCAGTACATACACCGGTATCATACCAGCCGTCATACTAGTTAGCCTATGCATCAGTATCATACCAATTACTGTACCACTTCATGGTACGTTAGTTCATATTGGATTGAAAAATACACGGAAATTGCAAAATTGCATTACAAGCCACTTTAATGAAAATTCAGTCATCATGTAAAAATTATGTGTCTATCAAAAAAAATATTACTTCACTATATTGAACAATTGAAACAAATTTCAATAAAAATATAATCGCTATGCACAGCAAATTTTTGCACTTGGAAAATATTTATAAAAAGTAATTTTAGCCATTTTTAAATATCTAGTACTTTTTTCAACGTATTTTATAATTGATATCACAGGCGAAAGGCTTTAAATTTTCTTGAAACATTTTATGGAAAATATAAATATTAATCTCAGATAGAATTTAATCCATACTTGTAAAAATATCTTCATATAAAATTAAGGAAATTAAAGGAAATATTAGTTTTTTATGGAGATAATTATAAGTTTCGGAGTTCTTTGCAAATAACCATGCAGGTAACTCGAGTATGGAATTCTAGTAGATAATGCGCAAGTTCTTAGTAACTAAATATTTTAAAAGTGCTATTTTTAACCACTTGTTATTGTGCGTGTCTCTGGTCGCCATTTTCGGTTTCACAGCTTCTAAACGATTCCGTTATTCCTTGTTATTTGATTTATGAAAACTGTATTTCACAATCACAAAAAGTCAATGCTGGAAAATAAAAACAATTCAATAATTTTTTATGAATTTGTTAAAAAATGTTTCATCAGATAAAGCTTACTTTGATTATTCCAAACAGAAATTTTATTTACATACTTAATTGCTTTGACAAGTGATCGTTTCGTTTTCACTTTTTTTCGTAGTTTAATTTGACCACTGCTTATTCGTTTTTGCGTCACTGGTACGCCGTTATGCAGTAGCGACGTCGCAAAAAATTTGGGAGATTTCGTTGACATGCACGTACGTACATAATATCAGAATATTAGTTGAAGAGAAAATTAAAATGTAGGACGGCGTTGTTAACAGAACGATTGGGGCCCGAATACTGAATTGTCTTCTTTTTTGCTCGTGTACATATGCATGTATCGACAATTTGAGAGGGTTGTTGCTGCTTATGATAGTGAAATCGTTGCAGTCGGTCAAACTGGTATGATAAAGACCACGAAAATCTAGTTAGTGAACTAGAATTTTTACTAACCAGTTTGTCAGTTAACTGCGGGGAACTGTTAAAAAATACACAATAAGAATTTTCAATCATGACCTTGAGCTCATTTATATATATATGAATATTTAAAAAAGTACATTCCGAAACACAAGAATTTAACTCTTGGTTTACAAAAGAAACAAATCGATGGGCACATCGGAGTGTCAAAATGGACACATTAAAATAAAATACATCATAAGCAATGGCAACAGCTGCGTTGACGCTTATGCAGTAGGGTTGCGAAAATGTATAGAAATAGTAGTTTAGTTGACGAACAAACTATCGTTCTGATAGCTTAATGATTAACAGAACGTGCCTAAGGAAGTCTAGGAGCTTCCGCAAAGTATGACGTTTGTATGCAAAATTTTGCTTTTCTATTAAAAAATAAATTTCATAATTATTGATTTTTATATATACTCACGCATACTTGATTAATAAGTTAATTGAAACATAATCATGACCAATTAGTAAAATCGATTAACTTACCAATTTATAATATTTTGTTAATCAGCTTGATTAGTTAGAAAGCTTGGCAATCAAATTATGATTGTTAGAGGATTTAATTATTTCATGAAATTTCAGAATTGAGTTAATCAAGCTTTTCGATTATTCAGTAAAATGATTTAAAAATGCTTAGATTAGTTAACTGTGTCTAGTTTTTATTTCCTCAATATTGTTAATGTAAAAAATCAGTTAAAGTAGCCGTTTCTAATTATAAGACCATCACTGTACATTTGTAAATCACATTTTTTTGAACACTAAACATTTTATGAAAAAAATTTGAAAACCACTTGTGTTCATTTCCAAAATAGAAAAAATAGATGACACTGATTTTGACGAAGATGCAAAGCACTTATGGCTGATTATTGCTTACGGCTGCCTTGGGCTTTTAGTTTATGAATGCCGTGGTCTCTTTAGACGTGAAGTGCCCCCCGACAATTAGTAAGTATACAGTGCTGATCTAAAATTTTAATAACTAGCATCTGCAAAATCGTTTCCTGTTCTATTACTTCATTCAGCGATCGAGCTTTGGACGAACACAAGCGTCGACATGCCAGCGATTCATATGAAGTGGATGATGTTACAGCCGAAATGATTCATGTACAATCAATGAAACCACGAATGCGCTATTACTATACAGCAATTTGCGAGAGTTTGGGACTAATCAAAAATAGAAAAATTTTAGTAGATCGAGTTTCATTCACGATAAAACCGTAAGTCTTTTTATATTTTCAAGTATACATTGTGCTCTATCATGAACTCTGGCGAGCTCAGAATCAAAGTAAAATTGCGAAGATATGAAAAAGTGTAGTTATAGTGGGAAAATTACGCAATTTCGTACACTTTTTTCTAATCAACTGTAATCCCGAGGTCATACTGGCAATTACTTATGAGTCGAACATTTCAAATTAAAGCGAACTTTTTTGCTTTTGACGAAATGAAAAACGAGTCAGCTTAGCAAACGAGGAGGGTTGCTTTATGTAACGCCGGTCTAACTTAATATAATTCTTGTATCGTAATCACAGACTCTAAAATAAACCAGTTGAAAAATCGACCAGCGCACCAAAAGTAAACAAAAAGTACCAATTTTGACTCAAAAGCACCAAAGTGGCAACCACGCGTATTGATAGTTATATTCGTACAGACCTGTTAAATAATGATTACTTACCGTAATGATTACCGGTTTGATTATCTATTTTCTTGAGAATCCATTTAATGATTGGTTACCATTATTCTCAATTTTTATTGATTATTTTCCATTTAATTAAAAAAATAATCAAAACATATGATATTTTACGATTATTTTTTATTTTTATTATTTTTTTTCTCTGATTTTTTTTCTGTATTATTGAAGAAGCACATAAACAACAATACTGAAAAAAATAAAAATAATCCAAAAATAATCAAGAGAAATCAAATCATCTTTTTTTTTTGATTATTTTTGATTTTTTCTCATCGTAATCAATTAATATTTGCCTTTTCTTGAAAACCAATTAGAATAATAATTACCAATAAAAAAAAGACGTCTAATTAATTGATTACTAATTACGTATCAAATTTAACAGGTCTGTACTTGTAGAAGTAATACGATCTCTCTACCTCAATCTCTTTTCAGTGGTGAATCAGTAGGCATTATCGGTACTAATTGTAATTACACGAACGCACTGCTAAATATTCTGGCGGGCAAACCCAGTCCCAGCTTTGGGCGTGTCTACATTAACAGCGTATCGATGACAGAGAATCGTGATAAAGCTATATCACATATTGGGTATGTGCCAACTGTGAGCTGTGTCATGATTGAGATGACATGCTATCAAGCCTTAAAAATGTTCTGTATGTTATATGGCTACGCGCGCAATGAAATCGATGAAATTTGTGAAAATATTTCGAAAAACTTCGGTTTCTATACCCAGTTTCATACTCGTTTGCAACACTGTAGCTTTGGCATTAGAGAGAGAGTGTCCTATGCAATTGCCATACTAAAGAAACCGGCACTTCTATGTATCGGTAATTATACTTGGAGCGTAGATCCGCATGGTCGTCGTCAACTATATCGTTTAATAACAGCACTCTTTAACGAAGTTAAAACATCGCTTGTCATTACATCGGTTAATAATTGTTATACCGAAATTGTTTGTAATAAAATAATTGTAATGAAAGAAGGACAATTCATGCATATTGGACGACCGAACGAAATATCACCGGCTAATGGTGTAGGTTATGTTATATTGATGCGCATGAAAAAAGCCGTACAAACGCCGCAAGGTGTACTACCAAAAGTATTCTTTCGTTTGACAGCATTTATGGAGAAAACATTTCCAAGTTCGCAATTAGTGTAAGTATGAATTTCGAATTTTAATTGTATATGGATGTACATGTCTATAGGTGATGACGCGTAACTCGATGGTTGATCTGAGGATATGATGCATCTCACCTCTCATTACCTACCTTCTCCTTCCTTACGGAAAGTGGGGTGACATGACCTAGAAGATTGTACTGGTCATACCAAAGTGCTTCCGCGACAGTCGGATATGTACCGAAAGGGAGTATCGGAGAGTACCGTGTTCATATCCGCCAAAGGACAACACTCCCCAAAACCTTCGCAGAGTGTTTTTGACGTTCTTATTCTTTAAATGGTCACCTAACCGTCTAATGGTCGTTTTGACCGTCCAACTTAGTTGCGCCAACTGGAGCCAATTGGAAACATCGCGGGATCGCAAATCATGCACAACGTGGCCTAGCCAGCGAAGCCGCTGTGTTTTAATTCAGCTCATCATTAGATCTTCTTCTCAGTCCCAAGTAGCATTTGTTTGCAAGAGTAGTCGCTACAAACAACAAAACCAACAAAGAGTATCGGATTGTTGTAACAATCCCTATTAGCCGATTCGTCCAACTCTCATTTCACTTTGATATCGTCTTACATAGAGCTTTTTTGAGCACCTAATAGAGGATACTGGAAAATGCTTGATTAAGCTCAAAATGGTTACGAACCTTTCAAATATTCTAACATACAAGTAGTTATAGAAAATGCTTAAACAAATATATTTCACAGCTTTAAAATAATACGAGAATAAAAAAATAAAGCAATATAATATAAAATAAAATAAAATAGAATAAAATAAAATAAAATAAAACAATATAAAATGAAATTAAATAAAATAACATAAACTAAAATAAAATAAAATAAATTAAAATAAAACAAAATAAAATAAAATAAAACAAAACAAAACAAAATAAAATAAAACAAGATAAAATAAAATAAAATAGAATAAACTAAATAAAATAATAAAAAAAAAAATGAATTAAAATAAAATAAAACAAAATAAAATAAAATAGAGTAAAATAAATTAAAATTAAATGAAATAAAATAAATTTAAATAAAAAGAAATAAAATAAAATAAAGTAAAATAAAACAAAATAAAAAAAAATAAAATAAAATAAAATAAAATAAAATAAAATAAAACAAAATAAACCAAAATAAAATAAAATAGAATAAAATTAAAAAAAATAAAATAAAATAAAATAAAATAAAGTAAAATAAAACAAAATAAAAAAAAATAAAATAAAATAAAATAAAATAAAATAAAATAAAATAAAAGAAAAGAAAATAAAATAAAATAAAATAAAATTTAATTAAAATAAAATAAAGTAAAATAAAATACAATAAAATTGAATAAAATAAAATAAAATGAAATGAAATAAAACAAAATGAAATGAAACAAAATTAAATAAAGTAGCTCTCTCCTCTTGGAATGGGCTATCTGGTATTTTATATTTCTAACCCACTATACGAGGTGTGTTCAAAAAGTATCGCGAATTTTGAATTTTCGCTGGTTACGTATATTCGAATTTCGAATTTTTTGTGGCGTTATGTTGGTACTCATGTCTCTCACTTATGCCGACAAGCTCGGCCATTTTGAATGTTCAGTTAATTGTTGACAGCTGCTTTGCTTGCACGTGTTTTGGATTGTCTTCGATTTTTACGCGAAATTCGTACCAAAATTGCTCAATTGTGACCAAAAACAGCATCGCATGAACATTGCTAATGAGATGTTAAACTCTGTCCGCGACGACCCAAATTTGCTCCAGAGGGTCATAACTGGTGACGAATCGTGGGTTTATGGTTATGACGTGGAAACCAAAGCTCAATCATCTCAATGGAAGCTGCCGCACGAACCAAGACCGAAAAAAGCGCTCCAAGTTCGGTCGAATGTGAAAGTTTTGCTGACAGTTTTCTTCGATTGCAGGGGCGTGATGCATCATGAGTTCTTGCCACAGGGAAGAACGGTCAATAAGGAATATTACCTGCAAGTTATGCGCAATCCGCCAGAAACGCCCGGATTTGTGGAAGAACAATAATTGGCTTTTGCACCACGATAACGCCCCTGCACTAATGATGCCGCAGCCACCGTATTCCCCAGATCTGGCCCCCTGTGACTTTTTCTTGTTCCCTAAACTGAAGAGGCCCATGAAAGGACGACGTTACGCTTCCCTTGACGAGATAAAGACGGCATCGAAGGAGGAGCTGAACAAGATACAAAAAAATGATTTTTTGAAGTGCTTCGAAGATTGGAAAAACCGTTGGCACAAGTGTATAATATCTCATGGGGATTACTTTGAAGGGGGCAAAATAGATATTCATGAATAAATAAATAATTTTTGAAAAAACACAAAATTCGCGATACTTTTTGAACACACCTCGTAAATATATTTTATTTTACTTTTTAGTGTGGAAGGCGCCGTAATGCAATATTTCATACCAATTAAGAGTACAACACTGCCGTTAATTTATAAAAATTTACGGGCAAATTCATTTCAATTAAATATTGAAAGTCTATCTATATCAAGCCTGAATATGAGTTATACTTTTGGTCGTATAACAGAGGAAGCTATGCGGAAGTTCAGTATATAGATGTAATCAACATTATTACAAAAATTATTTACGTAAATTTGTTTGTGTTTATCTTACCTTTTGTTACTGTTGAAATTTTATACTCGTATAACATAAACTGAAAATTTTAACGCTAGAATCTAATATGCAATAAAAATGTTGAATTTAATTTATAACCTTGGTTATCTTCTTCCAGCTCGGAATAGAGAATTAGTTTTCTGGTATTCGGCTTCTTTATTATGAGCTGCATTTGATGTTCCATTTACTTTTTATTTACAAAACTAATGTTTATCTATTATGTATTAAATTTATGTAGGTCTAAGGTTATGAGTGGCGGCAGCCGTGGTGTGGTGGTAATGTTGCTGGTCTACTACACCGAAGAACTCATGCTCAAACGACGAGACAGGTAACAGCAAAAATGCTTGAAGTTTTTTCGCACCTCTGCAGTGATGGGCAATTCTCAGACTGTATTTTTATTAAAAAGCCCTTCGGAGTCGGTATAAAACATTTCTGTCCAGCCAATTTGTGGATTAATTTAGAAAATATAGCATACCCATAATCTCAAAAGCTGGTTAGATTTTTTTCATTCTAATTTTCTCCAAACTGTCAAACTTGGAAAGCTTTGTTTACATTTTAATATGTGCTTCGCTGTTGACATTTTAGAAAAGCGATTTCCAACATGACCGCGGCTTCTATTCGTTTCGTTCAACTATCCGTTTTTTGTTCGTCTATTGAAGTCTAGTAGTAGTAAGGGTGAAATGTTGATAAAAATAATTATAACAAATGCGGAGCATACTTTGTTGAGCGCATTTAAAGTGCATTTTTCCACCTTTTCGCAATTACTTCTGTAACGGTACTATCTATCGAAAAACGTTTCTCTAACATTCGCTTGTCACAAAATTCTAAGTCAAAAATCAAACCCAACTTAATTTTACCTTTAATGAACATGAAATAGTATTATAACTTTGGTTTGTAAGTATACCGAAATCGTACAAATGTAAATATTTTACATCTTTATGAAATTTTACTTGTTTACCAGTGCTACTTAAACGTAAGTGTTTAGACAGATCACACCAATCATCCTACGAAGTATACATGAAAAGTTTCTATAACTTACGATTACCTACTTTAAGGGGGTCCTCTGCTCTCGAGGTCTGAAATCGAGCGGTTTTTGTGGAAATAAATTTCGAGGGATCTACTGAATGGATTTAAAATTTTTTTTTTTTTTAAAGGTACAAGTTTTGACTTCAAAATTCTTGTATGGAATACCAAAAAAAATATTGTTGACCTTGAAACTTCCTTAACTAAATTGATGTTGAAACTGCATGGCTTACGATCGAGTAAAATTCTGGCCATGTGGTTAATCTGTAATCAAAAATTAAATATTCTATATAATCAGTTACGTTGGCTATGTTTTCCCGAAACAGAATTCACTTATTTTATAAATTGTAAAATTTATGCAACAATTTGTAAAAATTTTTAATTTACACGTTATTTTTTGATATATTAGAGACTCTAAAAATAATACAAAATAAAATTTCGCAAATCGTACTCGGGAAAACATAGTGGTATGTTGACTGATTAATTCAATATAAAAAATTTTTAAATCGGAACAATACTTTTATGAAAAGTCTTACTTGGCAGCTGAAAAAACCATACTTTCGCGAAAACGCTTGTAAAGATAAATTACTTCTCGAAAACGGCCGGAGACGGGTACATTACAGAGCCCAGGAGCATGCCAAGGAATGTGATTTCAAAGAAATCCTCCCCGTGGCGTATTCTTTAGCACATATAGATTAAAATTAAATAAAAAGAAAAAAAAAACATTTTTTGAAAACGCGAGATACGATGGATTTGCTGGCTTAGCCGCATATGATACAAGATGCCGTACTGGTACACCACCATCAGTTACAACCGAATTCATGGAAAGTTAAATATATACAATAGCAAATTCAATATAATCTTACATCTATCTATATGTGCAAGACTGCCTCCATACTAAAGAGCTTATGTATATGAATTAATTAGTTAATGAAGCAGATAAGGGTAATGCATATTGTGCAAACTCTAAACTGTTGGAGTGACTTCACTTGACGTTTAGCTTATCTATGCACGTAATTTGTTTGTACTTTGTGTCAGTGGGTTTCCAGCAGGCAGCACATGTTCTTGTAGGTATTTATCCCGACAATTAACCTACATTCAGCAGAAATATCTTCGTTTGTATATGAGTATACTGTGGTTAGCAGGGTTGCCGCTTACGCAATTTTTTCTGCATCCTTAACTGTATCGAACAAAATGTAGTATCCCGAACACTGGTTTCACAGCGCTATTTAAACTCAAACCAGTAAAGTTTAAATAAGAATAAATAGGAAATTTTTCTAACTTAATCGTGCCCTAATAAAGTCGGTTAGAGCTAAAACTTTGGAAGGCGTACAATGTTTATCAAGGAACAATGTTTTTATTGCAAAAAGTTTGAAAAGAACAATAAATAAAATAATCTTATAAATAAAAATTAATTTCTGTCTGTGTGCCTGGCGTCCAAAGTACTTAACCGACCTTTATGAAATTTTGACAGAAGATTCTTGGGCTCACTGGTTACAGTATAGGTTATATATAATTTTGGAAAAGAGGGCGGGCCACTCCCTTAGGCTATATAAAATTTCAGTTCGTCATAGATCTGAACGTATTTGGTCTAAATTAATGATATTTGTATCCTTTATTCAAGATTTACATAATTTTTGAAAAGTGGGCGGTGCCACGCCTACATGTTTCGTGTTTTCTTTGTGCTTCATTAATGTCCACAATTTATTGTCGATGTCTGTGAAACTCCCACGGTAGGTTCAAGAGTTCTTTGGGTACGACACAGGCTGTATAAACGTTTTGGAAAAGCCCCCAGGTTATATATACATTAGGGTGGGTCGATTTGTATGGACGAAAGTTAACCGATATCGCGCCATCGATTTTTCGATAGGTTTTGGGCTCAGGAAAAAAAGGCCCACTACGAATACCCAAAAAAATAATTTTCGAGCCTGCGAAATTTCGACCAAAACAAGTCCCAAAACCCGAAGAAAAAACTTTTTTTCAAAAAACGCATAATTTTTAGTGGGACAGGAAATATGAGACAAATTCGTTTTCATCGAAAACATTTTTGCATATATGCTGAAAAAACCCTTAAAAAAATGGTGAAAGGGTAAATTTTTTTACCAAAACACTTCCCAAAACCCAAAAAATATTTTTTTTTTTTTTAAAAACTGTTAGGGCCAACGTTTTTAGCGGATATTTTTGGGTCGGACAAGGTATACATGAAAATTTTAAAATCAAACGCAAATTTGTTTTGTAGGTCATGAAAAAAACCTTAAAAATCAAAGTCGAAAAAAGTCAAAAAAATGCAATTTTGCAGGCTCGAAAATAATTTTTTTGGGTATGCGTGGTGGGCTTTTTTTTTCCTGAGCCCAAAACCTATCGAAAAATTGATGGCGCGATATCGGTTAATAAATCGACCCAGTCTACGGTGCATAGCTGCAATTCGGTATAGCTAGGAACTAATTTGGTTCAAGTTAATGATATTTTATATATAGATATGTGTTCTATATTTAAAAAAAAAAACCATGGAAAAAGTAAGCGGTGCCAAGGCCCAAAAAGGTAAACCGCAATATCTTCGCAGAGAAAAAGAGAGAAAAAGGGCGGTAGGAACAGAAAATTAGAGAATAAGAGAAGGTGTTAGAGGAAAATGAAGAGCGTAAAATAAACTAACAAGATATGGGGGTAGCGTAAAAGCAAAAGTAGAAAGAAAAATTAAGATATAGGAATAAATTACGAGTAATCGCCAAGTGGGGAGGAAAGAAAGTACAATTTGTTTATGTAGGCAATTCAAAGTTTTGGCAGGACGCCGTCTGCCGGGTGGGCGAGTTCTTATGAAGCTACACAACTTTCAGCCAAACTTTATGGGTTTCAGGTATTGGTCAATTTTCGAGTTTGAATAACTTTGTAATGCTGTTGTGACATAAATGAAAAAAGTTAAGAATTCCTGTCTTATAGAGCGTGCAATTTCCTGCAAATATTGTGGAAGAAATTGGCTTTACGATATTTTGGTGATAAGTTATATTCATTCTCATAGAAGCCTGTAGCGAAAATGGTAAACGGCGATCTAATTAATACAGGGTGTTTTTTAGGGGTATAGAACTTCGAATTGAATCGTTTTAAGGTCCATCAATTTGGCTTTATTGGAAGGATAATTTTATGCCATTAATGTTTAAATATGATTTCGGGCATGTGGCCCCCGCGGCTGGCTCGAATAAAGCCAATTCTACAGGTCCAATTTTCAACCACTTTTTCGAGCATATGGGGCCGTATGTCGGCAATAACGCCACGAATGTTGGCTTCCAATTCCCCTAACGTTTCTGGTTTGTTGGTGTAGACGAGCGACTTCACATATCCCCAAAGAAAATAATCCAATGGTGTCAAATCACACGACCTTGGTGGCCAATTGACAGGTCCATTCCGCGAAATTATGCGCTCTTCGAATGTTTCCTTCAATAAATCGATTGTGACGTGCGCTGTGTGGCATGTAGCGCCGTCTTGTTGGAACCACAACTCATCCACATTCATGCCATCCAATTCGGGAACAAAATAGTCGGTTATCATGGCTCTATACCGGTCTCCATTAACGGTAGCTGCCTCTCCAGCATTATTGCGGAAGAAGTATGGCCCAATGACTCCACCAGCCCATAGAGCACACCAAACAGTCAGTTTTTGTGGATGTAATGGCGTTTCAAGGGTCTCATGTGGATTCTCTTCACTCCAAATGCGGCAATTTTGCTTGTTGACGTAGCCATTCAACCAAAAATGAGCCTCATCACTGAACAAAATTTTGCGATGAAAATCAGCATCGAAATCAATCTCATTTTCGGCCCATACACCAAAATCACGACGCATTGCATGGTCTCGCGGCTTTAATTCTTGCACAAGCTGGATCTTGTAAGGTCGCAAGCCAAGATCTTTGCGCAAAATCTTCCATAAAGTTGATGGACAAAGCTCCAATTGCTGTGCACGGTGGCGAATCGATTCATTCGGGTCCTCTTCAACACTTTGCTCTACAGCGGCAATTGTTTCTTCGGTGCGCACTGTTCGACGTCTCTGCGGATGCGTATTATCACATAGAGTAAACGTAGTGCGAAAACGATCCATGGTTAACCGAACTAATTGCTCTGATGGACGATTATGTCGACCATAAAATGGACGGAGCTCACGGCAAACTTCGGGAACTGAACCATTATTTTCGAAATAAATTTGCACGATTTGCAAGCGTTGTTCTTTTGTCAACCTGTTCATGATAAAATGGCGAACCAAACTGAACATAAATGACATTAGAGTTGCCAGATTTGACCACAAAATGCCAGTTTTATCTCTATTCGAAAAACAAACCTGTAAAAAAAACACCCTTTATAAAAAAACCCTTAGTTGGTAAATACGTTCCATTTCGGGCTAGGAATTCGATACCAGTCAAAGAAAAACAGAAAAAGAAAATCGATAATTTTCTGGTCACCCTAATATACGCATTCCTACCTTCAGGATATGTAGTTTATATTTTTTTTTCCAAAAGATCTTTCTCAAAAGGTGATTAAAGACAAACATTTTGCTAATCTCTCATGTGCTGTACATAAACAAACATATCTACTTATTCTTTCATATAAAAGTTTTTAGAATTATTATGATTAATATGAAAAGCTGTTTGTGCTTACGTAAGTAAACCAAAACGAAAGATGTACGTCTGCAACAGTTGTTTCCTATATGAAACCGAAAAGTTAATAATCTGCTCAAAAAAGTAATGAAAAAGTTATTGCCACTACTGTAGAGACAGCAACTTAAATAATAATAAAAAGAAAGAGAAACATTTTTTTACGCTTGCTTTAACTGTATTACACGTGCACATTTATGTGAGTGGCTATATGTTTGTGCATACAGCTGTGTTCAATACAATAGTAGTGAAATTAAATTGGATATCGTTCGACGAAATAAAAGAAGTTGTGTGTTTAATAATATTCATTTAAAATATAGCGAATTCGATAACAGAAACCACATAAAAAGAAATTTCAAAGCTTCACAAAGTTCAGGAAAGTTAATTCAACTTTTAAAAATTTACATCAAAATTTCATTTCTTTTCAGCAGAATTTTTAGAAAATTTTTGGGTACGCAGTTTTATAGCTCATTCACTTGTAGCATAATAATGTGGAAGTTACAAGTACCTCAAAATTTTTCCTGAATTTTTTGAATTTTTTTTTTTTTTTGTCAAGGATGTTGGGTATGTTTTTACATACAAAATTAATTTTGCTTAATGTGTTGTATGGAAGAAATCACTCAACACCCTTAACGAAAAAAATTCTGAAAATTCATCGAAATCTTTGGGCGAGTTCTAACTTGCACAATGTTATTGGGTCTTTTCGTTTTGCCAAATACCAAAACAAAAAATAATTCGTTTCAATCCCAATAAACAATGAAGTAAGCTAGTTTATTAAACAATATTTTCCAAACGTTTAAATCACTGTTTTCCAAACGAGTTTGTAACTAAAAAATTTCACAATCGTATAAATATGTTTTCACAATTGTATGGTAGTTTTGGGAAACTAACTTCATGTGAACTTTTTGCGAGTTGAACAGTTTGGCTGTTTTTAAAAATAATGATAATTAATTTACCTACTTGATTTATATGAACTTAATTATATGGGCGACTTAGTGTAGCGGTAGTGTTGCCGGTCTACCACACCGAAAGGCCCAAGGGTAATATCAAAAGTGGTTTGAAAAAGGTTTTTCAAAACGGCATCGGAGGATATTTCTGCCATGGAAGGCTTCTCTTAGCAAAAGTTCAACTGCTTTGCTTTGCAGATGCCGTTCGGATATAAAACAGATTTTAAAATAATTACAATAATTTATTTAATAAGAAAAGTTGAGGAAATTGTTGGTATGTGAACCAGCAACCTTCGGAGCAAAGGTCTAGTACATATTGATTAGAATACTGGCCCGTTTTCAACGTCGTTGCCTAAATTGGAGTTTTATCAATCTGTTTTCAAATAAACCCTTACTGTACGTTGAATAAAACGTTCACTAAATATTGTTTTCCAAACCTAATTTCCACTTTCGTTGATTCGACAATTTTTTCCAAACGTTTAACAATGATTATAGTGAACGTTTTCTAAACGAAAAGCTTGCTAAAGTAAGTTTATCGTAAGCTTATAGTAAACGTATTTTGCTTATAGGGAATAATTGTTAAAAATTTATAGACTTCAAAAAAAAAAATTCCCATGTAGACACACATGTAGCTACATATTTATATGCATACGGAACATGTATTTTACAAAAATTCAATGTTATTTTGATATCAAACTTTTCCGCTGCAGCGAAAACAAAATCTTTTTGATTTTTTGTTTTTTTTTTTTTTGATATTTAGCAAAATTAAAAATGTTTGGATATTTTTTTATGATATTTGTAGAAAATATTTCTTTTTTGTTATACACACAACTTTCACGATATTATTTATCTCAACAAAATACAAATTTTATTTTTCTTTTTGATAAAAATAACGTTATTATGCAGGCCTGATTTTAAACGAAAATTATGAAAAACACAGCTTCTTCGTATTTCGTCAAACGATATCCAATTTAATTTCACTACTATTATATTGAAAACAACTATAGGTGTGAAAGTAACAGCATGTGCTACACTTTGAACTATAGAAGTCTGTAGAGTTTACTCATTTCTTTTCGTGCCACTCGTAACTTGGAGAAGTTTTGGTAAAAGTAAACATAAACTTTTGCACCTGACACTAAGGTGATGAGAAATATAAAGAAAACTAAAAACGCCAGCAGTCAGTTCCAAGCTACATACAAGGTGCTTCACAAAAGGTTGACAATTTAACTATATTGTGTACATCACAGCAAAGCTAAGAAATTGATTGAATATGATATTACATATCTCAGAACTTATAATACACTGAGTTCGATTTTATTCATTATGTCTCTGAAACCAATTGAGATATGGAACTTAATCACATCGCTTATTACACCACTCATTAGCACCTTTCGTTTTATACCCATATTCTACTAACACATTTTGGGTGACCCTCATCCACATATTTTTCGATAAGTTTGGAACCGATCAAGTTGTCGAAATAAATTTTAAGTTAAATGTCTAGTAATATAACGTTGGAAGTTGCACTCCTAGCTATTAAACCCTTTTTGAGTGATACCGTTCCAAACAATAACTTTCAAGCAGACCTGGGTAATATCAAGTACCAGTACGACAGTACGTAGTGACAAGTACATTTTAAAGGAATTGTACTGGTACTGGTACTGGCATTCCCAAAATTTTCAAGTACAAGTACAAGTACAAGTAATTGCAAAATAATTGAAGTTTTAGCAAATACTTCAAAGTATTTGAAAAGAATTGAAAGTACTTGAAAAGAATTGAAAAATGCACTTGAATCGATTTTTTAATTCTTTTCAAGTACTTTCAATTACTTACAATCTTGAAACCAATATTTAAAAAAAAATTACAAAAATAACCGATATTTTTATATTTTTTACATGTCGCTTGTAGTCCATATTATGTTTATTTAACAAAATGCAATTCATTGTTCACATTTAAAAATAAATATTGCATGAGCATTTGAAATTTAACACAAATAAATAATTAAATTTAATTTACAACAAAAAAAAATAATTCAACATAAAAAAATATATAAAATAGCAGGAATTCAACAAAAAACAAAATTATAAATTAAATTGAACAAAAAATACTCAAAACCATTTGGAATTGGCTTTCATTAGAACAAACTTTTCAAAAGAAAAGTCTGTCAATGAACTTCTCCTTGGGCTATTTATTATACCCGCAAAAGAAAAGAGACGTTCAACCGGTGCCGATGATGGCAGTGGCGTATTGAATTTAACAAATGCCTCCTTTAGCAATAGATATCGGTCCCAGCTACTATCAGTCATCGATTGGTCATTTAAATAACTGTAGTATTGGTTTGCTATCGCATTTCTCACATCGACACTTTGTGGAGCTGACACAGTGGCATTTTTGTCTTGACCATCACCTAAAATAATAAGGATATATGTAAAAACAAGAAAAACAACTGTCAAAATTTAGCAAAGAAAGTTACCACTCTAACATTTACTTACTTGTACATATAAACATAATATGTACTACAAGCGACATGTAAAAAATATAAAAATATCGTTTATTTTTGTAATTTTTTTTTAAATATTGGTTTCAAGATTGTAAGTAATTGAAAGTACTTGAAAAGAATTAAAAAATCGATTCAAGTACATTTTTCAATTCTTTTCAAGTACTTTCAATTCTTTTCAAATACTTTGAAGTATTTGCTAAAACTTCAATTATTTTGCAATTCCTTGTACTTGTACTTGAATATTCTGAAAGTACTTAGTACGGACTAATTACTTCAAGATCAAAATATAAAGTATTTAAGTACGTAATAGTCCAATTACTACTCAGTATTATCCAGGTCTGCTTTCAAGCAAACACTGTTACTGTTTTCATTAGTTAATAACTTAACGTATGAATTTTTTGTTGTTGGTTTGCTATGGTACGATCAGCTGTTTTTCACTTACAAGTTTTGCTGAGTGAAACTTCCGCAGCAGAAACTTTGCAACTCTTTCTCCTAATGAAATGTCAAAATTGGCAAATGTTTTGTGTGCAGAGCTTATCTCATTGTTCCTGGTTGCCGGTACAATTTAAATGGGTTTTCATCAGTCAAATATTGAAATGCAAATTTCACAATTGTCAACAACCAGCTGGAGCCGTTCTAAGAGGTTTAAGGAATGGAACAAAAAGATAATTCCAGAAGAATAAGCACCCAATTGCTAAAACATTGTTCTGAGTATTGCTAAAGGGACACCTTGTGTAAAACAGCGTGTAGATAGATGCACGTGTAGAATGAATTAAAAACGAACCGTCCACTTTGTTAGCACACTTCATTTATTACGCGGAAAGAAGAACAATGTCCCGCAAAACATGCGATTAGTCTAGGACAAATCCAGGATGAGTCGCAAAGGATGTGTCAAATGCCAGTTTTGATCATATTCAGGGACGTAACGGTTATTACAGAAACGCGGTAAAGCTAGTATTTAACTATTAACATCGACGAAAGCAAATTATTAAACATTATCATAAGAAATAATCCATTTTGGTCGCCATAACCAATATAAATGAGAGTTTTAAATTTTTTTTTTTTGGTTAAGAAACCCCATCAGAATTTTTTGTTTAGTTATGAACTCTTTATTAGTAGATCTCTAGAGCACTCTCTATACTTACATATATTAAATAATAACTTTGTCCTGAAAACGAATGTTTGCATAAAAAACTCAAAATATCTTATTACTTTAAACGAGCTATTCTTGTATATTGGTATATCCAGACTATTTCGAAAACAACTCAACCGATTTGGATGAAATTTGGTATGTAGATAGCGTACCACATTCTAAGAATTTTCACCTAGGTGCTGCCACATAGGTTATTTTTTTGGGGTTGCCACCTATCTGAATTTTTTTTATATGAAATAAAATATGCTAATATGGACATCATACGAAAGATATTTTCATTCGTATTTCAAAAAGATATTTCTAAGTAGGATTGCCACTTATTGTTGCCATTTGAGCTTATTATATCTTTGAACTTTTAACGAGCTATTCTTATATATTTGTATATTCGAATATCTCGAAAATGGCTTAACCAATTTGGATGAAATTTGGTATGTACATAGGGTACCACATTCTGAGAATTCCTATCTAGGTGTTGCCTTGTAGGAGTTTTTACGGAGTTGCTACCTATCAGATTTTTTTTAAAGAAATGAAATATGCCAACATGGGTATCAAACGAAAGGTATATTCCTGCGTATTGAAAAAAAATATTTCTTAGAAAGGTTGCCACTTTTGTGCGGCAAGAAAAATCCGGCAAAGAAGTTCACATACCGAGAATCGCACTCATCCAAGGAGTGGCTAAGGTGCAACTTCCAGTAAGGCCAACATTTGCCATGACTGCGCATAAAGATCAGGGAGAAACTTTTGAGTTTGTCGGAGTGGAGCTAAATTCATCGATGTTCATGCATGGTATGTTATATGTGGCCTTTCAAGAGTTAAGTGACCAAATACATTTAGAGTAATGTTTCCGGAAGAAAGAAACGTACTCGGAACATGGTATGGAAGAAAGTGTTGCATTGGATTTAATATGTATTGAATATAAAAAGTTTTGCATAGTTCTATCTTTAAAACTAAAGAAGAAATCACAGAATGTTGACCGATATATGGAGCTCTAACCGACAAATATACCCATGCGACCCTAATCTTTCTCGATTATTTGATAACAATCGACAGCTGCTAACCATACAATTCAGCAAGGAATCTGGTAAAGACTTGTCGAAAATTTGTTTGAGCAGCCACCAAGGAGTAATTATGTGTATTCAAATTTGTTACTAATAAAAAAATGTTAAACATATTTTTATTATCAAGATATGTCTTTAGAACGCTCCACCGCTGGTAAGTAAAATTATTCATACAAACAACCAGAATATCTTTATTGATGATTATCTAAAGAAACTAAATTGTATGGCAACCTATGAAAATGCCGAGCAAATCTCGGTCGCTCAAGTACTAATATACATATCTGATATATATAAAAATATTTTTCATTTATAAAGGTGATGGTGACCAAAAAAAAATATTTCTATGATAATGGTTACAAATTCCCACAATAGTATAAAGGTCATTTTTGCGTAACCTTTTTGCTAAAAAAAAAACAAATATTTTCAGTCGCTGAACGTATCATATGTGTTGAACTTTGGTTGAGCATGTTTTTCAAATCGATATGTTGAATAAGTTTACTTTTTACCCCTATAAGTATGCTACACAATTTAGAACTGACTAATTCCAACTATGCCCACAAAGGACTAACTGGTATGCATTATAGGCCACTGTAGACGAAAAGGATTGATGGCATGATTGTTTGCAGGGTAGCCACAAACAAAAGAAACCCACACACACATATCCACATTTGTAGTAAACCCTCCAAAAAGATTCACGCCGAGTTTCAAGCTTGCTAAAAACAAATGAAGATAATGTCTCAAGTAGGTATCTGTTTCACGCAGCAAAGTTTTGCAATGTGTTTGCACTCTTTATGCATTCCGGTCAACATTGGAGATACACGGTTCAAAATTTAGGCGTAGATTTTAAACTTTTTGGACTACATATCGACGTCTGAGCGGAAAATAACCATGTTTCAAAATACTTTTTAAAAACGCCCTGTCTCGTGCAGTATTACCAACGATATATTCCACAATAATATTTTGTATAATCTTTGCTTCAACGAATGAATAGATAAAGCTTTAAGGATGGTATGACACATAAAAACGCTGTCAAAAACGCAAAAAAAAGTGCTAAAACAGGTTTTTGATTTTATATTTAAACCCAAATTTTCAACAGCGTGGGTATATACGCTCAGCTATCCATTTGTTGGTCTTCCTTTCGTGAGTTGCTGAAGTCAAGTTTGTACTTGCAAAAGGGCGTGGCTTTTGTGTTTAATGGCCTGTAAAATATTAGTGCTCTTTCTCTTTTGCTTTATTTTTTTACATAATGTCTATGTGATTTTAGTAATAATTTATTTTCTGTTTCTCTTTTCAAGTATTCATGACACGAGCTCAAGGCCAAGAATAATAATTTTTCACTTTTTGAGTTTTTATGAAAATTATTATTGTATTTATTTTTTAATAATCATTTTTAATTAATTATTAAAAGTTTTTTTTTTATTGAATAGAGTAGGAAAGATGTTTAGAGACAACTGCCATAGCTTTTCTTATAGATCCATTTCGGAAGCTGCTAGACTTCACTCATCAGAGAAATTTTGGCACGCATTGCTAACCATTAAGCTAACAATACGCTGATTTTGATGTCACCTAAACTCCTAGTTCTATTTTTCTTTACCATATGCATGAACAAACCTCGCCATCTGGCAGTTAGTAGTGTGATCAAGGATTTTTTGACAGATCTGTTTTATCAGCAGAACTGCCTTACCGTGTGCTCTCGGTTTTTATTATTGCTTTTTTATAAATACCAACAATATTTGTTGATTTACGGCCTGTATATTTTCAAGTATTCATGAAACGAGCTCGAGGCCAAGAAGTTTCTCTTTTCAATTTTTTTTTTGTTGATTTTCTCTTCGCAAAACTTCACTGTCTCAATCGTCCGTGTGCAAACAGAGCAACTCCGAGTTGCTTACATATGTCGGTAATTCTTTTTTGCTATTGCTCACATTGTACAAACCCTGCAACAGATTTCCGTAGTGTTTTTGGCTCTAATTTCGTAGTATGTAGTGCGCGGAACAAAGCTTTTAGTAACTAATTAATATTACAGAAAAAGTTTAAACAAAATTTGAATAATATTTGCAACACTAACCTGCAGCCAATATAAAGTAATTGGGAAGAATGGCAACACAAAGCGTGTGGACCGTGCACAGGTAACTCGGTACCCGTCTTCTTCCATCGCACAGTTGGCGATTTGGTATAGCTAGCGGCGTTAAACTAATAAGTCTGTTGTTTCTTAACCGATCAAAATAAAACTTGGCACGATGTATTCATAAAAGAAAAGATGCTTGCCAAAATTGAATGGGATCGGCTTAAACCTCTAGTGACCACGCCCACTTTTATACAGGTGTTATCGTATGGAAATTTTGAATTTGATATCTTTGTCAAAAATAAAGGTACTTTGCGGAAATTTGTTTCCGCTTGGAGAATTGCAAAACGTTAACGCAAAACTGTATAAATTTCTGGAAATAAAAGTGATACCGCCTCTTTTATAAATACATTCCCAAGGCTTAGGAAGCTGTATTAATATATTGTTCTTTTTTATTTCATTACAAGAAAATCCATTGTATACCTAGATAATTTTATAAAACAAATTTTTTTTTTTTTTTTTGTAAGTATAACGAGCTCAAGACCAGTTGATAATAATTCTTAGTTAATTATTATTATTTTTGATTAGAGGAAAAATTGAAAGCAACAAATGTAAAATGAACAGACCGTAAAACCAACAACAAAATAAATTTATAAAACAAAACTAAAAAAATTAATATTCACAAAACCAAAATATAATTATTCTGAATCTGAGCTATTAGAGTCAGACAAACCTCTTTCCGCATTCTGTATTAATAGCAAGTTCATAACATCCTCGTCCAACATATTTCTTTTTGCAGAGGAAACTGAAGAACTATTGAACAATGAAGTTATTAAAGGATCGGAAGAAACTAAAAGTGCATTTATGGTGTCCTCCATTCTTTTTTTCCTGTAGTTTTTTCTTGTGCTGTACTCACGTATAGATCGGAAATTTTTGTTTCTAGCTTCATAACAAGTGGAAGAGAAAAATGGGCTATATTGTCTTTTCCTCGAATCAAAATTCTATGAATAGACGCAGGCATGTGAAACCAGGGGTATAAACGAACAAAAATCTCATCAGTTTCCAAAGCGTATGCATCAAATACTTCAGTGTTAATGTCATGTCCGCAGGCCAACTTTCGGAATTGAGCATGAATAAAACCTTTGAAGCACTGCGTTGTCCAGCTTTGTACAAACCGGAGCTTGCAGCTACAAGCAACGCTTCGGATGATAGTTCCTGTACAAGGTCGGCCACTTTTTCAACTTGTGTTTTACTAGAAACCTCTGGAAAATCATTTTTCGGACGACCAACATTTACTTTAATTAACTGTAGTAGCATATCTAGCTATTCATGGTGTCGTTTCTCGAAATACACATTATTTTTAGCACAACTCAACAAGCCTACTATTAAAATTTCGTAGTTTTCTGCCAACTTCGCAATTCTGCTGCCTACCTAGGTTATTATTTTTAAGAACTGTGCCAAAACCGTAGTTTTCCATAGCAAGAAACTTCTTTCTGGTTATTTCTTCGTACAGCCATACTAAGTAAAAATCGCGGTTTGAGGACATTGTGTCTAAAAGACAAGTAAGGAAAGGTCTGCCTTCGACTGTGTCGAAGACTTTCTACCTTTCATGAATACGCATCATGGTTTTAAGTGTCCGATCCTTACTCACATTTAGTAAAAACTCTGCAAAACTGATCATTTAAAGATACATAGCCCAAACACCATTTATCGGAACTATCGATTGTATAGGAGCTATATGTTATGTAGGTGCGATCCGACTGATTTTCACTGCACAAATTACTTACATAATAAATACCAAACCTGCAAAAGTTTACGTTCCTAGATTTTTAATTGCAAAATGTATAGCCCAAAACCCACTTATCGAAACTATCGGTTGTATGGGAGCTATATGTTACGAGTATGTTGGTCCGATCTGGGTGATTTTCACTACACAATAAGTACCAAACCTGCAAAATTTTACTTCTGATTTTGATCTTGCTGATTCCGACAAATGATTAATCTCATGCAAAATGGCGGCCCCATACCAAATTTCATCACGATAACTCAAAAACTGAGGGACTAGTTTGCGTACAAACAGACAGCCGGGCAGACGGACATGGCTAAATCGACCCAGCTCATCGCCCTGATCATTTCGGTATACTTATTGATGGGTCTGTCTCTTCTTCTTCTCATACTCACAAACTTCGGACCAAAGTTATAATACCATTTCATGTTCATGAAAGGTATAATGATAAATTGAAGGGGAGCTGGTAGCAGCGGTTCAAGTAAGACATTTTAGACACACAATAAAGCACACTTTCACAAAATGTTAAATTTAGCTTGAATACGCTTGAAATTTATAAATCTCTACTCCACGAAATACAGCTGTGCGCTACCAATATCATGTTGTTGATACAATTAAATTCAACTAAGTTTTATAAGTAACATATACATAAACAGATCAACCAACCATGTATAACATATAGTAGTAACCTTGATATAAATTAAAAAGTAAACTTTTAAGTAAATAAGGAAAAATATTATTATTTACAGCGAAATCAGAAGAACGTTCAATAAGGCAAAAAAAATCGTTAAGCACTTGCTAAAAAATATGTTTTGTTTGACAGCTAACATCTGCTTGTATTTGCTTGGAAGTGGTAATTAACTATCGATTATCAACTGTGTTATCGATAGCAAATGCAGAAATTTCCGCCTTATTAAACTTAAAAATTGAATAAAACGCCGCTACTGCCAACAAATCGTCCACTGTGCATCGTCGCGCTCTTCTCTACAATTGACAAAAAAGCAACACCTTGCCGTCAATTTCTGTCACTTTTTGAAAACGGACATTCTATATGCTACATAACGGTGTTTGCGACTAAGCGTTGTGCAATTACTTTGCTGTACTCTAGAAATACTATCTTTTTCCAACAGCATTGCTCTTTAACGATTTCGCTTGCATCAAAAGTTACATGGTTTTCGTTTTAGACTGAGTGGAATATGTTAAATATTGCCCTACTTTTCTTGTGTTTGCTTATATTTTTCTTTTAAAAGGTAGTTTTTACTATGCAATCTTTGCGTATGATTTTGTTTTTTTTTGCCTTTGGTTATAGTTTCTATAAAAAAGCTTCTCACTTTTTACTCTTTCGCTTCGTGGATAGCAGCTGCACACATCAGCTGCAGCAAAACATCATTCTTATCATAAAATGTGAGTGACTTTATGCATTAATTTTAAATGTTTTTGTAAGCTTTATGAGTGCAGAAATCATTGTGCAAAGTGGATGAAAAAGAGTGAGTGAACTTTAAATCAAAGTAACCTTGCAGCCCATCTATTTATAGAAAGGACTTCCGCTATGGAGAGTGCGAGGGTAATGTTGAACCCGATACCTCAGTTGTCAATGTCCAGCTTAAGATGGCAGACTACACGTGAAGCTGTTCAAAAATTGAGGCAAATACTTTGCACGCCTCATGTGATGCTGATAATAAAAAAATTGTATTTGTATACCAAAAGTCAACACAATATTATTTAATTTTTATTTAATTTATTAATTAATAATTCATTCTTGGCATGTCATACCTATACAGAGATATTGAGATGAGATGATATTCAACAGCTGATTCGATTTTTTTATTTAAATGTTCTCTAAACTGTCAAACTTGCCTGCAATCGGTTTGTTCACATTTTAACATGTGTTGTGCTGTTCTGACGTTTTAGTGAAGCAATTTCCAATATGGGCACCGTGCTATTATCTGTTTTACTATGCCATGATTCTTGGCTTTGAATTGGCAAAACAATTTTTTAACATGGCCCTGGGCTCTTTTATTTAATGCACGAAAGCGGCCGGATGGTTTTATGTGCCCCACTCCAAACCCCGTTGCACATATTTATGCCTATTACGGTATCCGACGGATGCCTTCTGCAGGGAATGTGAATCGAAATGCAAAGATATTCCCATAACCAATCGGCACAGCAGTTCGCGAATAAAAATAAGTTGATAAAGCAGTTCGTCGATTCACTTTATTCTCATAACCGCAATCGAGTCGCAAGAGCTGTCATTTGTTCTAACTGCGCTCCGCTGAAGATGGAGCTCAACGGGAATATCGCAAAAATATTTCCAAACCGCCATTAAACGTTGTGACAATTTTTTTTTAACACAGATTTCAAAAAAAAAACTACGAAATTCCATTTGTTCAACGCCATTAATTTTTAGATTTATCCATTATTTACACAATTCGCATTACATTACACCAAGAAGTTGTGAAAATTCTTTCGAAACTGTTGTTTACCGTTCCAAGCATGTAGTCTTTGCCAACTGCATTTTGGTAACTTCCTTCAGCTAAGACTCGAGGGCATGGATACAAATTTTGCTAACTGCTCTCGATAAAATCAATGGAGGGATTTTACTGCGAATTAAGTCCATTTTTCCTCAAATTAATTTTTTCCAAACATAAATGCATCATAACTGACAATGCAGTTAAATGTCAGAAATCTTTTGACACAATCCGCTGCGTGAGTCGGTAAAGCAGGTATCCGATGGTTATGGTAATAGCGTAAACTTCGCCAAGCGAGCGGAGTACGAATCGAATAGCATTCGCAGGAATGGAATTCGTCGTTTACCGTAATAGGCATGATTGCTTTTGTAGAACTCGAAATCAGCTTGCCATACAATTGACTATAACAAAACGGAGTGTCAAAAAATTTACTACAAAAATTGTGGGCAGTTTTTGACACACACTGCTTTATCGACTTTGAGTCAGTTTATGAGAAGAAATGAAAACGCCCTTGACACCGACTGACCATGGTATCAGTTGGGGCGGTTTATGATCCCATTTTTTGTTTTGTACGATATTTCAACGGATGAGTGGATGATCAGCCTATTTCAAAATATTTAAAAAAAAAACACCCTATTACAGAATAAGTTTCAAAAACGTCTTTTCTGAATGAAACTTTAATACAATTCCAGCTAAGATATCACGTTATTGAATCAAATTTCGAAACTGGGCGCTATTGAAAAAAATTCTGAAGTAGAGCGTTCTTCAACCAAATTCTGAAATAGGGTGTTTTAGAGAAGAATTCTGATGGAAAGCATTTTTTAAAAAATACTATGTAATATGGTGACTTTTTCCACTCAACCATCGGTATTGACTAAATGCCAGGAAAGAGTTGAAAATCGTTTGCAAAATAAACGTCCGAAACGCAACCAAGTACAAAGAACAAAGGAGGACTGAAGCAAAATGCTTCAACTACTGCATGCACGAACTTTTGTCTACTTGTACAAGCGTCAATTACATGAAAGGCAGTTGTCGTTGTCAACAACCAGAGCCAAAGTTCTCACTTTTTGATGAGCAAGCAAGATAGAATAGCTGCACAAAGCGGCAGAGAAAGCACCGACAAAACTTTATCTCACTTTCGTACTATAAAATTAGAGTTGATTTTCTTTTCTATTTTCTTACAAATAATGACAAAATAGTGTTGACATAAAGTTGAGGTTAAATAGTGACGCAGATTATGTAGGAAGTCAAGCGTTATTTCCGAGAAAACTTGGCGCTATTGTAGTTACTAAACTATCAAATTATTTATCAAATAAAATGAAAGCAGTTTGAAGAGAAACATGTTAAAAAGCTTGGTTCTTGTTTAAGATAGTCATTAGTTAGTTTGGGAATTGTTATGTGGAAACAAAAGGATTCTGCAAAGAGAAAGATTTGATAAATTTTCGAAGAATATTTGCGGGTTTGCTCTCCATCATCATGAGCACCAAACTGAAAACTAGTACGTTTACAGAATTTTAGGAAGCTACAGGGCGAAGTGCTGTTACAACAACATTAAGGAAAGTGCTAAGAAGCTGAGTGGGTGATTGGGTCCTACAGGACGCAGCTAGCGCTAGAAAGAAAATCGAAAGTTTCAACTTACCTTCCCTTAATGGCACCAACTAAGCCCTTCTGATGGCGTAAAATACTTAGGAGCCTTTCTCCTAACAGAAACTGGATTTAAATTACAGATCAAAACGAAACTGTAGCGATCTGAATAGCAGCAAAATGTTGTTGATGTCAGAACTCATATCACAGATGTAAAAACCTGTTAATAGACTAATATTGACATATGGAACTCTAGTGGAGAGAAAATCAGACAAGCTTATCTACATGAATAACATGCTAGCTAAAAGTCTACGAGCTCCCAGGAGCTTATATATTGTGCTGAGTTCGTTCATTGATTAGACACTTCAATACACCCAGCTATTGGGTACCGGATTTAGCGAACATGGTTCAATCCGAAGTATTCGCTATTCAAGTGGACTTTACTCGCTATTGATAGTGCAGATAATAGGGCGGGTTTCGGGGACAGGAACGATAACACCGAATCTTAGATAAAGGAGCTTAAACTCTAGCAGATAAAATATATGAAAAATTTCTTAGAAATGTGTTGAAGATATTCAAAAATTTAAATATACTCGTAATAGCATTAGGGAGCAATCTTATTGCGTAACCTTACTTATATTTTTTTCTTGAAATAACACGTAGATAATATACCTTTTGTTTGATAGCCATATTCGCATATTTGACTTTATTTAAAAATGGTTCAGATGGGTCACAACCTGCAAAGTTTCATTTATATTCAACAAACAGTTTTCGAAGTATGTAGTAGCGGATAGACAAACAAATATAATAGGAATAGTTGGAAACCCTATCTGGTAAACCTTGCGTTTAATGTCCATGTAGACTTATCTCATTAAAGTTTTAAAAATTGTCTAATAGTTGGCAACCTTTTTACAATATCGTCAGTAACACCATCTAGATAGAAGTTCTAAGAATTTAGCTGGTACCATGCCATACCTATACAGGTAATATCATCTCAACAGCTGATTAAATTTTTTTTCATTTCAAGTTTTGATAAACTGTAAAACTTGCCTGCAATCGGTTTGTTTACATTTTAACATGTGCTGTGTTGTTCTGATATTTAGGGAAGCAATTTCCAATATGGCCGCCGTGCTATTACCTGTTTTACTATGCCATGGCTGGTACAATATCTGCGCACCGAATTTCATATAGATCGGCTTATCCGTTTCTTAGTATAGTGCCGCCGTGGTATAGTGCAGACATACTGTGCCAAAACGTTTAAATACAGGATAAAGTAGCATCAAAAGTGGTTTCAAAAAGATTTTTAAAAACGCGTCACCCCTCGGCTGTGTTCGGCAACCGCCCGGAGTGTAATTTTGTCATAAAAAAAGCTTCTCAGGAAAAATTCCTTCGAGGCCGGCATAAAACATGTGACCTAAAGTGCAGGGAAAATTAGAAGCAGCCTTCCACAAATTCTATGGCAAGTTTTGGCTTGATCTCATAGAAGGTTCAAGGCGCCACATTATTATTATAATTAGATAGCATTGGATATATAACCATATGCATAAATCCAACTTTTTTCGATGTTTCACAAATGTCTAAATTTTCAAAGTGATTTCCAACGTGTTTCTCCACTTGAGGGTGAACATTTTGCCTCAAAGTTTGATTTCAGTTTGAAAACCATTGGAAAAAGTGTATGTGCAGTTTTTACATATGGCAGCACTCATATTTTTTGTCATACTGACATCAAAACTTAATCATAATACGTGAGTGAACGAAAAATTTGCCAAAACATTAAATAACAAGGAAAGAAATAAAAAGATATATATTTGTGTATTATATTACGCATTGTTGAAATAATAGGTGAAAAATTTAAAATCTGAAGTTTGATTTCAGTTGAAAATATTGATGGAATTGAAGTCGAAATTCAGTATTCTTTCAACTGAAGAAATAAGAGCAAAAGTGAAAAAAAGGCCATGTAAAAGAATGGACTGTTTCACCAAAAGTTAAAAATCAGTGTTAAAAATCGGAAAAGTGATTTGATCTCAAATGGCATTCAAACATTTATTCATTTATTTATTTCGTAAAATATTTTATAAATAAATTTATAAAATATTCAAAGGTGCAGGACAACTAGGCCATGGCGCACCTGAAACTCAAACATATTTCCAACAAAAATGCTTATTGGATAGGAATAGCTTAATTTAAGTTACGACGACAATACGAGAATAGATCTCTTCTCAGCTTTCTCTAGTCAAAGCTTTAAGCACATATCCTTTTAAGCAGTAGCTGGGCGTCTGGTACGTATAAGTTAAACTTTCTTGTTGCGTGGCTATTATCCTGAAACTCTTCTATGCACTTTTGCTTGTTCTGCTTTCATAGATATGACATTAACAATATAAAGCATTAGTTGGCTTTTAGCTTTTATCAGCCTTTTATGATCGTTTAATTACTTGACAATGTCTTTGCAAAATTGATTTATGTATTGTTCGAAGTGTCTACAAATTATTGCACTTAGGATTATTTTGAACAATAATGCTATATACGAGGTGTGTTCAAAACGTATCGCGAATTTTGAATTTTCGCTGGTTACGTATATTCGAATTTCGAATTTTTTGTGGCGTTATGTTGGTACTCATGTCTCTCACTTATGCCGACAAGCTCGGCCATTTTGAATGTTCAGTTAATTGTTGACAGCTGCTTTGCTTGCACGTGTTTTGGATCGTCTTCGATTTTTACCTATTCAAAAAAATGGATCAAAGAACCTGTATCAAATTTTGTGTGAAAAACGAAATTAAGTGCGCGGATGCATTCCGAATGTTGACTGTGGCATACGGAGAAGCTACCTTGGACCGAAGCAACGTTTATCGGTGGTACAAAATGTTCTCAGAAGGCCGAGAAGATGTGCAAAGAAGAACAAAAATTGGCTTTTGCACCACGATAACGCCCCTGCTCACACATCGTTGCTTGTGCGCGACTTTTTGGCCAAAAACAACACACTAATGATGCCGCAGCCACCGTATTCCCCAGATCTGGCCCCCTGTGACTTTTTCTTGTTCCCTAAACTCAAGAGGCCCATGAAAGGACGACGTTGCGCTTCTCTTGACGAGATAAAGACGGCATCGAAGGAGGAGCTGGACAAGATACAAAAAAATGATTTTTTGAAGTGCTTCGAAGAATGGAAAAACCGTTGGCACAAGTGTATAATATCTCATGGGGATTACTTTCAAGGGGACAAAATAGATATTCATGAATAAATAAATAATTTTTGAAAAAGCACAAAATTCGCGATACTTTTTGAACACACCTCGTACATAAAGAAGTGGACATTCTCACATGCAGAGCAAGTAAAATTGCTGTCAGAAAATAAGTAGATTTAAGTGTTTTATATCAGTGATTGTGACATTTATGGCTAGTTGCTGAATGACCACAAAATTTATCCACATTGACACGAACAAGGTACAGGGTGGCTGATGAATTTTGCTACATTAAGAAACTCAAATAATTTTTTTTTCAGTGTATGGAATTAATTTTTCTTTTATTCATGTTAAAGCTCATTAAATTTTATTAAATATAGCTTAATTAGTTTTAAAAATAATGGAATTTAAATCGTCGATGCATGTGCGGTATCTTACCAAAAAGTTGTTCATTACTGCTTGGAGAGTTGAGACAGGAATATCCGCAATTGTTTCTCGAATGGATTGCCTTAGTTCATTCAAATTTGTTGGTTTTGCTTTGAAGACTTCCTGTTTGCAATAACCCCACAAGAAAAAGTCAGGTGCAGTAAGGTCAGGCAACCTGGGTGGCCAACGGAATGTGGAGTTTCTGGATATCAGCTTATTGGGAAATTTCGTCGCAATTCTGTCATAACAGGTTGGGCTATAAGAGGAGCTGCACCATCTTGCTGAAACCACACAGAGTTGAAAGAAATTCTCAATTGGCGTAATTCTGGATAGAAAAACTCTCTCAACATGCTCAAGTAACGGTCTCCAGTAACCGTAACGGTGTGACCGTTTTCTTCGAAGAAGTAGGGCCCGACAATGCAGCGTGATGAAACTGCACACCACACTGTGACACGAAGTGGATGCAATTCCGTCTCATGGAGTATCTGTGGGTTGGAAGCACTCCATATTCGACAATTTTGTTTGTTTATGTTGCCGTTTAAATCGAAATAAGCCTCGTCAGACATGAAAAGACAGTTCAACATGTTTCTATCCTCTTCCACCATTTGAAGCATCTTCTAGCAAAATTCCAAGCGAATCGGCAAGTCTGCAGCGTTCAGTTTGTTGGCCATTTGAATTTTATATGGGAATAAGTCCAAATCTTTGTGCATAATTGACTGTAATGACTGTCTGCTTACACCCATTTGAGCAGATAAGCTTCTTGTCGAAACACGTGGATTGTTTTGTATGGCAGCAGCTACAGCAGCGATTGTTTCCTCTGTTCGAACTGAGGGGTTTCGATGGTAAGGTCTTCTGTTGACTGTCCTATGCTCGGCAAAATTGTTTACAAGTCTTATTATGGTCCATCTGCTCGGAGGATTGCCGCCAAACGTGCGCCTATACTCTCTTTGAACCGAAACTACGGACTCCAGTGCGTGATAGCGGCGGACAATCCAAATTCTTGTTTCAGTGTCCCAGTTATCCATTTTTGTTAAATGTAAAAGTCAATCTGCAAAATAAAAAAAAAATTAACCAGATTCATTAAATAGAAAAAAAGTTATTTAATTTTTTTTTTTGGTAGCGGCTTTCATTAGCCACCCTGTACAATACAGACAATTTTGTTATTAGTCACTATGTGCATGCATAATTTGCTTATGAATGCTATTCTTGGTTTTACACAATTTCAATCTTAATTTGAACCGCACTTAGAAGTATTTAATTTTCGAATGTTTAAGTAGTTCCATCCGGCTGTCACGAGCAATGGAGCTTTGGTAAAGTGTATGCAGTACATTTTAAGTTTTGTTAACTCAACAGGTTGTGGACACTTATGGATATGTAAAGGACATGGTAAGACGATGGCAATATGTATCTAAGGTGCTAAGAATTATAAGATAAAAGTAATTTAATCACGTTACATAACTAAGGTTAAAATGTGTGTTGCCTAATAACAACAGGCAGAGTTGCAAAGTTGTTTGAAAGTTGAATAGAAAACGTGTATTGCAGGCAGGTTTAATGCAAGTAATGAAACCGGTTTAAGATAAAGTTGTTGTTGTGGATTTGCAAGGTGCTCCCTTTCCGATTTTAGCTCAATTTATCGCAGTTTCACAAAAAAAGTGAGATTGAAAACAAGTAAGGAAGTCTATGTTCGGGAACCGAACATTAAATAGCCAGCGGTGGAAAAGCGATCATGGTAAATTATTGTGAAGTTATGATCTGTAGAGGTTTTAAACTTTTTCTACTACCATGTGGGCAATCTATTTATAAGTAAGGAAGTCTAAGTTCGGGTGAAACCGAACATTATATACCTAGTAGTAATCTATTATGGCCAATTTACGGAGGTCAATTTTAATACTTTCAGTTCGTATTATCAAGCCAGCTGATTGTTTTCAATAAAAACACGTCTGTTCACTGAGAGACCAGCTACCGTTCAAATAGACAGACGGACAGACGGACAGATAACATTTTCGCCAAATTTCATTTAGACAAATTAATTTTTGCCGGAGTTATAGCATAAAAAGTTTTGTGCAATAATTCACTATAAGAAGGGCTGGCACGCCCATTTGTGAAAATTTTAATTTTCCAATTTCTTCGTTCACGGACACTTTGAAAGTGAAATAAAAATTATACATGGCAATTTTTTCGCAAAGTTATTGTCTATTCAATATATCTATGATCCTTTTCAAAGCCTTTCATATAAAAGTGGGCGTGGACCTTAACCGATTTCGGCTATTTTTTCCGGAACATTCCCTATATTCATGGAAATCTGTGTGCTGAATTTCGTTTCGATATCTTGAACAGTTTTTGATCTATGATTAATAATATTTCTAAATTTGACTTAATCAAAAGTGGGCGGTGCCATGCCCATTTTCAAAAATTTCTGGAAACATTTATTTTCTGCCGTAACATTAATGTACACACCAATTTAATCCTAACAAGTGTATTATGTAATAACAATCACTTTTTTTGTATTTTCGAAAATATTCTATACATAAAAAGTGGGCGTGGCTATCATCCGATTTCGTCCATTTTAAATAGCGCTCGGAGATGAGTGCCAAGGAACTTGTATACCAAATTTCATTAAGATATCTCAAAATTTACTCAAGTTATAGTGTTAACAGACGGACAGACGGACGGACATGGCTTAATCAATTTCTCTTTTCCTCCTGAACATTTTGATATATATAAGTTACATACTGCCATTAGGCGACTAAAGTTAATATACCTTGTGTGCGTAGTACTACTAGGTATAAAAATGAATGTGTGTCTGCGTGTATGTGTGTCTTTTATAGGCGTGCAAAGTACTCCACCGATCTTCGTGAAATGTTTACAGTATATTCTTAGGTTCACTGGTCCACCTAATTTTGTGTGTTGCTTGTCCTTCATTCAGGAAATTCAATGAAACTTTCACAGTGGGTTTGGTGATGAACGAGGGCAAAACGAAGCACATGCATGCCATAACTTTCGAATTAGTCGAAGTCCTTTACCTGGGAAGCAGCATTAACACCAACAATAATAACAGCCTGGAAATCCAACAAAAAGTCACTCTTGCAATCAAGTGCTACTCCGGACTGAGTAAGCAATTACGAAGTAAAGTCCTCTCTCGACAAACGAAAATATCCGTCTTGCTTTTTGGTGCAGAAACTTGGACATTGACAACATTTGATGAAGCTGCTCTGCGAGTGTTCGAGAGAAAGATTTTTCGAAAGATTCAAGGACTCTTACACGTTGGGGAGGGCACGTACCGAAAAGGTTTTAATAACGAGCTGTATGAGCTTTACGCAGACGTCGGCATATTTCAGCGTATTTAAACTCAGCGGCAACGCTGGCTGACGGTTGCATGTAAATATGTATTTTCAGTGCTTTCAAGGAGCCTACATAATGCAGCAGACTTCAGAGAATTTGCATACTGTATCTTGACATCTCTCGATTTTTTGGAGCACTCAGAAATTTCGTTCTAACTATAACATTTCTAACATTTAAAGTTACTAGATTTTTAAGAAATGTACTTATAATAACAAAGTCGACCTTTTTTGTTTTTTGGTAAGAATTTACTGTATCGCTAATAATGTTAGCACAAAGTACCTATAATATTTGTATTGAAACTCACTCACTTTCCCAAACTACCCTTCTAAGCTTAACTCACCGAACTCAACAGATCATTACTTGAAGTACTTACAAATGAACGACAGTGTGCACAGTACTGTAGACCCACAAGAGACATGCAAACGAAGTATTTCTTCTTTATAAAAGCCATCATAGCATTCAAACTGACAATTGAACAATTTTCAAAAATGTTGTAAGTACACACTTGCACACATTCACAAATTGAACCAATGTGATAGATGCTCTTGAGATTGGTTGTCGACTTCTACTTTCACATATCTTCGTCTACGCGTCAAATGAAACATGCGTAGAACATACTTGGCCATTATGTTTACCGACAGCATATCTGTTGGCTGCCAAAAAATGCTTGCATGTGCTTCTATGTATCATGACTTACAAACTTGCATTTATGACCGAAATTCCGTCCAAAGCTCATAAACGGCGTTTGGCTTAGACTTTAAGCGGCTACATGTGCTCGTGTACATAGTTCTCTCTTTGTGCATTTGGCATACGGAAAAACTCACACACGTGCTTATCAGTGTTGCCATTTGGAAATACTTTTACGTACGAAAAATTATACCGAATCTCCTCCAAAATTACAAAAAAAATGCAAGTCATTAAAACGAGGTTTTCAAGCCTAACGTCGAAGTTCTTCAAACGACATCAAATACATGATTTAATTCATTCAGTCAGGCTAACGCAATTTGCGAAATTCGGTTCTTGTTTTTGTTAGTACAGAAAAACTCCCTAAAAGGCGATGTCTGATAAAACTTTGACGCGTCGCTTGACATATAAAACTTTGGTAGAAAAGCGAAAAACGCGAATGGTATGTCACAATAAAGCGTGCAAGCATATTGCTTATTTGTAAAGTGTGTATCAAAAAAATGGGTTATAATGTACTAAGTTTATAGAAATACTGTTAGAATTACCTGCTTGACCCTTTTAGTTCACAAATTTTGTGAATTTCATTAAATAAAACGCATATTAATAAAAGTTAATTTCAACGCACGCAAAAAGATAGGACTTGGTCAAGCCTCAGCGTTGACGCGCGTTAGAAAACGTTTATGAGACATGTTGCTTTGAACTACGTACATTTTATCTCACCGCCACCAACGTTTTTACAGACATGGCCTTAAAGTTTGAAAAGTGTTACAGATATGGATAGGAGTTAATCCCGTTCATGTACTACCCCGACTGCATTAAGAGCAATGTTTTTGACCTAGTCGCACCTACGTGCATTTTATCGCGAGTATATTCTAGGCTCTCTGACCCGCTTGGGGCATGAAATTTGAGAGATTGGTATAATTGCTTCACAGTAAGTCCCACGAAGACAATTTGTTTGACCCTGTCGAAACTTCAGGTTGTTTAACCCTAGACTGAATGTGGGGCTTTAAAAGTACAGTTTTATGTTCTGACTATAAAATATCAAAGTATTCAGGAAGCAAAAAGAAAACGATTAAGCCATGTCCACAATTAGATAGCTTTCTTATTAAATCGTCTAGCTCTGAACGCTTAATTAAATAAATTGACGATGCATGTGAAACGTTTTCAGAGATTTCCTTTCGATGAATGTCTATCTTTATAATCGCGTCTTGTTTCTTTTTGTTTAATGTTGATATTTGCTTCAAAGGCTTAATAAGGTGGCTCAGTGGCCCATTTAAATACAATTGAGGTTGTTTGTCAAACCACAGCCAATTTTAATCGTAAATTTTTTTGTATCGAAATATACAAAATCCGTCAAATTTAAATAAATCTTAAAAAAAAATTAGGTTAGAGTTCGCAGAGCAAAAAAGCGGGAAGCGATAACTGATATGCGAGTTCTATATTGCGCCCACATAATCGATACCATTACTTGCACTTTAACGAGGTAATCGACTACAAAATAAAGCGTGAGTTGCAAATACTCCTAGAATTTGATGTGTAAATATGAGTACCCTGTACATAAATTTAATTAGATTAGACCTCGCCCAGTGGTTGAATTTCAACCACAAAACTGTATTTTATTTAAGTTATTAGCTACACCTTTCTTGGCCTTCTTTCTCTTCTCTTCACCTTTCCCTCACCTTTCCTTTCCTTTCATTTTCTTTTCTCTCGTTTCCTCTCTTTTCTTTTCCTTTCTTCTCCTCTCCTTTCTTTTCCTTCACTTCCCTTCCTTTCTTTTCGTTACTTCCTGTTATCATAGATCCTTTTCATTCATTTAATAATATATATTTTTATACCTAGTAGTGCTACGCACACAAGGTATATTAACTTTAGTTGCATAACGGCAGTACGTAACGGAATAAACGGATCGAGATAGATATAGAATTATAGATATCAAAATGTTCAGGACGAAAAGAGAAATTGATTAAGGCATGCCCGTCCGTCCGTCTGTGAGCACGATAACTTGAGTCAATTTTGAGATATCTTAATGAAATTTGGTATGCGGGTTCCTTGGCACTCATCTCTGAGCGCTATTTAAAATGGGCGAAATCGGATGATAGCCACGCCCACTTTTTATATATAGAATATTTTGGAAAACACAAAAAAAAAGTGATTACTCAGTGCATAAACCTATAAGGATAAAATTTCAGGTATGCAGGGAATGTTTCAGGAAAAAATGGGCGGGAGCGGTTAAGATCTACGCCCACTTTAGTATGAAAGATTTTGAAGAGGATCGCATATATATTAAATAGGCAATAACCTTTCTTAAAATAGCTTTACATCATTTATATTTCACTTTTAAAGTTTCCGTAAACAAAGAAATCCAAAAACTTAAAATTTTTGAAAACGGGCGCGGCCCCGCCCCTATTATAGTGGACTATTTCACAAAACTTTTTTTGTCATAACTCCGCCAAAAATTGATTTGTCGAAACGAAATTTGGTGATAATGTCCTATATATAAAGGTAACTGTTTGCTTTAAAAATGGGCGAAAACGGTTAATGCCCAGTTTCTTAACATCGTTCTGAAAATTTTTTTTGTAAAATTTAAAGTGCGATATTTCTACAACTAAGCAAATTATATCAATTAGATTTTGCACACATAATAAGTTTTTTAAGAAAAATTTCTGCTATTTTCAAAGGCAATCGCTTATAATTCGATCTTGATATTTCAATGAAAATTGGTCAGCTGTTTCTCAGTAGTATGTATTATACTCCTGCCAAAAATTAGCCAAATCGGGAAACACACAAGCAAAATATTCGGGCACGTAGCAATAGCGAAGTTATATATCTTTTTTGATTTTCATAACTTTCATAAACATTAAGGGCCGGTTTCACCAACGCGACTAAGACTAAAACTAAGTCGTGACTTAAGTTATCACAGATTCGAGACTAACTTACTTTTGGGTTTCACCAACTGAGCGACTTAAATAATTTTGAACACAACAACCCGAACAGCTGGTTTATGCATAGTAGTATTTTTTTATACCAGATACCTCTGCGCATCCCAATACCCAAGTGCGAAATGGGCATGTATGACTATACACGAAGGAATGTATTGATTTTACACCCATTTCTCTTTAGTTGGAAGGTACTAAAATTAGCGCTTAATTAAAAACGATAGTTTCGTTATGGTTGCATGCTAGAAAACAAGCGTTCACATGCATCTACGCATATGCCGTCAAAGTTATGCTTGGCGAATTTTCCGGCTGGGACAGCAACACTGACTTAGTCGAGAATAAGTCACCTGGCAGGCTGACTAAGTTGTGACATAGTTAAGTTAGATGGTGAAACTGAAAAAGTGGAAAAGTCGACTTAACTTAGTTAAGTCGTGCTGGTGAAACCGGCCCTAAAGGTATGTAAGTATGAGAACAAGAAGAGAAAAGTTCACTAGAATGATTAGCACGATGAGCGGAGTCGATTTAGCCATGTCCGTCTCTCCGTCCGTCTGTATGTCTGTTCGTCTGCCTATTTGAACGCAAACTAGTCTCTCAGTTTTACAAAAGAATGCTGAAATTCGTTGTTTGCTTTCCCTATTTTATAATATACTAGATGTTGTTTTGAGTTTTGATACATAGAACAAATCTATATATAAAATGTCATTAACTTGAACCAAATAAACTCCTAACTATAAACTGCAGCTTTATATAACCTGGGGGCTTTTCCAAAAGCTATATACAGACTGTGTCGTGCTCAGCGAACTCCTGAACCTATCGTGAAAGTTTAAGAGCAAAACCAAACCAAAATATGTGGGCGTGGCACCGCCTACTTTTGAAAAGTTATGTAGATATTGACTAAGTGACACATATATCCAAATTTCATTAATTTAGACCAAAAAAGTTCGGAGTTATGACGAATTGAAACTTTATATAGTCTGGGGGCGTAGCTCCGCCTACTTTTCCAAAACTATGTACTGTCTATGCTGTACCCAGTTAACCCTAGTATATATTGTGAAAATTTCATAAAGATCGGTTGAGTTCTTTGGCGCCTATGAAAGACACCCTTTTTTTATATCTATTTTTGTTACGCCCACAAGGTATATTACTTTATTCGGCATAAACGAATCGAGATATATATTTATTAATGTATATCAAAATATTCAGGATGTAAAGTAAAACATCCGGGCAAGTAGTTAATACCCCACTGCAAAAGCGAAGTTGTATATCTTTTTTGATATTCATACCTTTCATGAACATGAAATGTTTGTACGTATACTGAAATGATCAGGAGGATGAGCTGAGTCAATGTAACCATGTCCGTCTCTATACGTCTATCTGTTTGTCCGTCTGTCTATTTGATCGCAAATGCGAGCTGAAAGTATTAAAATAGACCTGCGTAAATTGGGATGACATAATAGATCACTACTAGGTATATAATGTTCGGTTCCACCCGAACTTAGACTTCCTTACTTGTTTTATTTTATATTATTTTATTTTATTTTTATTATTTTATTTTATTTTACGTTATTTTATTTTATTTTATTTTTTTTTTATTTTATATATAGTATAATATATAGTATATAGTATAA
This sequence comes from Merzomyia westermanni, assembly GCA_949987695.1. Lineage (NCBI taxonomy): Eukaryota > Metazoa > Arthropoda > Insecta > Diptera > Tephritidae > Merzomyia > Merzomyia westermanni. The sequence goes on from OX465289.1 coordinate 21,395,168, forward strand.
CCACAAATATTACACAAACAAAACAAATTAACTACCGTGTTGAGTATTCTAGGCTAAAATAAATTTAAGATGAATAGCATTCATCGTGTTTAGGCACGATTACCGAAAAATAACATTCAGCAAAGCACTTGCATACACACACACCCACATAAGCAGAGCGTAACATACATATCAGCAAAGCAGTCAAACAATAGAGCCAACATCAGCAACAACGCCGAGGCAGAGACGCAGGCAGATGTTACATGTCGTCACTTTGCATGAACAAGATACAGGCAATATTGCAAGCAGCGGCAGCTGCCCGGTTACAGCCAGCGACGCTTAACTTTCCCGGACAGCCCCTACCGAGCCCAAAGATGTTTACACTACAAAAACTCGGTACTCAAGCAGTATATATTATTAGTCACTTTTAAGGAAACAACACTATTCACAGTGATATACGTATGTATGTACGAGTATGTAAGACAGTGCAGTATATACCTCATAATGAGAGTTCAAAGTAAATCTTTAAGGCATTTCTTCTACCATCAACTGCACTTTCTTTTGAATTTTACCATTTTGCATGTTTCTAGTGACATATTCAATTTGAAAAGTGTGTGGGTGCCACACCTCTCCTAGCGTTATAATTCGAATTACCTGAGTGTGTGTTATGTGCCACAATTTCGTCGAAATTCCACTTGTTATCTATGTGTTCTTTCACCTTTTCCCATCGTTTTTAATTTTTTTACAAGCAACATCTTACATTTCCCTGAAACCTCTATAGTGCTTTTGAATAAGACTTCACAAAAAGAGAAGAGAGCAAAGGTGGTATATACTCGTACATGCATATGTATGAACATATGCCGCTTGAAGGTGAATGATTTTCAAGGTAGCTTTATTTTCGCCCATTTGTAGGAAGGTTGTGTTGATTGAGATAGTTTCATGAAAAAAATTTGGCACATGGAAGCATGTTTGAATGGAAAACTCACAAAGCACTAAGGATGAGCTAAATAGGATTAGAGCGAAATAAACAAACACAAGAGCGTGTAAAGTTTGATTGTACTTTGAAAAGATCATAGATTCTCTGCTAAGCTTTCGAAAAACAAGTGTATATGAAACCAAGCACATTAAGTCTGGACAAACATATGGCAAACGTTAGCAGCGTGTACGGTAGTTTATATTATGGTACTTCTTGACCATTTGTTCGACAAAGAAATTTTCAATGTCCTTTATTAAGGGTTGGGACACGTCTCTAATTTCCGGCAGCATAAACCTGCCTATTGTTTTGTGCCTATTATTCGGTAGAGGATGGCACTCGAAGAGGCATGCTTGCCAAGTGTATCTTATTGTAGCTGTGGTTCTGGAGATTTATTTTCTCTCTCTGCTTAGAAACCTCTTACTTGTCTTTTTATCATAGGCAGGCTATGTCTGTTTGGTAATCTTTCAGTATATCTAAAGTGAACCAATATTGTAAAGTCCAAGTCTCTTTCGATTACAAACAGATCACGGATCACCTTGACCGTCTCAATGTTCCTGTCGTCAGGAAGCCATATGAGCACGATGGCTTGCTAACTAACTGCGGCGTGCAAGATCTCTTCCCATTTACTCCCTCGTCAATTTTGAACAATGGGCGCTACAAAAAATGTATTCAATACATAAATACATTTTGGTGCTGCATACCTCTGACCCCTTATTAAATATTCCAACCACGAAAGCCAAGTAATCCCGTTAGAAGAAACTCGATTAGTTAGGAAGATGGATGGAAAGTGGGTCCTTAAGCTGCTATGAGAATACCACATTAAGGCAGTTCTTACCAACTTTGGCGCCTCTCCAATACGTACTTTACGTATTCGAGTCTTGCGGCTTGTAGTTGCAGGTATTTAGTTGTGAAGATCTTATGAAGATCCAAGTGCTCCTTTACCTCTGCACAGGCAGGCCATGAAACAATCTCTACGTACAGCATTATAGGAATCCTAAGCACGGTGTACAGAATAGGATGTGTCTGATTTTTTCTGTTTATATTAAATGAGATTTGCCAATATGGGAATCAAACCAAACGCATTCTAGGTTCCATTTTAACAAAAATATTTATTGGTAGGGTTGCCATTATACAGGGTGGCTGATGAATTTTGCTATATTAAGAAACTCAAATAATTTTTTTTCAGTGTATGGAATTCATTTTTCTTTTATTCATGTTAAAGCTCATTAAATTTTATTAAATATAGCTTAATTAGTTTTAAAAATAATGGAATTTAAATGCCCCCCCTGCTCGTCGATGCATGTGCGGCATCTTACCAAAAAGTTGTTCATTACTGCTTGGAGAGTTGAGACAGGAATAGCCGCAATTGTTTCTCGAATGGATTGCCTTAGTTCATTCAAATTTGTTGGTTTTGCTTTGAAGACTTCCTGTTTGCAATAACCCCACAAGAAAAAGTCAGGTTCAGTAAGGTCAGGCGACCTGGGTGGCCAACGGAATGTGGAGTTTCTGGATATCAGCTTATTGGGAAATTTTCGTCGCAATTCTGTCATAACAGGTTGGGCTATATGAGGAGCTGCACCATCTTGCTGAAACCACACAGAGTTGAAAGAAATCCTCATTCGGCGTAATTCTGGATAGAAAAACTCTCTCAACATGCTCAACTAACGGTCTCCAGTAACCGTAACGGTGTGACCGTTTTCTTCGAAGAAGTAGGACCCGACAATGCAGCGTGATGAAACTGCACACCACACTGTGACACGAAGTGGATGCAATTCCGTCTCATGGAGTATCTGTGGGTTGGAAGCACTCCATATTCGACAATTTTGTTTGTTTATGTTGCCGTTTAAATCGAAATGGGCCTCGTCAGACATGAAAAGACAGTTCAACATGTTTCCATCCTCTTCCACCATTTGAAGCATCTTCTGGCAAAATTCCAAGCGAATCGGCAAGTCTGCAGCGTTCAGTTTGTTGGCCATTTGAATTTTATATGGGAATAAGTCCAAATCTTTGTGCATAATTGACGGTAATGACTGTCTGCTTACACCCATTTGAGCAGATAAGCTTCTTGTCGAAACACGTGGATTGTTTTGTATGGCAGCAGCTACAGCAGCGATTGTTTCCTCCGTTCGAACTGAAGGGTTTCGATGGTAAGGTCTTCTGTTGACTGTCCCATGCTCGGCAAAATTGTTTACAAGTCTTATTATGGTCCATCTGCTCGGAGGATTGCCGCCAAACGTGCGCCTATACTCTCTTTGAACCGAAACTACGGACTCCAGTGCGTGATAGCGGCGGACAATCCAAATTCTTGTTTCAGTGTCCCAGTTATCCATTTTTGTTAAATGTAAAAGTCAATCTGCAAAATAAAAAAAAATTAACCAGATTCATTAAATAGAAAAAAAGTTATTTAATTTTTTTTTGGTAGCGGCTTTCATTAGCCACCCTGTATATTTTTTTTTTTTTGTATATCTTCCATTATCACGAACACGGCTGGTAGTAATGGCTATCTACTACATGTACTACATGTTTTTCCAAGACAATGACTATTTATAAAAAATTTCGTTGCCTCTGGAGCAGCATCGGACCCGGAAATCTCCACATCACAGTCGCCTTTTCTATCCATTGTCTATTATAATCAATGAAATCTTTTCCGCAATTCAACAACTTAAATCAACTTGAAGTGAGAAACAAACGCTTTCCATGTCAGAGTCCTGGCAGGCCCTGGCCAGAGTTCTCTATTGCATGGAAAATCCTGCTTGGTTTGATTGTCTTCAACCCGGATAACTATTTCTTGTCTGCTTTTGATTCCAGCTCGTTTGCGATGATTTCGCTCTCTTAAATAAAATCGCTCGATTTACTAAAACCGGAAATAAACCGATTTGCCATTTCGTAAAAAATTTTAAACTTGAAAATTCAAGAGTGTCTCCATCGCAACAAACACCGCTTGGCATCATTCCAAAAACCCAGGCTAGAAATAGGCTTTTGAAAAAATCCCCCCCCACCCCCATCCCAATAACGTATTCCTAATTCAATCTACCTATGCGGTTGAAATTTTACTCACGTACCAAGCGTCCCTCTTCTTTTCAGTGGAATTCACCTTTGTACAAATAACAGTTGCTTATTGTAAAATTTGTTTTTTTGCTCTTTTTATTGCCTGCATTCCCTTACCCTCATACTTGTGTTTTTTCGTCCCCTTAAGCACTTGGACTCTTTGCAAAAATATTCGCTGTAAAATAGAAAATTCTCGATTTATAGTCGTTGCCAATTGAAGTGAACAAGAATTTTCATTACAACAGAAGCGAATTACATCATCGACAACAAAATTAATGTTTGTTGGTATTTTTGTGGGCTATAAAATACCTTGAAAACACGCTTCTGTATGCAAGTTGCTGTTGTTGCGCTTAATCCTATGGTACAAGCTTGCTTGTGAGGAACGGTCTACAGTATTTCAGTACCGGTTTTGTGAGGTACGGTTCCATAGCAAGGCACCTATATGAACTGGTTTATAGCAAAGCCTGAGTCTAAGGAAATTGTTGATACAACACAAGAAAGGGCGGTACTATTGGGACTATAATCTGGACATATATTTTTTTATAAACAAAAACCTTAGTGGTGCCTGGCCGATCCTCTGTTCGGTAAAATAGCACGGACCACGACAATACTTCAATATTATTAGCCCTAAACTTCAATATTATAGCAGAATGTCTTCCTGATAGATCCACCTAAAATGTATTCCCTTCCCCCACAAAGAAGATTTAAGATTTATATATATCTTTGTACATGAAACGAAACCAGTGAATTGAACCCACTCTATGACCAGAGAAACGTCTACAAACCCCTACACAGCCACAACCGTGTTTCACCTATCGAAAAGTATAGTAGAAGTCGTCGTATTGTACTACTCCAATTTAGGTAGAATCTGGAAACCCCTTATTTCTCTTCTATCTGAAATCAAAGGGGCTTCAAAGCTCCAAAGTGAAGTAATCGGTCTTAAAGAGCACGTCTTTAAATGTTCGTATATGGAGTGGATATCACAAATTCTTTAATAAAACTTCTTGTGGAAGCAAGAAGAAATATTTCTAGTCCACGAACGATTGTCCGATCGTTACTATGTATTCGGTGTTCTTCGAGCACTAGCAACTGCCTGTACAGTGCTAAGGGAGCCAGTTGAATAGAAAAACGTTTGTAGTACGCTAAAGAAGGCCATGCAGAATGTTAAAATATTTTGAAATAGTATTTCATGATTTTCTTTGATTAAATTTGAGTAATATTCTTTCGCAAAGTGCCACGAGATAACTATTTCCAGCAAATCTTTTAGACTTCTACAGAATAAGGGAACCGTGGTTTGAAATGTTTCGAAATATATTTGCGTTGTTATTGTGGCTCAGGTTTACCACGATTTTATACTTTTTACAACACATCAAGGGAAAAACAAGACCTACCGTGATTTGGTGCTTTAGTTTTGTCGCAAAAATTTTTTTAGTTAGCCTGGCAAGTGCAATAAATTTTTTTTTAATGGACCATGAAAATAACTTTTTTGTTTTATAAAATAAATAACATGTGGCCTTCATCAAAAAAAAAGAAAAAACAAATACAAAATTTTAAACCTGCACATAGAATTTTATTTAATCATGTTTAGCAGAGGGACTTTTCGTGCTTAAGTTTTGTCGTACACTGTGCTTATCAAAAATCATGTATTTATATTGACTCAAAATTACTTAACTGAGATCTGAGTGTAGTTTCTCACTAAATTGCGAAAATAGCTAAATAATACAATTTTCTGATTACTAATTTTTTTATGATTAATCAAATTAATCATATTGTTACTAAACAACTGAATAGGATTATGATAAATCAAAAATGTGATTAATCGAAAAATTAATAGGCTTTATTAATCTTTAATGATGTTTTCCCTTATTATTAATCTAGTCAAATTGGCACGATCGTTTTATTAATTAATCATCAAATTAATCATATCATGACTTCTACATGACTAACGAGCGTCAAAACCCACCCTTAAGTATACACTTAACATTACCTAACCTAACATCCTCAAACTAATTATCTGATATAACACCACAACTAATAAACGAGCGTTAAAAACAACCCTCATTTGCAGGTACCCGTTCGGATACGTTCGTAAGACACGACTCATATACACGAATACTAACACTACCTGATACAGCATCCAGACTTTAAATACATGACAACAGATAAACACAGATCAGAACGAAATCAAGCACTGAATATGGCGATTCGCCGAAACCGGTTTGTTACAAAACCAAAATTGACAAGGGATGACGAAAATTCGTTCCAATATAAATCCTAATCATATCATCATCAATCAAATTATTCAGAGCAACATTAATCAAAAATTTGATTAAGCGGAAAATTAATCGGTTTTATTAACCTTTAATGATGTTTTCCCTTATTATTAATGTAGTCCAATTAAGTTTAATTTGCATGATCGTTTTATTAATTATTATCATTAGTCAAAAATGCGATTAAGCGGAAAATAACTCGACTTGAATAATCTTTAAGGATTTTTCTCTGATTAACTACGTGATCAAGTTACGATTAATTAACATAATAGCTTTAATTCATCTCACATCCCCTGTTTTATGGGACGAATATAATATACTCGTATATACCCGAGTTTGGTAACTTTTTCGAAAAATCGCATATGATAAATATTTTGGTAAATATACAATGAAATTTGAAGTCTTTAGCCAATAGAGTAATGACCAAGATCTTCTTATTTGAATTATAGTAGTGCCTCAACTCTTCAACAAACTGAACTTGCATACCTCCATTCTTGCAACAAAGAAATGTTTTCCATTAGGCACTCAGTACTTGAGACTTCCAATAAATTTGAACTCGATACCTGCGACATGACTTTATTGCTTTTGTCAATGTTATCCCGTTTTATTTCGCTGATGAATTGTTGTGTTTGGCACAACATGCATTTTAGGACACTTGAATCAGTTTTATTTAGAAAGGAAAAAATTTACGTTGCTAACAATTAAAGAGAATAAACTTTCCTTAACCCAAGAAAACTAACCTTACCTCACTGCTTATAAAACCTAACCATTCGATTCAACGAACATTCTTTAAAATACTTATTTCTAATATAGTTATTTAATTTTCGGTTTGATTTATTGTTTGCATATTTGTACCAGTTTTTAGTCCTCAAAATAAAACATTTTTTTATTATTTTGGAACAATTCAGATATATTTTTTTTTAAGTCTGTTAGAAAGGCAGTCTTAAATAGAGACAGAAAATTTTCAATAGCGTACGTATTCGTCGAATCTAGGAAGGCTACGTGTCTTAGTGACAGGACACAAAGAGTAATGTTCAAAAATTTAGTATCCGATGTCATTTATGTCTCTTCGGGGGTTCCTCAAGGAAGCCATCTTGGCCCGATTCTGTTCTTGTTGTTTATAAATGATATTTCTACAATAATAAAATTTTCAAAAATGTTAATGTATGCCGACGACGTAAAGCTTTTCATGTCATTCGCGTCTTTTGAAGATAGAAATAAGCTACAATCAGATCTAGATGCACTAGTTACTTGGTGCGATTTAAATTATATGCCACTTAACCTTAAAAAATGTAAACACATGGGTTTTTCGCGTGGAATTTCTCAGCCGGCGTCCTATACAATTAAAAAGTATAGTCTTGGGCAAGTGTATGATTTTGTTGACCTGGGGGTTACTATGGACTATAAACTCAGTTTCAACCGCCATATTAATACAACAGTCAATAAGGCTAGAGGTGTCCTAGCATTCGTTAAACGATGGTCTAAAGAATTTAGCGACCCTTATGTAACTAAAGCCCTCTTCACTACATTAGTCAGACCGATACTTGAATATGGTTCTATAATTTGGAACCCGCGTTACCAGGTTCATGTAGATCGCCTTGAATCAGTTCAAAAACAATTTTTACTATTTGCCTTAAGAGATTTTCATTGGGATCCCTCGTACAATCTGCCACCCTATACGAATCGTTTAAAACTCATTAATCTACACACACTTTCTAGTCGGAGGGAAATGCTTGGAATTATTTTTATGATTAAATTGCTAAATGGTTCACTATCCAGCCCATTTCTTCTAAGTGAAGTGAACTTCAATGTACCGTCTCGTCCTTCAAGGCATTTTAAACCTCTAGTCTTAAAACAGTGCCGAACCAATTTTCAGTTAAATGAGCCTTTTCGCTGTTTGTGTCAAGATTATAACTCTCTTTCTGGTAGATTTGATATTTCAGACTCGCTTTTCAGCATAAAAAAATCAATTCTTTCTGTCCTAAATTCATAGCTACTAATTGTTTTTTATTCTTTGACTTCTATTTTAACTTTTAACAATAATTTTATTCTGTTAACTAGTTATTTCTTAATGTATAATCTATCCTATATCTACTTTACTTAGCTGATGAGGTTTTCTCTGTAGCTGAGCAGTTTTAGATCTCGACGATTAACAAACCAAATCCTTTCAACGACTCGGCACGAACGAATAATCCGCGCGTTATGCGGATGCGCCCCTCGCGCCGGTCGGGCGGGATATGGTGGGTAATCCGTTGGGAATTATTATTATAAGAAAAGTTAGTTTAGGATTTTCTTTCAATGTCTTTGCCAAAATTTGTCAAGTGCAGAGATCAGCAATAGCTCGTAATAAAAATGAAAAAACACCATAAATAGGTTCGTGTCGTGTGTTGAGTCTGTTCCTGGGAAGAGAAAAACGTTTAAACCTTCAGAGCTTCCAAAAATTTAAATAGCATTGATGAAATGGTTTGCAAAGCAACGAGCCAAGAACTTACCGATCACATATGATATGCTCAAGGAAAGTTTTTCCATGGCAAAATCCAGTAAAAGCCAGGTGACTTCCATGCTAGCAATGGTTGCATTAGAAACTTTAAAACAGATATGGTATACAAAGTCTTACAGCATGTGGCGAAGAGCTTTCGAATAAGACTCATTCCGTTAGCTCATTTTTGCAAAAATTAAACAAAAAATTACTGATTTAAGTTTGAACAAGGAGCAGATATACAATGCCGATTATTCTGGGCGGTTCGGAAGCTTTTGTTTGATAGAAATCTTGTTCAACCTATGAACATATACCTATGTATATGAACTTATTGAAATTAAGGGGTTTGAATTGAAATACATATTAAAAATAGTAAACTTATATTCTTGCAGACATATATGTAAGTTCCTTTTGTTTTACACGATAAAAGATACTCGGTTCTTACGACATCCTCGAAACTTGTACTGAGCCCTGTTTTCATTACGTGAAAAAATCAAGGTAATACTGTATAACCTGTATGTTTCTATAGCAAAGAACTTGGTGAGTTTTTCTATTTGGTTTGGTCAGTTAAGCGAGCGCTCATCGGAAAGCCCAAACTTCCACCCGAATACACGTATGTCCATTGTGAATGCTCCATTGCGTGCCGGGCGAGGGCACCTCCCTCCAACCAGGTATTACTCATTTAATCCTTTTTAAACCATTTACTCTTCCATATGAACTTAAGAAGGAGCGAAAGATCCACTTCCTTCACATCTGCCAGACTGTCGAAACAGCGTGCTCCCAGAAATCTGAGACGCCTTGACTGTAGTCCAGGGTATCTACAAAAAAGTGATGGATCGACTCTTCTTCCTCCTCATCCTGACAGCTTCTAGCACAAGTTCTGTGATGACACCTGTAAGTACACTTACCACAAATTTGATTAGTTGGAGAAGGAAGCTAGTTCTTTGTCTCTCTAAAAATGGACATATGGACCTTGAGCTTCTCACTTCGATTTCCCAATGGCGGTCGCACGGTGTTGTCTGCCTCTTGTTTGTTCATTTCGAAAGCCTTCCTGGCCATCTCATCAGCTACTTAGTTTCCATCGAACCACTGTGTCCGGAGACCCAGCAGATAAAAAGCTTGAGATGATCTATAGCTTTTAGCGAGGTTCGCCACAATATTCAGATTTTATCACATTGCAAATCTTCAGCGTATAGCCCAGCCCCCGTTCTGTTTTTCTATTAGTCTACGATGAATCCGGAGTGAGTAGCGAGCTGTTCCCTTTTGTTTCACCATGTCCTATTAATTGATTGATGGACGCTTTAATCTATGAATTCACTGCCTGACATGTCCTGGTGGTGCGCTTCTGGTACTGCCCAAACTTTACCTATTATTATTGTAGTTTCGTTAAATTTTTCTCAAAATCGACAAGACAAGTTTAAATTGGCATGTTAAAACTATGCTCATTAGGCTTTCTAACGGACTACTTGCCTTAAATATGCGTTAAATGAAGATAACGCTCTTATCCGAACAAACACATGTTTTTTTTTCCTCTAAAATTATTCATGAAATATTTTTAAAGATGCAGGGAAAATGATCTGAGCAAGGAGCGATCGTATTCACGCTCTTTGCTGTCGGAGAAATTACACGAACAATTACCCTATGGGGTATATATTATACATATATGTACATATATCACCGGCCGTGGACTCTTTCAATGATGCTTTCTTGAAAAAATTATGAAGTTTAACTTTTTATGATGTCAAAATGAGGAAAATCCAACAAAAATTGTCTTATCTTAATGATAACATGCATCGGATATATGTATTTATAAATATCACGGTTTGGTTACTTTGAATAAAAAATAATTCAAATAAAAAATAAAAGTTTATTTATTTAAAAAAAAAAATTTAGTGATGAGCAGGGAACGGATTCTATGGAAATTGCCTTTTTTCTGTGGAACCAGGTATTGTGGTTTTGATTAAAAATTACAACGAATTAGCTTTGCCTGATCCCGGATATACTCATTTCGATTTGCCTTTTTTTGCCTTTTTGGAAATAAATGCCTTTTTTGCCTTTTTTCTATTTTCAAATTTTCAAGAGCTCATATTTTAAATTGAATTGTATATAAAACTGCTCTATGAAGTGATAAAATGAAAAAATATTTCTATGGATTTGACTTTTGTTTTCTTTAATTTTGTATGAATTTTTTTTTTCATTTTATCACTTCATAGAACATGAATTGACTCTCTGGTGTTGAATAAATTTGAAAAATTTAAAACATAGCAATATTAAAACAAATGCCAAAATTAAAAGCTGCAACCAAATTAAAAATCAACGGGCTCATTAAAGAGTTCGGTTCGGATACCTTTTATACTGATGGATCCATTTTATTCTGCAGCATCTGTTCAACAAAGGTTAATCATGAAAAAAAGTATTATATTCAGCAGCACATCAAACGTGAGAAACATGTAAAAGGGACACAATTAATAAAAAGCAAGACCCAAATGATAGTGCCTTTTGTGCAGAAGAATGAGTTTTACGAAGATCTCACTAAAATGATGATTGCAACCGACATTCCTTTCTATAAATTAAAGAGTGGAGCATTTAAATCATTTTTTGAAAAATACCTTCACAAAACTCTCCCTGATGAATCCACTATAAGAAAAAGTTATCTTAAGGATTGTTTCGATTCCGTTTTGCAGAAAATTCGTTTAGAAATAGGGGAAAGCCGTATATTTGTGTTCATCGACGAAACTATGGACAAAGCTGGTCGCAATGTAACCAATGTTATTGTTGGGCCATTGCATGAAAGCGGACGAGGTTATCTATTGGCCGTGGTGGTGTTGGAAAAGGAGAAGGTATTTTATGCAGGTGATTACTCGATGGGGTACGTGGTTAGTTGCAGTTGTGTATTATGCCGACAACTTTCATTCTATAAAGAGAATAGTTTACCACTTAGTAGATGACGCGGCATGTGTCACTTTCGCAAAACAATTGTTGAACAAAGCATCTATTCTGGAAAATTTAATATATACATAAAACATAATTTTGGATTTATTTTGGAAGAAAAGGTTTTCGAAAGACTTCAGAAAACAGGTTGTTTAAACTTTGTTTGCTAAAAAAATTATTTACTTACATATAAATTCTTAGGAGCCCCCATTGGCGAAGTATTAAATATTTTAGATAATATTCAGAGGCGGCTTTCAGAAGCGCGCGGAACCACTTCCAAAGTGGTTTTGGAAAAATTCCATGCCGTTTTTACAGCCAACGTAGGTTTGGAGACAATTAGGACGGTTGATAAAATATTAAAAGGCGAGGATAACGCCCTAGTCCCTAATAATTTGGAAGCTTGCACGGTTCCATATTTAAATTGGGCACCACTTGTATCAGCTCAGGTCGAGCGTACTTTTAGTACTTTCAAGGCATTTCTTCGCTATAATCGAATGAAAATGCTACCCGAAAACTTTAAGATGCATCTTGTGGTGCAATGTTACTACAACTTTAAAGAGTAAAGTTTTTATGTTTAAAAACTCGATTCAAATCAAATTCAAATCAAAGTACAAAACTTCATGTAATGAAACTAAATATTTTTGTTTTTTCGTTTTCGTTATAAATTCTAAGTAAAGTGATTTTTTTCTTTTTAAAAATAAATGAATATTTTGCTTATTTATAAATTGTTTGCATTTTAATTGCCTGTTTAATTGTCTGTTTTTAGTGCCTTTTTCGCTACTTTATTTTGCCTTTTTTAGAGATTTTTAGGTCCTTAAAATCCGTTCCCTGGTGATAAGTAACATGTAATTTGGTATTCAAAAAATTTTGAATAAGGAATAAAATTCCTATTTTTATTCAAGTTTGTATGTATAAAGGTTTTTTTGGTAATTTCTGTATAAATTGAGATCCATTGAGCTGATTTGATTCAAGTTTGTGATAAGGTTTTGGGTCAGACTATTTTCTTCCTTTCGGAGTAATTTCGGGATATTTTCAGGACCATTTCGGAATTGTTTTAGGGACTATCTTAGGACTTTTTGGGACCATTTTGCTATCGTTTCAGGAAAATTACCCCAAAATAGTCCCTAAGGCAATACCGAAATTACCCGCAAAAACTCCACAAAGCAATCCTCACAATTTCCCGAAATGAAACTATCGCGATAACATTTAAGAAATCCCGCATTTTGTCCAGCAATGGTCCCGAACTTAAATCAAATCAAATGAGTGAATCTCAATTTAAACAGAAATAACCAAAAAAAAAACTTTCATTAATACACATTATGTCAATATGCAACATATGGGTGTTAGTTTGATGTGCTTATTTTTTGTTTTCAAAAGCTTGAATAAAAATTTAAATACATTCCTGGTAAATTCACTTCACAGAAATATTAGTTAGATGGGATCAATCTCATCTAAATTGTTTCATTTATAAACAGTTAGCTGCAAATCAAAATTAATATATCATTTTATAAACACGAAGAATTGTAGAAAGTGGTAGAAGTCCCCGAACGATTTCTCACATTTTCAATAGCAACCTTTCCGTGGCCAAGTACTCGGTTCTCTACAACACTAGCTACCTAGCTGCTTGTGTGCTGCCACCTAACGCAATGTATCTCGTATATCTTTCTTGTCTTATAAATGGACATTTCGCGTAGGCGGACAAGCGCAAATAGTACAAGTTGTAATAGCCAATAACAACTTAGTTTCATACCTTCAAACGGTGCGAAGTGAAATAAAGCAAATATAAACGAACCAAACACCGTAGCTTAGTTGTTTACCTGCTCACTGTCGGCGCAATGGCATGTTGTAAAATTAAGAAAATATATAACGATGGCAGAGCGTTCTTATCCTTATTGAGCTGCCAGGTTTTATTTTACAGCTTTTAATACGCTCGAAGTTAAAGCAATGAAAGAAAGTGTTGCAAAACACTTAATACCCTAATGAATACGCTTCAGTGTAGCGCGTCTTAACGTTTTCGATATACGAATTTATTTTTCATTTCCAAATGTTTTACCATCTTCATTACAACTTCAAATTGGATTTAAAATTTTGGCATGGGTAATTGGCAAATTTAAGAGTTGTCTCATGGAGTTCATGAAGTTTATTTTGATTTTCATTTGTTTTATTCGAAAAGCATTAGGCTTTTTGGATATAGTAATACAATAAAAATTCTAAGTGCTTGAGCAGTTCGTCGTAGCTCTGCATTCTTCGAGTTCATAACGGAAATTGTTTAAATATCCAGATTTTTTCTCATTTATATATGATTATAGGGGGTAAAATGAGACGCAGAAATATCGTATACATATTCGTTAATACAGTAACATTGTTTAGAACATCAAAAACTTCAACCAAACCAAAATCATTTACACTCAATAGCGGTACATAAAATTCTTTCAGCTTATATAGTGTTATACGAATTGTAATTAAATTGATTATTACGCTATATATAATGCAGGCTTTGGAACGGAATAGAATTGGTTCTTTCGCATTAAAGCTAAATGGCAAAATGACGCAGGCGATTGATAACGAAATTGTGGCGTTGAAGAGAAATAGCGCCAGCGTGGTACAATATCACGCCCACTTTGTAACGGTTGCACCTTGCATGCAGTAATACCTAGTTATACTGCAGGGACTTATTGTTAATTAGGCCTTTTTAGCACTCAACACGCAGTAGATAGTTTATGTTGATAGTTAACGTTAATATACCTAACCTGCTAATGGATTTATGGAGTTAATGCTCTGAGAGCACTTGATTATGTATTTCAATTTACAACTTTTATTAAATTATACAGGGTGACTAATAAGTAAATTAAATATATACAAGTATCGAGCTACCTTCAAAATTTCAGAAAAAAAAATTATTGGTTCAAAATTTATTTGTATGTTTTTGCCTAAGCTATATGGGGGACGAGTAGTTTTTTTTTTAAGTCATTGTTTGCATATTATTTTATTATTTTTTCAGAGAGGGGGGTACGAAGGATTACATAGGGGGCAACCTTTGAGTACTACTATTATTAGTTATTAGTATTTTTTTATATAAGTGTTTTGTTCTATATAGAACGGGGGGTGCAGTCCACTTTTACACCTGGTATGTGTTAATTGGGGGAGAGCACTTGTGGCTCTGAGGTACTCGTATTAGCGCGGGATTGTCCTCCTCATTTTCGCTGTGAAAAGCCTCCGATTTGGGATTGCAAAACACAAACAATATCTTTGGAATATTTCATAAGCTGGTTGCGAATTATAATAGCATGCAACGCAAATGAAATAAACGAAAGAAATAATTATCGCTTATGTCGCTAAAACAGTCTTAAATCATAAACATGAGTGAATAATGATGACCATCATATTTCAAAATGTGGTTAAAGAACTCTCTATTTTCAAATTTTTTTTTAACAACGCTTTGTTTCAACATTTGATCCAAAGGTCTCTATGCAAACTGAAAATGTATTTATTTTTCTTTGCGATATAGCGATTTTAAACATATTTTGAGCCTTCCTTAAAAAAATTCTGAAAGGGGGCATTTTTCAAAAAAAAAGATTGGAAAAATAGTGATATTCCAGTCCCGATATAAAGTAAAAAATGGGATCGAAAACCAAATATTTTTACTTCGCAAAACTCTCAAATGAATATTATTATTATTATTATTATTATTTTTATTATTATTAATGTGATTGCATAATGCGCTGATGGGCTTATAGATCGTTTTAAGTCAGCAGCAACAAACGTAAGTAAATACGGTGTTACAAAAACAATAAAATGTTATAAGCCATGTTGAATTTTTTATATGTGAGAGTGGCAGATTTGGAATTTGCTTTTTTTTGTATCCTTTGTGGTTAGATTTGTGTGAAAAAAGAACTAAAATAAAATGAAAATTTAATAATTAGATAGTAAAGAAAGAAAAGGAAAGTAAAGAAAATAAAATCAAGCTTAACAAAAATAAAAGAAAGATGATGTAAGAAATTATAGTAAAGGAAAGGAACACCAAAGAAATTAACAGAAAGGAAGTTGAATGTAAGGCAACAGCAAGGAAGGATATCGATGACATAAAAAAATTAATTAACAAACTCAATATAATATTTAATAATAATAATATTGTGGCGATTATTCTCAAGCATGTACCATCCCTAACACAATAACACTCCCACCACTAGTTAAACCACAACAGAGATAACGATGGCTACGCTTATGCATGCAAGCGTGTAACTAGGAAGAGGAAGAGAGATGGCGCAGGTTTTTGCGAATACGATGCAAAGAGGAGATGCCAATAAATAACACCGACCCTTCCAGAACACGAAAAGCGAACAACCAAGAAAGTTCTCGGTGCGTAGGCAAGCACCCTGTTGGACTATATAAGGCGGTGACCAAGCAAGGCGGGTGGATCAGTTTATTTTCAAGCGTTCAATAGTGAACTACTGTAAAGTTATCAAACTCTTAAAATTGTTTTGCGTTTATTACTAGTAAATAAAACTAGCTATTACTTACATTATCTGTGCGTGTGTTTATTCGACTTTATAGTGATCGAACCCAGGATTGATAATCAAGGAATCATCGAATTCGTCACAATATATAAAAACAAACTTAGCATTAAAAAGTGTGACGAATTTGATGGTTCCTCGATTATTCCTCCTGGGTTCGATCACTATAAATGCTAGTTTTGTTAACTGGTTGTGAGCGCAATATAAATTTGCTTGTCCCACGAGCTTAGAAGTTTCTAGTTTGGGGTTTTCGAAGGGACGGTGTTATGTATCTATATCTCTGTTCTATCCCTCTTTCTCTTGCTTGCATGTATAAGTGTAGACGTCGATATCTCTGACAAGTGGTGCGAGTGTTTTGTAGTTAGGGATGGTATATGCTTGAGAAAATTCGCCACAATAGTAAATAAAAGAAAGAAGATTAAAGTAAAAGAAAGGATGTTATGTAAAATAATCGGAAAATAAAGAAACAAATAGCTTAGAAATGAACGAAAAAAAAGAAATTAAATGAAGTAGGCTGACAATAATTTGGCATAAACTTCTCAACAATTTGCAGAGTGAGTGGACGGTAGTGAAAACTGTTTTGCCCATTCAAACAACAACAACATTGCCAACCCCTACCGATACTTTTTTCTACAGTTTTTCCACCTACAAAAAGCAACAACAATGATAATACCAACAGCTTGTTGACACTTAAGCAATGGGTGGTAAAAATTAGTGCGAATATGATTTAGAAGACTTGTTACTTGGTTTGTTTACCATCGTTCTGATACACTAAAGATTAACAGAACGTGTCCAAATTTCTCTGCCGAAATATATCTATTAGAAAAGCAATGGCGCATGCCTCTATATTCCTTAAATAAAAAGTAAAAATAATTAATAAAAGTTATAATAATTTTCAAAATAATATAATACTTGTCATGAACACGTTCAAATTGTACAGGCTAAAAAAGCAACAATTCAGTTCTGGTACTAATTTTCCAATTTTCCCAGCTGATTATGCCAAAAGGCTGCAAAAGTATTCCTTAACAAATTCCGAAATGCTTCGAATATTACTACACTTCAGATTTCCTTAGAAAAATATTGCGAATGCAAAAGTTTTAATAAATTCTGGGACCTCACTTTGGATTAAAGTTGCTAGATAGGATATAACAAATAAAAAAATAAACCTTTTTACATTTATTTACAAACATACTTGTATTTACAAATCATTATAACTAAGTTGCACTAAATATATCAAATACAAAATCATGGTCATTACTGTTTTCAAGCCGCTTTGATGATTCAAATTGAATAAGCCGCATAACCGAAAGTTTGGAGAGTTGTTACGACAAACAGCAGCAAGAATTTCCAACTGTAAAGAAACAAAAAAAATCTATTTTATAAAAATCTAATGTCAAACAGAAGGTGGATTCATATAAGCCTATAAAAGCCCCGTGAAGCTTAGAAACCATATAAAGCTCGTAAACTGGTATGAAAAGTGACATATACTTGATAAAATTAAAAGGCATTTATAAAGTTATATGAGTCCCCTTAGTATTTATTCATTTTCATTGTAGCGGGTGATATATTTTGGTTGTGAAACCAAACTAATTTTATATTTTTTAACCTCATTGCTTAGTTTTATTTTTACTGTAATAAAATATCACATCGGCACACCACAAATTGGAAGAGAAGCTTGGCGCAAAAATCTCTTAGGAGGTTTATGATGATATACCTGTTGTATATCGCGCCATAGAGATAGAGAGAATAATATATCAGTAATTCTGAATTGATAAAATTTTTAAAATTGTCTATTTGGTTGTTTTTTTTATACCTATTATCACCTAGAACATCCATTTTTCATATAAAAAATCGATACATGAACAAAAATCATTATTTTCAGAATGCGATTGATCTCTTAACAAAAAAAATCGATTATTGAGTAATCGTTTTTTCCGACTCGAGATCACATTCCTGTTTTGTAATAGTATTATTGTTTTACTTTTTGATTTAAACGATCGACACTCACATTTCTCTCCAGCTCGACATCAATATGCGCTGCGTCGTTGAACCATTTCAGCGTATGAGCCATGTCCCGTGAAATTGATGGAACTAATTCACATACCGAGATTGTAAGCCAAAAATCAAAAATATTGATTACAACACCTTGAAGACTATTAAATATTTCCGGAACGTTCAACTCAGCGACTTTGTCGCTCCATAGAATGCGAGCATAATACAACGATTCAATATTCGCGCACATTATAGAGGCGATGCTGAGCAGCAATTGATTGCCATAAATTTCACCGAAACGTTTGCAGACATTCAATAAACGCAAATATATATCAATAATTAATTTAATTTCATTGGCTGCTTCTTGGCCTAGCGCATCGTCTATGCTTCTCGTATAATTCAAAGCAATATATTCTAAACGCGCGCGTAATATCCAAATATAACGGTAAGTGGTTATAACAAAATTATAAAAATGTAATAAAATTAAGAAAATTACATTTCCTAATATCAATGCAAAAGTTAAAACCATCATCATGAATGTGCTCATTTGTGGAATTTCACCCATTAATAAGAAAACGAACGAAACATTTTGTAACAGTGTTGCCAGACCTTTTAGTATGATATAGTTGTCAAATGTGTGACACTCGCGCTTTAGTACGCTTTGTTTAGCATAGTAAATACGTTCCACATTTGCAAATTCTTCAAAGATAGCCAAAACAGAATTATATTCACGCCAATTATAAATGACAATGATAATGAGCGTTATTATGTTAAATATAACTAAAGTTCTGGTTAATTCTTTCATTAGCCAATTATCTCTAAACAAACTCAAATGCAAATCATCATCGGACGGATATGAAAATGCGGAGACACCCACAGTTAATGCGTTGATGCACATATTATATACGAAGCATACTTTTGACGGTACTGGCCTTTGTAGTTTTGTATTATAACTATATGGTAAAACTCCAAGAGCAATCGAGAACCAAAATGTGGCGTTGTAAAGTAAACGCGCTAAGTCGGTGCGACAATGCGTCCACATACTCATGGTAGTTACGGTTGTACTTTGCGCGAGAATGCTTTAAAGTGTACTGGCGTATTTGAAAAGGAAAAACACTTAGCAATACAGTTGATGCTATCAACTAATAATACTGTAATTACAACTTGACGCATGTTTAAACATTGACAGCTCACTTAACTAGAATTTTAATTTTCGTTGAAAGCTGCAGTGGCAGCAAAGTGTATTTGTAAGGCTGTGTATGACTCTCTATATCTCTTTAGCTATATCGCCAAAGGAAGTAACCACTTAGTGTGCTGATATCTAAGGGATTGGTTGGTTAATGATAGACAAGTCAGTGAGAGGTATGACCTTATTCCAGATAGCAGGTAGCTAGACAACTATGTAGTATCGCAGATATTTCTTTCGCAAAGTTCTCGAAACATATATATCATAAACAGGCCAATATTAACTGATTTATGAGCAAAAACCGAAATCGTATGTGTCCAATGACTACTACATCCAGAGTTTTGATCGCATTTTAAAGATTCATACATCACTGAAAAGTTAAACAACGAAATGGGACTCGAAATCGGACTTAGAACCATGGTGTATTCAGCAACTTTTCTTAGAATCATCTGTAGATTACGTTTTTGCTATACTCCTGATGGAAAAAAAATTGACCCGCTCTAATATATATATATATTATACTCCATTTTTACATTGCATGTCCTTACTGGCGAACACTCCCTTTAAGATTCCCATGGATGCAAAAGGCAGTATAATTTTTGCTCCTTTAGCTCCAAAACGATAGCAAAGGGGGTACTCTTCTTTACATCTGAATGAAACAGAAATAGAGTAATAAGTTTGTTTTTTTTTAGTTTTTTCTTACCATCGGTTCTGATTAAATAATCTCTTATATATGGTATGAATGTAGGCTAATCCGATCTACCTTCCTTTAGTGCCAATAAAACAGGTTTATTCCACTTTTTAACCCAAAGTTTCGCTAATGTTTATTAGCATCTTCAGGGGTGTGTATTTGTTTATTAAATATACACAGAAAGAAAATGTGAAGAGCATTGAGTTAAATTTCAATTTATTTTTATTTATTTTATTTATTTTATTTATATTTATATTTAAACATAAGCATTAGTACAATGAGATGTAACATCTTTTATAGTACAACAAAAAAAGTTAACATATTTATATTTTTAAAAACTTAAGAAGATAAAGTACACAATAAAAGTATCATAAAAAAAAACAAAAACAAAAATGTATAAACTTAAAATCTACAGAGTTTAATATAGGACTTAACTAGTTGATTCAAGATGGTCGGTCAGAATTATGTGACAAGGTAGAGAAATAAGTGTATAAGACTTGCTTGACATTGCTTTTGTTTAGCTTACCCCTAACAGAAGCTGCTATGGAGTTCCAGGTTCTTATTGTGTTGACAAAAAACAGTCTGGTAGATGCTATAAAATTAAAGGTAGGGACAAGTAGATCACTGGTTCGCTCAGACCGCGTGAATATAAGTTTATCAAACAAATAAGATGGCGACTTACAGTACATAAGACGAAAGAGGAAAATACAACTTCTTGCTTTAACATGCTCGTTAATATCACATCCCAAAAGCTGTCTTCTCCAACTGGAGATGTGATCATACTTTTTCAAGCCATATACATACCGAGTAATATGGTTGAACAATACATCAATTTTGTGGGCAGACTGAGAATCCAGCTTATTATAAACTAGTTCAGAGTATGTAATTAAGGGTAGCAGCAGCTGAATTGCAAGTTTGCGCCTTATAACCAAGGGTGTAAATGGAGCAGTCTGCCTTAGACTTCTTAGGGATGCATACACTTTACATGCTACTGCATTAATGTGATCAACGCATGTCAGGTTTGAGTTAATCACAAGGCCAAGGTTTGTAATTTTACTAACAACTTGCAAAGGTATATTGTTGAGATAAAGAGCTGGTATGGAAACATTTTGTAATCTTCTCTTTGCAATAGGCAACACAAAGGATTTCTTTGGATTAAGGCACAAGCCATTGTTGTCAGCCCAGTGCACTATGGATGCCAAGTCACTATTAAATTTGCGAGTTAGAGTATCCATGTTTGCGAAAGTGTCTGATAAATACAGCTGGATGTCATCAGCATAGGCATGAAGACTAACATAATTGCACGAAGAGAATATGTCATTAACAAACAGGCTGAAGAGAAGCGGACCAAGGATTGAGCCTTGGGGGACACCAGATGCAAGCACTTTCAGCCCAGAGACATCCGTACCGGTATTTACTCTTTGATGCCTACCAATAAGGTAGCTCCTCATAAGTTTGACAGCGCTTTCACTAAAACCACAATATCTCCTTAGCTTAGAGCAAAGTATTAAGTGATCCACAGAGTCAAAAGCTTTTGTAAAATCTAACAGACAGAGTAGCGTTAATTGATTTTTATCAAATGGCATACGAATATCATCTAGGATTTTTAGCATTGCGGTAGAGCAACTATGCCCAACCCTGAAGCCAGATTGATATGGAGAGACAAGATAATTGCTATGGACGTGCAAGTTGATTTGGTCAGATAGAAGACCTTCAAAAACCTTTGACAAGGCTGGCAAAATGCTTATTGGGCGGAAATCACTGGGCGAACATGCAGATTTTACTTTTGCTACAGGACGTACAGATGCGGTCTTCCATAGGCTTGGAAAACTTGAAGTGGTGATGGCGTGGTTAATAATATGCGTTAGAGTACCAACAATATAAGAAAGAGCTATTTTGATAAATTTGATTGGTAAACCATCCTCACCAATGGCGTTCGATTTAACCTTGAAAACAGATCTAATCACATCACTCTCAGATACAGAGTGAAATTCAAATAAGGAGTCCACATGAACAGAGGAGTTCACAGGAACAGAAGGAGCTTGGCTAACAATTGAGGAACAACCTTTAAGAAAAGCATCATTTAACACATCAGCGCTCAGCATACAGTCAGAAACATCACGGGAGTATACACGCAGATTCTTCAGATTTTTCCAAAGAATACTTGACGGGAGAGAAGGGGCCAACTTAGCAGAATAGAACAAGCATTTTTCAAGTTTGATAACAGATACGGCATTATTTCGGGAGCAACGAAATAGTTCCCAATTTTGAGGAGTTGGATTTCTTTTCCATTGAGAGCGCAGTTTGTTCCTTGATTTAAGAGCTAGAAGAACCTTCTTATTGAACCACGGACAAGACAAAGACTTGGGTTTACATAAACGAATAGGAACATGCAGGTTAAACATGTTTAGTAAGTTACTGCTAAGATAGTTCAGCTTGTCATCAACAGACGTAAGATACCAACAATCAGACCAATTAATACATGAAAGATCCAAAAATAGGGAGTCAATGCTAAGTGCTCTAAAATCCCTGAAGGAACTTGGCTCCATACGAGCGGAGTCAACATATATGTCAAGAGCGCAAAAGATTAGATCATGGTCAGAAATATAGGAAAACTGGTCAAATTTTAAGACTAGGGATAAATCAGATACTATAAAATAGTCAAGTAAGCTGGGGACAGAATTTTTCCCATACCTGGTTGGTACAGACGTATTAACAATAGAGAGGCCTACGCTAGCAGCATTATCCAAGAAATTTTATGATTCATTCGTGAGCAGATTTACATTGAAATCCCCACATACAACAACATTTGTATACTCCACTGCATGCAAGGACAGAACTTCAAAGAAAGACTTCAGACATATGTGCTTGTGGGGGTTATATACACAAGAGACAAGGGTTTTGGTGGAACCACTACGCAGTTCAATCATTAAATACTCCG
The DNA here is from genome assembly GCA_949987695.1 of Merzomyia westermanni. NCBI lineage: Eukaryota > Metazoa > Arthropoda > Insecta > Diptera > Tephritidae > Merzomyia > Merzomyia westermanni. The sequence continues at coordinate 21,418,175 of OX465289.1, forward strand.
TTCCTTGGCCATCTGACTTGCATATTACCTTAGCATTAAGATTCTTTTTATGATAAATGGCTACCCCTCCTCCCTTTCTTCCTACCCTATCATTTCGTATAAGGTTATAACTGGGTATGTTGTAGTGAAAATCGCATTTAATATTGCATTAAATATTGCACGATAAATAATAAAAAATATAGAAAATAGATCAGACAGACCATCCTTAAGTGAGAATTAAAAACAATAGGTAGATAATTATAAAGTACATTATATGAAAAAAGTGAGTTAGGATCTAAAGCATTCCAAGTCCCCATCACAGGTAATTTTAGTAGCAGGTGAATCTGTTTGCGCTCTAATGTAGACTTCACCACGTAGCGTAAAAACATAGACAATTTTACCTGCGCGCTTAAGCTTAACAGCCTCTTGGAGAAACTTTCTTTTGTCAATCGAAAGGCTTTCGAAAATGGAAAAGTATCCCTCCAAACCAACCACAGAAAGAGATATTGCTTGCTTTGTCCTCCTTCTAAATTCTCTAAATGCGGCTAAAGTACGGTTACGGTCGATAGGGGAATGAAATTTTATAATTATGGCGCTTCTTTGGTTATTTGCAGATGCTTTCTTCGACCGGAAAATATCACGTATTTGAGGAGCAAGAAAGTCAATCGAGAAGCAGATTTGGTTGAATATGCTTTTGAGATTCTCACCGTCAACTGTTGGCAAACCAAATATAATCGCGTCAGCACTGCAAGCGGGAGCTAAATTTTTGCTTTGGCTATCCAATCGCTTATTGATATTAGCTATCTTATTCTCCAAAGAAATCACGTTTGATTCGATGCTGGCAATACGTTCAACCGACTCGACAGATTTACTGGTCAAGATCGCTACCTCGTCATCAATACGCTTTACTAATTTATTCTCGAGGTCTGTGAGCTTAGATGAGATCTCATCGAAAAGAGACTGCAATTTTTCAGTTTGCTTTTGCACCTTGTCTTCTAGTTCCTGCAACGTAGAAAGCACAGAAGATAAGACTATACTCTCATCAAGCTTTGCAGTTTTCTTAGTACCAGAAGTACCAGAAGGAGCATTCATACTAGAACGTCGCTTCTCGGCGGAAGATGCTGATTTCATAGCTCACTACGAGAAGTTGTGGTTAAAATTGCAAATTAATCCTATATAGACACAGCTTCAAGAATAGCCGGGTGGGTATTTTAGGATTTTTCGCTTGTTTATTAGTGAGTCTTATATTTTTCGTCACAGTGGCAACTCTAATTTATTTGTTTGTATAATGTAACAAAAATGTTGCCTACTTTTAGGCAACTATGTCATCAAACACAATCCACATTATTTATTTGTGCTAGCACCCGCTTCTTTTTGATTCTCTATATGTCCACTGTGAAGCCTTTTTTGTTGTTTTTTATATGTTTCTGTTCAGCGGCAATATTCTACACTTGCCCACGCAAAATTTTTGTATAAAAGCTAATAATTTGCAGAATTTCACGTGCTCTATGGCTGCATTTATCAAAATGTCTAAGAAATTGACTTAGTAATAATCTGACTCACAAACATAAGCATATTAATCCAGTTTTACCGGTTATTTTAATATTTTACACCTTTTCTTAGGACACTTTGCAATTTCACGTCTATCACAAGCAAGGGTTGCCAAACATGTATTCATTACCAAAATAATAGTATATATTATATCTCTTTTAAAACAGATATAAAACAAGTAAGGAAGTTTAAATTCGGGTATAACCGAGCATTGTGTACCTAGTTGTGATCTGGTGGCATCCCAAATTACGCATGTAGTATATTTTAATACTTTTCAGTCGTATTATAAAGCCAACTGATTGTTTTCAAGAAAAACACTTATGTTAGAAGTTTTGGGTGGTAAATTAATTTATTTGTGAGTAAAAAGCATCCACTGACCAATGCTAACCAAATTTTCCCAAAATACCAAGACATTCACATTTAATGTTTGGAAAATTTCCCAAATATTGGAAATAGAACAACTGCTGTCAAAAACTAGTTTATGTTTGTCAAATTTATTCGAAAACCGAAAATATCGAATGAAATTCAAAAAATTTATATAACTTATCTATTGCATTGGGGTATTAACAACTTGCCCGGGTATTTCACTTGTGTGTTATCCGATTTGCTTAATTTTTTGTAGTATACCATACTATTGAAAAGCAGCTGACCAATTTTGATTGAAATATCTAGTTCAAAGGGCAAGCAATCACCTTTGAAAAAAGCAGAATTTTTATGCTGAAAAGTGGGTGGCGCCACACCTGCTTCCCCAAAATTCAAAAAAAAAATTTCCGGTTGAGCTTTGCTTATTATGTGTGCAAGATCTTATTGATATAGCTTGCATGGTTGTAAAAATATCGCGTTTTACATTTTACAAACAAATTTTTCAGAACTATGTTAAAAAACTGGGAGTGGCCCTTTACCGATTTCGCGCCTTTTTACAATAAACACTTACCTTAATATATTCAACATTTTCGCAAAATTTGGTTGCGACAAATCAACTTTTTGCCAGAGTTATGGCATACCAATTTTTGTCAAATAATCCACTATTAAAGGGACCGGGCCACGCCCATTTTCGAAAATCTATATTTTTCGAATTTCTTCGTTCAAGGAGACTTTGAAAGTCAAATAGAAATGATTTAAAGCTATTGTGCGCAAAGTTATGGCCTATTAAATATATCTAACATCTTCCTTTTTATTATTATTGCTCTTTCCGACAGGGTAGAAGTATGAATTTTTATGGAACGATTTTCCGTCATCCCTTGTCAATTTTGGTTTGGAGACAAACCACTTTCGGCATTGTGTCAGACACTTGCGCCAAGGCACTGAAGATGGCAAACCAAAATTGACAAGGGATGACGGAAAATCGTTCCAGAAAAATTCATATCTAAGATCCTTATTAAAATCTTTCACATAACAGTGGGTGTGGAGCTTAATCGATTTCGGACCCTGAACTTTCTTTGTATTCATGGAAATCTGTGTGCTGAATTTCGTTTCGATATCTTAAACGGTTTTTGATTTATGATTAATAATATTTCTAAATTTGACTTAATCAAAAGTGGGCGGTGCCATGCCCATTTTCATAAATTTCTTGAAGAATTTATTTTCTGCCTTAATATTAATGTACACTCCAAATTTTATCCTTATAGGTGTATGATTATGCAGAATCACTTTTTTTGTATTTTCGAAAATATTCTTTATATAAAAAGTGGGCGTAGCTATCATCCTCATTTTAAATAGCGCTCGGAAATGAGCGTCAAGGATCCTGCATACCAAATTTTATCAAGATATCTTGACACATCGCTCATTCTAAAAACCAGTGACATAACCTTTTTCGTTGCCAAGGAGACTGATGTTCCTTGCTTTCAGGTGTGTTGTGGTGGATCCGTGTTTTGTCCACGCCCAATAGGAATTTTTGTTGGAAATATATTTGAATCTTATTTGGGATCAATTACCTATTCCAATTATAAGCATTTATTTTTAGCATGAGGTCAATTGGAGTAACAGTCCATTCTCCAGCAAGAGAGAACATTTTTGATATGAATAGATTCCCATTTCTCCAATGAAAAAAAAAATATTGTATTCCGACTTTAATTCCATCAATATTTTCCAACTGAAATGCATTCAAGCAAATTTAAAAACCAACAGCTTAGTTATCCTCACCAAAATAAATTTCCAGTGAAGTTTTTGGTATGAAGTTAGGTTGATCAGTCTCGCAGCGTCTTAAATACACGTATAAATTTAACATCCTAATTTTGTATCATACAATATATACAACAGACTTAAATACCGTTCACAATTGCTTTTTATTTTTTATATATTTTCTCTGATTCCATTAAATAATTTTTAGAAGAAAACATTAAATTATGTACGAAATGCAATCCATAGATCACGATAACTAAACTGCAGCAAATAAATAACATATAAAATCGTGGTCATCAAAGCTTTCCATCCATTTGCATGATTCAAAACAACCAAACTGCATAAGCTGATTTGCGGAGGATCACTACGGCATACTGCAGCTAAAATTTCCAGCTGTAATAAACGTAGAAATAACAAAATATATTTTATAGGAACAACTTTACTACACACAGAGCTGGCCAAAGGAATTACAGCTATATTACGTTGGCATGTACAGTGGCGGACAAAAATTTATATGCAGTTGTTTTCTGCGATTTTTTTTTTGGTCTTGATGAATTTTTTGAGAGAATTTTTTTAGTATGCATTATGATTAAACACAATAAGGTATTAATCTTAAGCTCGTTACATATTTTTCAATTTTTTTTCCGACGAGCTAAAGTGTTTTCTTTCTCTCTTTTCAAAGAAATTGCTTTCGCAAACTTTTATGAAAGAAAATACAAAAGTACCAAGAAAAAAAATTGTCAAAAATCAGCAAAATGTTTTACGAACTTAAGATTAACACATTATTAAAATTTAATCTAAAATTTAATGCCCTATAAAACTGCATAGTCCAAAAAATTTTAAAAATTGTGTGAAAAAAATAAAATTTCTTTAAATTTTAGTGAATTTTTCGTACGCTTTTAAACAAAATTTACAGTTCTTGTATTAGACCTCGACACATGTTTTTACATAGGCTTTGTTAAAATAATTTTATCGACGCCAAAATTTGTGAAAATCGCAGAAAACAACTGTACGTACATTTTTGTCCGCCACTGTACAAAATTCTAAAATTTTTGTGAAAAAAATTTAAAATTTTGATAAATTTTTTTGGAATTTTCGCAAATTTAGCATATATTTTTAAAACAAAATTTACAGTTCTTGTAATAGAGCTGGACACATGTTTTTATATACGCTTTGTTAAAATAATTATATCAAGAAAATTACTGTATGTACATTTTTGTCAGCCACTGTATCGACTGCTGAGTGGAAGATCACCCTATTTCAACTTCTTTTTCAAAAACGCCCTGTATTTAAATTTTTTTCAATAACGATCTGTTTAAAAACTTTATTCAAAAACACCCTATCTCAGAATTTGATTCAAAACACTTTATCTCAGCTAAAAAGGTATTGAATTTTCGCTCAGATAGGGCGCTTTTGAAAGTCATTCTGAGATAGGGCATTCTTAAACCAAAATTTTAAATAGGGCGTTATTGAAAAAAATTTTGAGGTGGGTTGTTCTTCAAAGAAATTCTGAGATAGGGCGTTTTTGAAAAATATTTTGAAATAGGGTGATCTTCCACTCAGCCGTCGGTATATACATTCCTAACTATTTTAAGAAAAGTAAGTAACTAAAAATAAACTAGTTCGGATATGCATTCTTAGGCTTTCTTCCTTTATTCTATATTGAATGTTGGCATCTTTGACAACTTTTGGAAAGAAAAATGTGAAATCAAAATTCAAATTTGTTTAAAAAAGTGCAGCAGCCGAAAATTGTATATATTTTAAATTCGAGCCATTTTAGATTCCAAATTTTCAGTAAGTGTTATGATATGAATTGCTTCGTATGAATCTAGAATTTATTTTAAATATTAAAAAATCGCCCGCTTTTATATTACAAATAAATTAAATAATTGAAAGTATGTTAATCAATAAATCTATAAACAGTAATTACTCGGGATGTCATTAATCAGAATCTGATTAATAGAAAAAGAAACTATTAAACTAAATTTTTTTTTATTTTTAAGACATGGCGCAATATGAAATGAATATTTATAATTTAAAATTTAAAAAAAAAAAAAAAAAAAAAAAAAAAGGAATTAAAGCATGTGCTCTTTAGTTCAGTGGGCGTTGTTGCGCTACGAGTACTTGAGAGTTTTGAAACTTTTACAGTATTTTTTTTTCCTACTCTATAAAATAATTAAAATTTTTTTTTTTTTGCCCAGTCTATTAACCATCTACATGTATGTGTGTAGTACACAATAGTTACATATTCAGACTCCCAGTTCAGTTCAGCCATACAAATGCACGGCGTGATTTTTCGGTTTCATCTACAAACAACTTTTATGGGAGTAAATGTAATCCAAAATTTGTTAAGCGTGATATTTTTATTTTATAGTTATGTTGTTTTTGCGCATTATTGCTCAGTGATTGTTATTTAAATTAATTGTTTTAATTTTAAATTTGTACCAAGCGATTTAATTAAAAATTTCAAGTTGCTAATTCTAAATGTTTTCGAAGAAATCCCTATATTATATTGGGGTCTATCAGCTATCTAAACCGAAGGAACTGTCGACGTGGGGAACGTAATAGATCATGAGAAAACTAAATCGACTTAATCGGAATTTGGCAGTGAATTTCAATAAAGTGGATAGAGGTCCGAAACTCTATTACAATTATTCCCCGCCGACAGTTCCTCCGTTAACTCGCCATACAAAATTTTGAAAACATATATTTTTTTTTCTCATTTTGCAGAACAATTTTTTTCTTTCAGTGTAATATTCCGAAGCTACTTAAGACAGCTATACGATAAAAGCTAAAGAGCTAAGGCAAATTCAAATCATATCATGCTCCTATTAGCGACTTAAGTTAAGAATCCATTTAAAAAACTATAACTTTGTTGATTAGATAATAATGGTCCTCCCGTATTTCTCGCTAGCTATTTTATGATCCGCTATATTCCTACTGAGAATACCTAGGTCCAAAACCAAACTGAAACTGGAAGCGAACTTTTTTGGCCGCATATTGCCGGGACAGCTAAATCTTAGTTCTAGTAAAAATAGCTCATTCATTCATTGCATTTAATAATAACTACAAAACACTATAACATACTACATCCCAGCTCTGCTCATATTCAATGTCATCAAACTCACACTTCTTTCAAGCTCCACGTCCAAATGTTCGAAATCGTTAAAATATCGTAGCGATTGTGCCATATCTCTTGCAATGTTCACCAGCAATTCACAAACGGAAACGGTAAGCCAAAAATCAAATACCATCATTACAACGTCTTCAACAAATCCAGTGAATTCCCAAAACGATAACTTATAAAACGTATTTAAGCTCATTATGCGCAAGAAAAATAAAGTTTGCACGATTGTATAGATCATTATGCCAATAGTGAGCAATAATGGTTGACCATAAAGTTGACCAAAACTTTTACACAACTTCAACAAACGCAAGTAAATGCCGGTAATTTCGATCAACTCTTTAATCGATTTGTCATCGCGAATCATAATACGCGCAGCAATATATTCCAAACGTTCACGTAATATCCAAATATAACGGTGTGTAGTGATGACAAACTTATAAAATCGTAGTAAAACCAAAGAAATTATGGTATTCAAAAATATTTCCCAAGCGGTCAACATTAAAGTAAAGGTATTTTTTTCAACCAGATTTGCAAGCTTATTCACAGCGGTTGAAACTATTTGTATTAATATAACCAACACTTTTAAGATAATAAAATAATCGATAGTTGTACTGCTTTCCTGCAAATCTTTATGTTTTACGTAATAAATTTGATTAATCGCGGCAAATTCATTGTAGATAGCAAATACCGTGTTATATTTTAACCAGTTATATACGATGATAAGAAATAATGTATATATATGTGCAATTATTGTAATTTTTTCTAATAAATCCATGACTTTTAGAAAACTTAAATTCAGGAATTCCAAATCTTCATCATGAATGTCTCTCATTTTGAGGCATGTTAGACGAATTGTTATTAAATTGATGACAACACTATAGACAATACATGGTTTTGAACGGATTAGTTTTTGTTTTTTTGTATCAAAGCTAAATGGCAATATGCCGCAGGCGATGGAAATCCAAGTTGTAGCGTTGTGGAGAAATAATGCCAACGTGGCACGATATTGCGACCACATAATGGCGATTGCACCTTGCTGGAACAAATTATTAGTTAAACTGCATTTGTTTGTTACGAGATTCTTAGAGTAAATGTAGAAGTAGTGATAAACAAGTTATCGATAGTTTTTATTAGTTATCGATAGTTCTCAAATCTCTACATATAATAAAATTGTAAAAGGTCGATGTCTGTACATTGCAGATATTTAAGAAAAATCGATAGCAGTGATCATTATTAAGCCAATAGAAGCCAAATCAACAGCTTTTAGAATTTCTGCCTGTCTGTTTGGTCGCGCATCACTCAAAAACTGCTGAATAGAATTGAATGGAACTTTTACTATTGCATTACTAAACTAGTTTAACTTAAAATTTAAGTTTTCATTTGTACCGATAGCTCGACCAGCTTTGGAGATATCGACCGATATGTAGACCAAGGTGACCGAAGATGTGTTAGTACAGTAAGAGTATCAAACGAAAGATGACAATGAGTGCTGCAGTAAGCGATGTTATTATGTATATTGTATATATTTCCGTCATCCATTGTCAAATTTGATGTGTTAACAAACCGGTTTCGGCGTTCCGCCATCCTCACTGTTTAGTTTCGTTACAATATACATCAACTTTCCACCCTATGGGAAAATCCACAAAACAAAATAAATCGATGTTATTAAGTTCCATATCTTATCCAGTATGGGATGTAATGATGAAAATCGGACTCAGTCTATTATTAGTTCTGAAACGGACCGGATTTACTAGTATAAACTAAAATACGTGACTTGTCATTATTTTTTATCTTGTAAGCACCTCAGACACTCCAGAATAAAAAGGGCTATGAAATTGCTTTATGAATATAGTTCTTAATTTTCTTTGTAAATCTGGAAAACTTGAATAAACTTTGTTGAAAAATATGTTGAAGGAAAGTTTACATATTTCGGCCGCCGTGGTGTCGAGGTAGTGTTGCCGGCCTACCACACCGAAGGTCCATGGTTCGAGCCCTGGTACAGGTAACATCAAAAGTGATTTGAAAAAAGTTTTTCAAAACGGGGTCGCCCCTCGGCAGTGGTTTGGCAAACTCTCCGAGTGTATTTCTGCCATGACAGGCTTCTCAGCAAAAATTCGTCTCCTTTGTAGATGCCGTTCGGAGTCGGCAAAAAACTGTAGGTCCCACCAATTTGTAGGGAAAATTCAAATCGGCACACCACAAATTGGAAGAGATGCTTGGCGCAAAAATCTCTTAGGAGGTTTATGATGATATACCTGTTGTATATCGCGCCATAGAGAGAGAATTGTTTAGAATCAGAGAGACGACTGCTTCCCTGAAAGGATCAAGTGGATACCAATTTGCAATACCGATAATGAGATACACATTAGGTCGTCGTGATCCTGAGCCAGATAAAAAAGTGTGGATGCAAATGCAACGAAAACGATTTGAACGAGATAGATCCAATTTGTGAGCAAACTAATTTTGCTTGTTTCTTATCTTCAGCATGGACACTACATTTTTTATGTATTTCCTGCTAAATGCATTAATATATCGAGCCCTTACCGCAATTTTCGCGTAACCAACAAAATTCTTAAAATCCGTATTTTGAAAGGTATCGATAATTCTGTTTATTTTAAACCATCTTACAAAATATTACAACTCTAATATGTACCCTTAAAAAAACGAAGCAAAGGCAATTATGATTTTAAGTAAAACTTTGCTATAAAATGTTCTATATTTGTAAAATAAAAAACCTTCTCCTGTAAAATTATATTTTTGTTGATTACGCTAAAATGGCTGTTAGGACTCGATATGATGAAGTTGTTTCGTTCCCATGAACAGTAGATATTTTATTGATTTCTTTTATTTGTATATTAATAACTGGTATATATATATATATATATATACTAGCACATTTCTATGAAAAAAATTCCAGTTGTATGAAAGGTGCCAGGCACCCTTTTTCGTTGTCCCCAGTATTTATAACCCCTCAGTGGTCAAACACAAATACTTCCAGAGATACGCGCTATGAAAAATTCCATTTGTATGGGAGGTGCCACGCCCCTTTGTATATCAAAATATTGTTTAGCCTATGACCATCCCTGGAAGATATCCAGTGCGTGTTTCAAATTTGGTTACGATCGGTTCATACGTTTAGGACACAAGTCGGTCTATAGATACATACATAATTTGAATTTTATATATATATATTATTTAAATTATCATATAACTATCGTATCCGTAAAACGAATTTCATGTTTTTAGCGCTGAACAAAAATATTTGGGGTATTTTTTATAGATACTCAGGATCTAGTTGAATGAGAAACAATCGCGTTGACATCTGCTTCTGAAGTCTGCTAATGATCCGAAGTGTTCCAGTGAGGGTTGAAATAATGAAACTTCAGTTGGAAATAACATTTCAAAATATGTACTTATTTGTATTAGTACTATCGATAGTATTTTGAAATATCGGAAGCAAACAATAATGTGACTATCGTTAGTTTCCAAGCTTGATGTAGAAGATAATATAAATGGATAATGCTAATGGGAATTTGTTGTTGTGCAGGCGATGAAAACTGTGAAATTGAATTTGAATTTTAACAAAGTAATACCATCGGGATATGCGTTTTCATAATACTAAATAATCAACAAATAAAAATATCAATTATATTCAATATTCAAGATATCGGTATTTAACTTAATGCTGCAGAAGGTAATTCGCACAATTGCGCTGTAATTTATGTCATCCCTGAACAGGGAAAGGTATGCTAATGTAGTCATTATGGAGAACGGCATAGAGTATTTGCTATTATTATTGGACTAAGTAGGTAATTGAGAAGTAATGTCCTTTCTCGGCGAACAAAAGTCAAGCTGTATAAGTCGCTCGTCATACTTAGCTTGATGCGTGGCTCGAAGTCATGGACAGTGTCGATGAAAGATGATAAAGCCCGTATTAGAAGGAAAGTTGTACTTCCGCCTTCCCTAAGGTGAAAAAAAATTCAACGGTGAACTGTACGCAATTTAAGGAGACATGACCATAATGCAAAGAAATGTTGGGATATTTTTTGTGAAAGAACAAAGAAGTTTCAGTACAGAAGGTTCCTCGGTCTTTCCATCGACACCCGAATTAGGACTAACATCATCAATCTCACATTCGCACATTAAGATAAGGTGCTACATTGGCCAGTTCGCAGACTAAGAACGGTGTAGCATATCGGCAAGCCACTGAAAGAAAAGCAACTACAGAACGGTGGCTTAGCTGGTGCCAGAGTTGAAGCAGGGCTCTAGATACGAATACCGCAGCATCTCGCGTATAACTAGCATTAGCGGATGCGCTTCGTAAAGAGAACACCTGCATCCTGCTATTAAGTGGAGGATCGGAAGTTTCTGAGATACGTGTTTACCAGACCTGATAAATAACACCGGCACACAAAAAAAATTAAGTGGAACGTGCATTTGACCGGATGTACCTACGGGTACGTATTTTGTTCCGCTGAATCCGAATTCGAGGTCAGTTTGACCCGTTTATCTTCAAATTTCGAGATTAAATTTTATCTGAATTGGACCAGAAGATTTTTTTTTTATCATGAAAACTATATTTTTTGAGAATTTTCGAGAGTTTTGTGTGATTTTTTCACATTTAAAACGGCTCGTGGTCTCAGTAAAGTTTCGATTCATATTCAGCGGATGGAAATACATGAAAATCACGCTTAGTTTAGTTCCAAAAAATTTTTTATCATTAAAACTGCCGATTTTCATCATTTTTACGGTTTTTCGAAGTTTTCTCGAAATTTGAAGATAAACGGGTCAAACTGACCTCGAATTCGGATTCAGCGGACGAAAATACGTACCCGTAGGTACATCCGGTCAAATGCATATTCCACTTAATTTTTTTTGTGTGCCGGTGTAATGATTACTAATTGTAATGATTACAGGTTTGATTAATTATTTTCTTGAGAATCCATTTAATGATTGATTACCATTACTTTCAATTTTTACTGACTATTTTCCAATTAATTAAACTTAGATTTTTTGTTGATTATTTTTGGGTTTTTTTTCAGTATTGTTGTAGAAGCACATAAATATACACATCAACAATACTGAAAAAATCAAAAATAATCAAAAAAAAATTAAAAAATATCAAAAATAATCAAAAGTAATCAAAACAACTTTTTTTATTATTTTTGATTTTTATTTTTTTGATGTTTTCAGTATTGTTGATTTTATCAATCAAATCAAAAGAAATATAAAAAAATTAAAAATTATCAAAAATAATCAAAAGTAATCAAAACAACATTTTTTTGATTATTTTTTATTTTTTTTTTTATTTTTTGTAATCGTAATCAATTAATAATTGCCATTTTTTGACAAACAATTAAAATAATCACTACCAATTAAAAAAGCTGTATTTTTAAATGATTACTTATTACTAATCAAATTTAACAGGTTTGGTTTTTACGAGCCAATGGTAATGTTTTGCCTTGTCAAAAGCAACGCAAAATATATAGAGAAAAATAAGGCAAAACAAAAGCAAAAAAAGTATTCATGAAACGAGCTCAAACCCAAGAATAATAATTTTTCACGGTAAGGCAGTTCTGCCGATGATAAAACAGATCTGCCAAAAAATCCATAATGATCACACTACTACCTGTCAGATGGCGGAAGCGGTTCATGCATATGGTAAAAAAGAATAGAATTAGGAGTGTAGATGACATCAAAACCAGCGTATTGTTAGCTTAATGGTTAGCAATGCGTGCCAAAATTTCTCTGATGAAGAAGCCTAGCAGCTTTCGAAATGGATCTATAAGAAAAGCTATGGCGGTTGTCTCTAAACATTTTTCCTACTTTATTCAATTAAAAAACTTTTAATAATTAATTAAAAAATGATTATTAGAAAAATAAAAATTATAATTTTCATAAAAATTTAAATGTGAAAAAACTATTATTCTTGCCCTTGAGCCCGTTTCATGAATACTTCAAAATGTACAGGCCGTAAAATCAACAAAAATTTTTGGTACAAAAAACCAATAAAAGCAAAAAAATTTAATAAATTACGATTTTCTTTCAAAAAGAACTACAGAATAAGGGTCCAGTATAACCAGCATCCATCCGTGAACAAGACTGCTAAGCAGGGCGAGTTACTGTTACATCATTACTTGGAAATCTGCTAGAATGGCAACACAGTCCTTGGATCTGAAGGTTGTAGTGTGTTTTTAGGCGTAACTTGTCAATAATTACAGTGAAGGCATGTACTATTAGAACGATATATTACAAATCATTTAGAATGATCTTACTATTTTTGTAAATAGCATAAAATTTCAAACGAAAAACACAATAACACATAGTTTCTTCATATTGTCCTTAAATATAATTACTCAAATCGTATTGTAACAACCATATTAAAGCAGTCATCATTGTGGTATATAATTTGCGTGCTGCGAAGAAATTTAACTCGATCATACCACATAATGGAAAACGAAATCGATGTATTGCGCAAAATGTTGAGAAAGTGTTTAGCTAAAGAAAAAACAAAATCTTTTAATCAAAATCCAAATATTATTGATCACAATTACTTACATCCCTTGACAATTCCACATCCAAATCATCGAGTTTATCAAATATTCTCAATAAATCTTTAGTTTGTTCTTGTGCATTAATCAACGTTTGACACGCACTTATCAGCAACCAAAAGTCAATGAATTTAGTCGACGACATTTGTAGATAAAATAATATATCCAGAAGACTCATTAGAAAATCTTTACTACCAACAATGATGCAAATATAAAAGAAACCCTGTACCGCTACACTCAGCTTTAGGAAAAGTAATGCAAATATTTGATACTCATATGCGACGGTAATATGCGCAGCTAACTTCATTGAACGTATATAAATTCCAAATATTTCATTTAATTCATTAGCAATTACTTGATGTTCTTGTTGTTGCTGCCGTCGCTGCATCCATGCCATAAAATACTGTTTTAGTTGGCGATTTAAAGCCGCAATTATATGATATAATAGCAAAATATTATAATAAAATTGATTCTCAACGCAATTCAATTCATTTAGCAGCAATGTGGTCAAGAATAATATAAAAAAATAATGCCAATCCTTTTTGAAACTTACATATGCCATGAGTATATTGAAAAATGCATTTTCGAATAGCAAAACGCAAAACTTGAAAATAATACGTTTGTCATTAGTATCACACTCGAAATTGCGTATAAAATCTTTGGCAAGACATAATCTCCTCAATTCTGCCACTTCCTTATATAAACCCAAGAAATCTTTACTCCCAAACCAAGTACTTAATATCACCAACACATATACACAGCTCGATGCATATGTGTTGACATGCTCTAGCTCAAAGATGAATGGTTTGTTCCTGAAGAACTCATAGTTTGACATATCGGGCCAGTGAAGTACTACCCAAATGTAAATGCAAGCGTTCAATGTGATACTGTAAATTAGCGCTGTTTTCGAAGCTCGAAAATGTGCCCTTTTTCCATCATATTTAAATGGTAATAATCCGAATAGAAAAGAATATCTGAAAACGATTCGCTGTATAAAATGTGCGAACATACGTCTACGCTCTTGTTGTCTATGCATTTTTAACGCTAAAATAATACTGAGTGCTCACTAAGAAGGCGTTGTAGTAAGTGTGAATGAAGGTTTTGTGTGCATAGTAAAAGATCCAGATAATATTTAATTAAATTAAAAATTACCTTCAGATACTTAGATGAAATATATACATATATAATATGAATGATAGTAAACCTTCTCATCAGTGTTCGTCGTGTTGTTACGATACAAGTAACTACTAGTATATATTGTCATGACTAAAATTTGACTTTCCTACATTTAACAAATTGTATTTTTCCTGTATCTTAATTTTTTTCTACTTTTACTTCAAGCCACCCTCATATCCCCTTCGCCTCTACATATCAAATTTTCTATTCCTACTCCCCTTCTTCTTCCTTTTCCTATGAGTTTACTGATGTGTAAATTAGGGTGGGTCGATTTGTATGGACGAAAGTTAACCGATATCGCGGCCTCGATTTTTCGTTAGGTTTTGGGCTCAGGAAAAAAAAAGTTCCACTACGCATACAAAAAAAAATAATTTTCGAGCCTGCGAAATTTTATTTTTTTTTACTTTTTTTGACTTTGATTTTTAAGGTTTTTTTCATGACCTACTAAAATAATTTTCATTTGATTTTAAAATTTTCATGTATACCCTATCCGACCCAAAAATGTGCGCTAAAAACGTTGGCAATAACAGTTTTTTGAAAAAAAATTTTATTTTCAAGTTTTGGAAAAGTCGATTTTTCGACCAAAACAAGTCCCAAAACCCGAAAATAAAGTTTTTTTTATCGCGATATCGGTGAACAAATCGACCCAGTCTAATGTACATAGTTTCGAAGACATAGCGATTTAACTTTTTTTGGTCTTGATACCGCCGTGGTGTGAAGGTAGTGTTGCCGGCCTACCACACCGAAGGTCAATGGTTCGAGCCCTGGTACAGGTAACATCAAAAGTGATTTGAAAAAAGTTTTTCAAAACGGGGTCGCCCCTCGGCAGTGGTTTGGCAAACTCTCCGAGTGTATTTCTGCCATGACAGGCTTCTCAGCAAAAATTCGTCTCCTTTGTAGATGCCGTTCGGAGTCGGCAAAAAAACTGTAGGTCCCACCAATTTGTAGGGAAAATTCAAATCGGCACACCACAAATTGGAAGAGAAGCTTGGCGCAAAAATCTCTTAGGAGGTTTATGATGATATACTTGTTGTATATCGCGCCATAGAGAGAGAGAGGGTCTTGATACCGCTTACTTTTCCCAAGGTTTTTTTATATATACAAAATATCTTTAACTTGAACCAAATAAATTCCTAGCTATGCCGAATTGCAGCTTTATATAATCTGTGGCTTTTCCAAAACTATACATAGCCTGTGTCATACCCAGCGAACTCCTGCACCTATCGTGAAAGTTTCATAGACATGGACAACGAGCTCAGGACATTAATGAAGCACAAACAACATTTAAAATATGTAGGCGCGGCACCGCCCACTTTCTTAAAATTATGTAAACCTTGACTGATATTTAAATATCATTATTTTACACCGAATACGTTCAGAGTTATGACGAATTTAAATTGTATATAGTCTGGGGGCGTGGTACCGCCGACTTCTCCAAAACTATACATATATAGCCTATGCTGTAACCATTGAACCCAAAAATATACTATTCATGAAGATCGGTTAACTAAGGAGTGCGTTTGAAAAAAATGTCACCTTTATTTTATTCAACAAGTTTTTTCTTAATTATTTGATTTGAATATTTTTTTCTTAGTATGATTAGAAAGAAATATCAGAAAAATACTGTTTGAAAGTATTTTCGCTAAATGCTGTAGCTCATATAAAAATGACAAGCGAATTGGAAGTACGAAAAACTATTATTAAGACAACCCTCAGTGGACTTTCAAAAAAATTGCTCGAGAACTTAAAGTAAGCCCGAAAACTGTTTCGAGGGTGTTAAAAAACTTTAAGGACAAATTGGCTGTTACCAGTAAGCCAGGCTTGGGTAGAAAAAGGGGCATCAGTGACCAAAACATGAAAAAGAAAATCATCACCGTTTTTCAGAAGAACCCCAATATTTCAGGTAGAAAACTAGCGCAGAAGGTGGGATGTTCCGAGTTTTTTGTCCGTAAAGCAAAAAAGGAAGCTGATCTCAAAACGTTCAAGGTTTAAAAGGTTCCAGACAGAAACTCTGTGAAGAATGTGGAAGCAAACAATCGCGCAAAAAAACTAAAAATTTGTTTCTTTGAAAAATTCAATTGCTGCATCATGGACGACGAGACGTATGTTTTATCCGACTTTTCGCAGCATCCAGGCGAGGGGTTTTACACAGCAGACTCGCGCGGGAATGTGGACGAAAAGTTTAAGTGAAAGCGGCAGTCAAAATTTCCTCGTCAATTCCTGGTTTGGCAAGCAATCTGCAGCTGTGCAGAAAGGAGCAGTGCTTTTGTAACTACGGGAACAATAAACTCCCAAATATACATTAAAGAATGCTTAGAAAAAATATTAAAGCCTTTCCTAAGACGACATAAGGTTTCCATTTTTTTTTGGCATGACCTAGCTTTTGGTGCCTCGAAAATCAAACCTTCCCAACCGTACAGAACTCAGGCCAATTGAAAGATACTGGGCATCGGTCAAAAAAGAAACTAAAGCAACAAAAAAAGGAGCAAGGAATGCCAACGACTTTCCGGAAAAGTGGAGTTCAGCAGCTCGAAAAGTGTCAAATACTACTATACAATTATTACTGGAAGGGATGCCAGAAAAGTTAAAACGATTTTTACAACAATAGTAGTGACAAAGTTGTTGATATATAATAAAACTTGTAAATAAAAGGACAAATAACAGCTAGTTTTATAGGGTGTTTTTTTTACAGGTTTGTTTTTCGAATAGAGATAGAACTGGCATTTTGTAGTCAAATCTGGCAACTCTAATGTCATTTATGTTCAGTTTGGTTTGCCATTTCATCATGAACAGGTTGACAAAAGAACAACGCTTGCAAATCGTGCAAATTTATTTCGAAAATAATGGTTCAGTTCGCGAAGTTTACCGTGAGCTCCGTCCATTTTATGGTCGACATAATCGTCCATCAGAGCAATTAATTCGGTTAACCATGGATCGTTTTCGCACTACGTTTACTCTATGTGATAATACGCATCCGCAGAGACGTCGAACAGTGCGCACCGAAGAAACAATTGCCGCTGTAGAGCAAAGTGTTGAAGAGGACCCGAATGAATCGATTCGCCACCGTGCACAGCAATTGGAGCTTTGTCCATCAACTTTATGGAAGATTTTGCGCAAAGATCTTGGCTTGCGACCTTACAAGATCCAGCTTGTGCAAGAATTAAAGCCGCGAGACCATGCAATGCGTCGTGATTTTGGTGTATGGGCCGAAAATGAGATTGATTTCGATGCTGATTTTCATCGCAAAATTTTGTTCAGTGATGAGGCTCATTTTTGGTTGAATGGCTACGTCAACAAGCAAAATTGCCGCATTTGGAGTGAAGAGAATCCACATGAGACCCTTGAAACGCCATTACATCCACAAAAACTGACTGTTTGGTGTGCTCTATGGGCAGAGTCATTGGGCCATACTTCTTCCGCAATAATGCTGGAGAGGCAGCTACCGTTAATGGAGACCGATATAGAGCCATGATAACCGACTATTTTGTTCCCGAATTGGATGGCATGAATGTGGATGAGTTGTGGTTCCAACAAGACGGCGCTACATGCCACACAGCGCACGTCACAATCGATTTATTGAAGGAAACATTCGATGAGCGCATAATTTCGCGGAATGGACCTGTCAATTGGCCACCAAGGTCGTGTGATTTGACACCATTGGATTATTTTCTTTGGGGATATGTGAAGTCGCTCGTCTACACCAACAAACCAGAAACGTTAGGGGAATTGGAAGCCAACATTCGTGGCGTTATTGCCGACATACGGCCCCATATGCTCGAAAAAGTGGTTGAAAATTGGACCTGTAGAATTGGCTTTATTCGAGCCAGCCGCGGCGGCCACATGCCCGAAATCATATTTAAACATTAATGGCATAAAATTATTCTTCCAATAAAGCCAAATTGATGGACCTTAAAACGATTTTCTTGTGTTTTATTTCAATTCGAAGTTCTATACCCCTAAAAAAAACACCCTTTATTTTCAAAATCGGACTACTAGTGTACGAAATTTGTCATAATTAGTAAATGACAATTTTTCAAACGCAATGCTTACTTTGGACGCCTATGAAGAACACATATTCATTTGTTTTTTTTTTATAAGATTTACCTAAATTTCTACATTTTTCGTTCCGCTATAAAAATATTAACTAAGAAACGCTTTAACTGGAGAATATGCATGAATATCAGTAATTTTTCGTGCTCGTGGAAAAATTCTACACAACCAAATTAAATGGCTGGATTTTGTATGATCGGCTTATCTTTACTCCTTCCAAGAAAAATCAGCATGGAAAAAGAGCTACAATAAAGCAATTTACGATTAGTTGTCTATGGTTTTGACAAACGTAAGCACTTTCATTAAATGGACCCGCACTGAGTGACTTTATTAAATCTCTGAAGAAAATAGCGTAGCAAACATCAATCAACAAGAAATTCTGCAAGACGCTATCAAAAATATATATACTACAACGAAATTAAAAGTCTTGAAACACCTCACATGCATTTCTATAATTTAGTGCCAAAAAAATTCATTGAGCTTATACCTTTTGAATGACTTCGATACCTGTAGGTAGCGAGTACTTTCCTTCGATACTTTTTTGGAATTAAATTACCCTCTGACAATTAAAATGAATTCTGGTATCGGCTTGCCTCAATTGTTTATTCTTTAAAAAATGTATTTAACTTCCTCGGACATATTGCTAGTGAAATTTCTTTCTCAAATTAAATAGAAATCCGTTGGACCGTTTCTCTTCTATAATCAGTTTTGTATACAGTTATCAGAAATCCGACGGAAACGATAGCTTTTCATATATTTATACAAATTTGCACTGGAAATTGGGTAATTGTAGTATTTTTTTGGGAGCTTTTTGTGTATATGAAATAATAATTTTTAAAGACAGTAATAGGGAATTTATTAATAATACTGATTTATTTTGTTTGCAGCATCCATTTCTTACCCAAAAACGAAAGCGAAGTACACACATATACCAGTAAGTACATATATAAAAGCAATATTATTAAACCGCTAATAGAATCGGTAGACACGAGTGAGGCAGAAGATTCAAACCGTGAAAATGGTTCCGCTTCTAGGGACTACGAGCCAGAGGGAATGAGTCCAGGGGATGTCTGATTTGATGTCTCAATGCCTTATAGGTATGGAGGCGATTGAAAATGCTATAGCAAAGAAAAAGCTTGGGTTTGCAACAGATTATGTGGGCTCTGCATATGGCATCGATATTTGTACAATAACGCGATCGATTGAAGCAATCCGAATTAGGAAGTAGCTAAGACTAACCGATATGATACGAAGATAAAGCAAAACGTGGAAGTCAGTTCACCACAAATCATTCAGGTTTACAGCATCCATATGGGAGACGTCGAGCCACGAGCCACGACACGTGATGTAATGACGCGTTAAATTATTTATTTCAAGCCAAATTATTATTATTATTATTATTAGATATTATTATATTATCATTTTATAAATTCTTATGGTAGTATTGCACCAAATAAATACAATATAAAACCATGGTTTGCAAAATGCTCAGGCCCGTCAAGTGATTAATATCAAATAGTCCGCACAAATGGAAACGCAACTTCTCAGTTCTGAAAATATTGGCAAAACACTCTAACTGTAAAGATAGATGATGTGAGAAAAAACATTAAAGTTAAGTCAGTATCAAATATTTTAAAAATATATAAATACACACACACTTCGCTCCATGGGTAGCGTCAGATCCCTTTTAGCACTAAAACTGCGTAACAACTCCAACGTTCTGCGTGACGTTATTAGCATCAATTCACAAACTCTTATTATCAGCCAAAAATCTATGATATTTACAACAAAAATGTGCACTACCGAAGACACACTGAGCTTATTCAATTTAACCACCTTATTACTCCAAAGTAGACGAACATGAAACAACATCTGAATATTACTAATTGTCAAGGTCCCTATTAGCAACAACAATTGATACTGATGCATATCTGTATAACGCTTACATAAACGTATTAAGCGTATATAAATATATGCAATGTTATCGATTTCCAACTCCCAGATACGACGCTGATGCCAACCCACATCTCTAATCGCCAGGGTTTGTAGACGTCTGTTCAACACCCAAATAAAGCGATAAGTATGTAGCACAGCATAATAAAAATGGGCCAAAGCTAGAAAAATAACATTGGCAAGCAAAGTAAATAAGCACATGAGTATTATAAATATGGGTTCCCGATTATTGAAAATTTCGAGACCAACGAAGAACGACAGATTTTGTAGTAAAATCGAAGTTCCCTTCCAGATCACATAGCAATCAAAAGTGTGGCATTCGTCAATCAAATTTATGTAACGGCGGAAGTAGACGCTTTCGATAATGGCGAATTCATTAAATACATTTTTCAATTGCTTATGGCGCGTCAAATTAATCCACCATGTGGTGATTATTGTAACGAGTCCAAGAAAAATATTGAATCGTCTCAATGATTCAGCGAGTGGATCGCCACTATTCAAGGCACTCTTGAAAGTAATAAATGTTGGCACAGTAACTACTATAATCACGGCGAATGTAATATTTATAAACACATTATATATGATGATCGGCTTCGATGAGATGAAGCGGCGTTGATGCTGGTCGTATTTAAATGGTAGAAGACCGAAAACCATGGAAGACAATAGTGAAAGTTTGAGTATAACGCCTGCAATTCGTTTACGTACACGAATGGAGAATCTTCCGATCATTTCTGCGTAATTTGAAAATGGCTCGTTAATTGGAACAACTAGGAAATGAAGTCGTTGGAGCTAGCATGTTTGCTAATTTCATTTGCTTTTATGTATTTATTAAAAAGCATTAACTAATTAGCAATGTTTGCATCTGATAAAAAGTTTAGTTAGATTAACTAACCGTACTAGTTAGTTCAACACTTCCCTGTAGTAAAATTGCGAACCAATCTCCAAAAAATACAGTCTTAACGCTACATACTTCTTGTCTCGTTCTGAGTTATGTTTGCCAAAACATAAAAAAGGAAAGAAATAAAAAGATATATATTTGTGTGACAAAAGAAAGTATGTTATGTAGGTTCGACCTGGCTGATTTTCACTAGAAGCATTACATACATTCCTAGCTTTTTAATTGCAAAATTTATAGCCCAAAACCCATTTATCGGAACTATCGATTGTATGGGAGATATGCGTTGTATTGCTCCGATCTTGCTGATTCCGACAAATTGATTAATCTCATGCAAAATGGCGGCTCCATACCAAATCTCATCGAGATATTTCAAAAACTGAGGGACTAGTTTGCGTTCAAAAAGACAGACAGACGGACGGACAGAGAGACATGGCGAAATCGATTTAGCTAAGCGCCCTGTTCATTTCGGTATACTTATTGGTGGGTCTATATCTTCTTCTTCTCCTACTTACAAACATTGGACCAAACTTATTATACCATTTCGTGTTCATGAAAGGTATAAAAATATAAATACACACACTCCGCTCCATGGGTAGCGTCAGATCCCTTTTAGCACTAAAACTGCGTAACAACTCCAACGTTCTGCGTGACGTTATTAGCATCAATTCACAAACTCTTATTATCAGCCAAAAATCTATGATATTTACAACAAAAATTTGCACTAGCGAAGACACACTGAGCTTATTCAATTTAACCACCTTATTACTCCAAAGTAGACGAACATGAAACAACATCTGAATATTATTAATTGTCAAGGTCCCTATTAGCAACAACAATTGATATTGATGCATATCTGTATAACGCTTACATAAACGTATTAAGCGTATATAAATATATGCAATTTTATCGATTTCCAATTCCCAGATACGACGCTGATGCCAACCCACATCTCTAAACGCCAGGGTTTGCAAACGTCTGTTCAACACCCAAATAAAGCGATAAGTATGTAGCACAGCATAATAAAAATGGGCCAAAGCTAGAAAAATAACATTGGCAAGCAAAGTAAATAACCACATGAGTATTATAAATATGGGTTCCCGATTTTTGAAAAATTCGAGACTAACGAAGAACGATAAATTTTGTAGTAAAATCGAACTTCCCTTCCAAATCACATAGCAATCAAAAGTGTGGCATTCGTCAATCAAATTTATGTAACGGCGGAAGTAGACGCTTTCGATAATGGCGAATTCATTAAATACATTTTTCAATTGCTTATGGCGCGTCAAATTAATCCACCATGTGGTGATTATTGTAACGAGTCCAAGAAAAATATTGAGACGATTCAATAATTCAGCGAGTGGATCGCCACTATTCAAGGCACTTTTGACAGTAGCAAATGCTGGCACACTAAACGCCATAATCACGGCGAATATTATATTTATAAACACATTATATATGATGATCGGCTTCGATGAGATGAAGCGGCGTTGATGCTGGTCGTATTTAAATGGTAGAAGACCGAAAACCATGGAATACAAAAGTGAAAGTTTGAGTATAACTCCTGCGATTCGTTTACGTACACGAATGGAGAATCTTCCGATCATTTCTGCGTAATTTGAAGCTGGCTCGTTAATTGGAACAACTAGGAAATGAAGTCGTTGGAGCTAGCATGTTTGCTATTTTCATTTGCTTTTATGTATTTATTAAAAAGCATTAACTAGTTAGCAATGTTTGCATCTGATATTTAGTTTGGCTAGACTAATTAATTTGTTTAGCTGGTTAGACATTTCCTGATAGTCAAATTGCGAACCAGTGTGCAAAACACACTACACACTTCGTATCTGGTTCTGTACAGGTTACATAAGTGTTAAGTTAGCAGAAACTGAAGAAGTTAGGGAACTGTCCAAAGCGAAGCTAGCATAGAACTGTCCGAACGGAAACCAGATGAGAACGAGTAATGCAACTTGGGAACAGTGGCGGCAACGACAACAGGACAGCATAAGAACTGATTCTACTACAACATGTCTAGCGTCAATGACAACGCCATGTGCACGTGGATAGTTGAGAACGCTGCTTGTTTATTAAGCTTAAACTGGTATTGTAAGCAAATAGTTTAGCTCTAGATGATTTAAGAAGTAGTCGAATTTTCTGCAAGGTTAGTACAGAATCTATATATATTAGCTATGCATTCTGTCTGTCAGTCTGTCCGTCCATCCATGGACACGATAATTTGAGTAAAAATTGAGATATTTAAATTTAATTTAGCACATAGGTTGCTTTCCGGCCAAGGTAGGTTGCTATTTGAAATGGGTGAAATCGAACAATAACCACGCCCCTTTTTTCGATATCGAAAATTTCGAAAAGCATATAAATGGGTTAATTCAATAATAAAAGCAGCTTTAATGATGAACTTTGTTAGATTTCTTAGTTTGGTTGTCCCATTGACGATTTTAACAAATTTTTGGCCCGCCCACATACGCTTTGACTGTTGATTACTTCAGAACCGTTGACGCTATTATAACGAAATTTCGTAGGAGGCATACTGTTTTGTGAATAGAGAGCTCCTAAACTTGAATGAAAAGTGACATATACTTGATAAACTTATGAGTTTACACGCTTTATGAGGCATTTATAAGGTTAAATGAATCCCCTTACTATTTTTGACTTTTGTCTTTGACATCATTCAGGGTATAGTAGATGCGCCGATTCTTTTAGAACGTATACATTTTTTGGTGCCTCAAAGGAAGCGTCAAGACAAATTATGTACATCATGCCCCAATTATTAGAACTTTGCGGGAGTTCAATTTGTACTCAAATTCTGTGAATATTGATTTTTCTGCTAACAAAGCTAAGTTTAAGCTACAACTAAGTAGATTTCTAATCTAAATCTTGCTTGAATTTTATTTTTATTTAATTCGTTACGTAGTCTGTAAAAAAACCATATGTTTCATTGATTTTTGAATAAATAAATAAATAAATGATGTTAAAATTCTTCTGTATATTATTTATCTATTCAATTAGAAAACAAAAACTTTTAATAATTAATTAAAAATTATTATTAAAAATAAAAACAATAATAATTTTTATAAAAATTCAAAAAAAAAAAAAAGCGAAAAATTATTATTCTTGGCCTTGACCTCGTTTCAGGAATACTGGAAAATGTACAGGCCGTAAATCAACAAATATTGTTGTTATAAAAAAGCAATAGTAAATAAAGAATATTATTTTATTTACAAATTTGTATGGTAAAATTGAACTAAATAAATCAAATATAATATCATTGTTTGTAGTATCCTTAATCCCGTCATATGATTAACATCAAATAATCCACATAAGTGGAAACAAAATCTTTCGTTGTTTGAAACGAGCGCGAAACATTCCAACTGCAATTAAAAATAAAAGAAAAACAATTAATTTAATATTATTCGATAGCTTACAAGTCGCAAAGATCGTTGGTCTACTAACACTCCGTTCCACAGCCAACGGCAACTCAATTTTCTCACTAAAGCAACGCAATAACTCCAAAGTTCTACGCGATGTCACCAAGACCAATTCACAAATGCTGATCGTGAGCCAAAAATCTATAATATTTACAAGAAATACATGCAGCTGCTCAAACACGTTCAGCGTATTCATTTCAGCCACTTTGCCGCTCCAAAGTAGACGGACATAAAAAAGTACTTCAATGTTACAAATCGTTATTAAGAAAATTAACACCAACAGCTGATATTGCTGTATACGAGTGTAACGTTTACATAAACGCATTAAACGTATATAAATATACGCCATGTTATCGATTTCGAGCGCAAAAAACTGCCACCGATCCCACGGTGCACTACTAAAGCTCATAGCTTTGAGACGCTTATTTAACACCCAAATAAAGCGAAAAGTGTACAACACAGCAAAATAGAAATGCGCCCAAGCAAAGAATACCACATTCGTAAGTAAGATTAAAAGACACATGAATAAAATAATTATGGGTTCACTTTTAATCGTCGCAGTGGTACACATGAATGACACATTTTGCAACAAAATTCCGCATCCTTTCCCAACCACATAATAATCAAATGTGGAACAATCATTGATTAAATTTGCATAACGGTAGTAAAAGTAATCTGTTTCAATGGAAGCGAATTCATTTAATAAATTTTTCAATTCCTCACGACTTGTCCAATTAATCCACCATGTGATGAGTATTATGAGAATGCTTAGCAAAACTGTAAGCGTATTGAGTAATGTAGCAAGCGGATCACCAGTATTGAATTCGTCATGAAATGCAGGATATATCGTCACAACAATACACATAATAAGCGCGAATATAATATTTATAAAAATATTATAGATTATAATTGATTTCGTTGAGACGAAACGTCGCTGTTTTTTCTCGTATTTAAATGGTATAAGTCCAAAAATGATGGAAGACGCAAGCGTGCATTTGAGTATAATTCTTGAGGCCCGTTTACGAAGACGATTTGAAAATATTCCGCTCATTGCTGCAGTGAGACGAATCGTGCAAGTAAAAGTGTGAATTCGTCGCGTATTCCATGTTTTTCATTTTTGATGTGTTTAAATTATAAGCATTTATCATAGCATCAGATAAAAATTAGTAATTAAAAATCAATTGACACTCATCACGATGTTGTAATGTGTGAACATTCTTATGATTTTATCACCACATGAAATTACGTAATTGTGCTGGATAGTCGTAACACCCGGGACTTTGGTACACTCATAAAAATGGTTTCCTGAAAGTTAGGAAGCTTCATACAAGTTTAAGTAAATTAAGGGAACAATATTACACTAAGGCCGGAGTTCCTTCAACCAAAGAAGTTAATGTACTTGAGTTTAGTAAGTTATATGGAAACACTTACTCAAATTAATTTTTTTTTTAAATTCAGAAAAAGTTTTTTAATTTTAAGTAGGACTTGTACAAAAATGTAAAACACTTGTCGTTAAGTAAATATGCTACTTAATTTTCTAAGTAAGTATTGTATTTAAACCAAGGACAAGAATGCCCTCAACCAAAGTATGTGCTACACTTAAATTGAATCAGTTATATACATACTTTTGAGTAATTTCTTCTCTTTTTTAAGTGCCAAGTTCATTGATTAACGGACAAACTATTTTTTTTTAATATTTATTTGTGTAAAATTCAACATACATACGTAAATTATAAAATAAAAAATTTATATTTATATATAAACAGGTAACACCCTTCTGAAAATTTCAGGATATCTTACGATATGTCAGAGGTATAGTACAATAAAATGTTTGTCCAAACTTTAATTAAGATTTTTAAAAATTGATAGTTTTCTAAGATTAGAAATGAAAAAATTTTCAAAGTATTTTTTTTTATACTTTATACCTCTAAGTATCCTCTGTGAAAGTTACAGGTTTCTGGTTACTTAAAATCAAACACATGAACAATTTTAAATCATATGTCAATGCTACTTACAATCTTACTTTCTTATAAAATATTACCGCAAAATAAAATAAAAACTACCTCAATTCAGAGATACCATCCAGAATAGCTCTTTAGTTTTATTTTGAGAATAATACTCATCTGTAATAACATTACTTTGGTGCTGCAGTTCCTGGCGGCTAGTAGCGACACATACAAAGTGTTTCTCGAATTTGCAATTGTTGTTTCTTTTTTGTTATTAGGTGAATTCGGCTTCAAGAGTGCTGGCAGGCAGAGAGAAACAATAACATCACGAGCTCTCGTGGTGTTCGACATTTTCTCTTCTTGCATGCATGTGTTTTAGACGAAAAAGCTCCATCCCCCGATTCTGTGTTGTTGAAAAATTGTTCATATAAAATAAATAATCAAGAAAAGCATATTTGTACCAAGTGTTTTGAATTCTGAACCAAAAATAAATTTATTCTTATTATAAAATAACTTTCTTTAAAAATGCAACCTTCACTCCACTTTCGAGTATTTTAGAAAATATGCAGTTTATTTTAATTAAAGTTTTTTTTTTTAATTTTAAACTTTAATTTAATATAAAGATGCTGCTATTTTGGATTCCGCATTAAATTATTATTTTTATTTTTTTTGGCTATTACCAAGTCGCTTAATGAGTTAAATTCAAAAACTAAACTTAATTTTTTTATATTGTTTTTTCTGTTCCTTTCCTTCATCTTTCTTTCCCCTTTTTCTTTGCAGTTCCTTGCTTTCCCCTGTTGATACCTTTCTTTCTCTTCCTTTGTTTGCTGCTCATTTCCTTCAATGTGTTTTCCTTTCCTTTACTTTTCTCTGCTTGGTGTCCTTTCTTTCCTTTCCTTTATACACCATTCAATAAAAAAAATGTATGCTTTTATTTTTATTATTTTTATTTTTGTAAGTATAACGAGCTCAAGACCAGTTGATAATAATTCTTAGTTAATTATTATTATTTTTGATTAGAGGAAAAATTTAAAGCAACAAACATATACAGGCTATAGTTATAGTACTATTTCGAAAACAGCCACGATTTCTCGTCAGACTAATTCGTATAGTTTTGCTATTTTCAGAGGATCTTGTGGAGATCGAACCCACTCACTCTGATTGCCAGCGCAGCCGCCTAACCCATAGGCTATGCTGCGTGTAGTTTTTGCAAGCTGCTTAATTCACGTTTTCCTCTAATTGTTGTTTGTTATCTTGCCAACCGTATACACAATATTTTAGACATTCTGTCTATATGTAAACCGTGTATGTTGGACTTTGTTTGTGTACATTCTTCTTTCTATTTTTTTTTTTTTTTTTTTTTTTTTATAATATAGTTATTGTACATAACCGCGTACTCCGGTATAAATGTATTTTGTTGTTGGTTTTACGGTCTGTTCATTTTACATATTTTTGTAAGTATAACGAGCTCAAGACCAGTTGATAATAATTCTTAGTTAATTATTATTATTTTTGATTAGAGGAAAAATTTAAAGCAACAAACATATACAGGCTATAGTTATAGTACTATTTCGAAAACAGCCACGATTTCTCGTCAGACTAATTCGTATAGTTTTGCTATTTTCAGAGGATCTTGTGGAGATCGAACCCACTCACTCTGATTGCCAGCGCAGCCGCCTAACCCATAGGCTATGCTGCGTGTAGTTTTTGCAAGCTGCTTAATTCACGTTTTCCTCTAATTGTTGTTTGTTATCTTGCCAACCGTATACACAATATTTTAGACATTCTGTCTATATCTAAACCGTGTATGTTGGACTTTGTTTGTGTACATTCTTCTTTCTATTTTTTTTTTTAGAAGATAGTTATTGTACATAACCGCGTACTCCGGTATAAATGTATTTTGTTGTTGGTTTTACGGTCTGTTCATTTTACATATAGAATTATTATCAACTGGTCTTGAGCTCGTTATACTTACAAAAATATGTAAAATGAACAGACCGTAAAACCAACAACAAAATTTATTATTTTTATTTTATTCTATTTTATAGTTCCCTTTCTTTTTCACTCCTGCCCTTTCCTTTTCTTTCCTTTCTTTCCCTTCTCGTCCCCTCACATTCCTTCACATCCCTTCAGTTCCTTCCCTTTATTTTCCTTTCTTTTCAATCTATTTTATTTCATTTCATTACACACAAATCTTATAACTACAAAACCAAAAACTCTTGTGCTGAATATTCTCAGTTCTAATGAGTAATCAATCGCGTTGTTTTTAAAACACTGGATCATCAATACGAGGTAGGCTAACCGGTCGTAAGAGGCAAATAAACTGCACAAAGGTAATGACGTGCAACTCCATGGCTGATCTACGTTTATGATGCCTCTCACCTCGCATTACTCATATTCTCCTGCCTTAAGGAAGGAATAGTGACATGACGAAGAAGGTTGCAGTGGTAACACCAAGTCGCTCTCGCGACAGTCGGGTATGTACCGAAAGGAAGTACCGGAGCGTACCGTGTTCATATCCGGCAAAGGACTGTTACTTTCGACATCACTCGCCATAATCTTCGGGGAGTGTTTTTGTTGTTACAAAACAAACAAACAAACATATTTGCTCATGTTTTATATTGCTGGATTAATCCCCTCATACGATGCCAATCAACGATTAATACAATAACATACATGACATGCCCACTGACAGAGGAACGACTTATAGTGTGGATACACGATTGGCATTTGTAGCGGTGTCGTTTGTAAACTGACTTTTCTATATTGTAATAAATTTCTATTTGAGTTTTTTTTTTATGGATGGCAATGCAAACTGAGCAGACTTATCGATGCATATATATACAGGGTGTTTTTTTTACAGGTTTGTTTTTCGAATAGAGATAAAACTGGCATTTTGTGGTCAAATCTGGCAACTCTAATGTCATTTATGTTCAGTTTGGTTTGCCATTTCATCATGAACAGGTTGACAAAAGAACAACGCTTGCAAATCGTGCAAATTTATTTCGAAAATAATGGTTCAGTTCGCGAAGTTTACCGTGAGCTCCGTCCATTTTATGGTCGACATAATCGTCCATCAGAGCAATTAATTCGGTTAACCATGGGTCGTTTTCGCACTACGTTTACTCTATGTGATAATACGCATCCGCAGAGACGTCGAACAGTGCGCACCGAAGAAACAATTGCCGCTGTAGAGCAAAGTGTTGAAGAGGACCCGAATGAATCGATTCGCCACCGTGCACAGCAATTGGAGCTTTGTCCATCAACTTTATGGAAGATTTTGCGCAAAGATCTTGGCTTGCGACCTTACAAGATCCAGCTTGTGCAAGAATTAAAGCCGCGAGACCATGCAATGCGTCGTGATTTTGGTGTATGGGCCGAAAATGAGATTGATTTCGATGCTGATTTTCATCGCAAAATTTTGTTCAGTGACGAGGCTCATTTTTGGTTGAATGGCTACGTCAACAAGCAAAATTGCCGCATTTGGAGTGAAGAGAATCCACATGAGACCCTTGAAACGCCATTACATCCACAAAAACTGACTGTTTGGTGTGCTCTATGGGCTGGTGGAGTCATTGGGCCATACTTCTTCCGCAATAATGCTGGAGAGGCAGCTACCGTTAATGGAGACCGGTATAGAGCCATGATAACCGACTATTTTGTTCCCGAATTGGATGGCATGAATGTGGATGAGTTGTGGTTCCAACAAGACGGCGCTACATACCACACAGCGCACGTCACAATCGATTTATTGAAGGAAACATTCGATGAGCGCATAATTTCGCGGAATGGACCTGTCAATTGGCCACCAAGGTCGTGTGATTTGACACCATTGGATTATTTTCTTTGGGGATATGTGAAGTCGCTCGTCTACACCAACAAACCAGAAACGTTAGGGGAATTGGAAGCCAACATTCGTGGCGTTATTGCCGACATACGGCCCCATATGCTCGAAAAAGTGGTTGAAAATTGGACCTGTAGAATTGGCTTCATTCGAGCCATCCGCGGCGGCCACATGCCCGAAATCATATTTAAACATTAATGCCATAAAATTATTCTTCCAATAAAGCCAAATTGATGGACCTTAAAACGATTTTCTTGTGTTTTATTTCAATTCGAAGTTCTATACCCCTAAAAAAACACCCTTTACGAGTATGTTTATAACTTAAATGTATGGTATGGCTGGAAAAGGGGACAAACTTATTTAACTTGCGCATATATATTAAAGATAGATTGACAAATTTTGCGAATAAAACAGAAGCGGTTGAGTAAGACTGAAAAAGTCTAAAAACTTAATTACAAACCTGACAAGCTTTACCACGTCGTTAGGAAAGAGAAACGAGGAAGAATGTGATTTAATCGATTTTTCTTCTATATTTTTATATGAACATAAAAATCAGACATTTCCGAAAAACGGTGTTTGGGCTATGCAGAGTTTGTACTTATTGTAAGCAACGATCGCACACTTAAAACCATGATACGTATTCGTGAAAAGTATAAAGCCTTCGGCACAACCGAAGACAGCGATCCTTACTTGTTCTTATTTATACTTACCTTCATCCTTGTTTTCATTTTTCCTTTGCCTTCGTATTGATATTCTTCCTAAAGATTTTTATAATTGCTTTATTTTGCAAAACAGTTACCGAAGGTTTATATGCCGGCACTTTGTGGTAGGTACTATCCCGAATGCCATTTTTTATTGTTTTTGCGGGTGGGGATGAAGGAATGCCTAATGCACCATAGCGGATACCGTCGCGCCACCCATGTCTCCATGGACTAAGAAACTTCCCCAAAATTTCGGAATCATCGCCCACCCCAGGACCACTTTCGTATTGCTTTAGGGTGGCCTTCCATATTTATCATTACTTAAAAGCATTCTGTTGTACCTGCGTCCAGGTCTGCTCTGCGTGTAATTTCTAAATGGTTTGGGCCGCCCATCATTTTTTCTATAATGTTATCGGCAGTAATTTGGCCGAAACTTCTTTTGAGCACTTGTAGCTACTCGGTGAATCTTGAGCATTTGAAAAATGTGTATTCAGCATTGTCCTCGTTTGCATCTTCATACACGCCCCATTCTTTATAAGTACTTTTTCAAGTATCCATACCCAGAGACCGTTTCGGTAACGTAGTAGTTAACCTCGCCAAAGTTTCTAGTGCTCCATACCTTAATGTCAGTGATCAGTGTCAATGTCCATATGCCTCGGTATTCCCTGTAAAAAACGGAAATACTCCGTTTCATACTCCAAAGAATACTCCTAGTATCAGAGTACTCCAACACATATCCAACCCATATCCTCGTCGTGTGGATTTCAGTTGTTTCTTTTTGTCACCATGGGTATTTTTGGGGACCCTGACTTGGTATACCTTTTTTTTAGTCTTTTCTTTAGCCTTGCTCTTTGGCGAATGTCAAATATACATGTATCTAAGTTTTCATGCTTTTCTGTTTCTTTAATTCTCGGTAACTTTGTTTTCGTCTTATTTTTTGGAAATTGTATCCGGTTTCGGATCTGTCGTTGTACGTCTGTCCGTCTGTCGGTTTGTACGCAAACTAGCGGCTCATTTTTTGAGATATCTTGTTGAAATTTGGTATGGAGCCGCCATTTTGTATGAGATTAATCATTTGTCGGAATCAGCAAGATCGGAGCAATACAACGCATAGCTCCCATACAATCGATAGTTTCGATATATGGGGTTTTGGCTATAAATTTTGCAATTAAAAAGTTAGGAACGTAAAATTTTGCAGGTTTGGTACTTATTATGTATGTATTGTGTGTAGGGAAAACCAGCCAAATCGGACCTACATAACATATAACTCCCATACAATCGATTTTTCCGATAAATGGGGTTTGGGGTATGTATCTTTAAATGATCAGTTTTGCAGAGTTTGTACCAATTGTGAGTAAGGATCAGACACTTAAAACCGAGATGCGTATTCAAGAAAGGTATAAAGTCTTCGGCACAGTCGAAGACAGCCCTTTCCTTACTTGTTTTTTCTTATTTTTCTTAGTTTCGTAATTGTTTTCGCCTTTGGTTTTTTTGTTTTGTTTTCTTATTAAAATTCGTAATTTATTTGCCTTTCTGTTTTCGTCTTTGTCTTCATACTACTCTATCTTTGACATTATCAGTCATCATCTGTATTCTCATTTTACTATTTATCTTCGAATTTGTAATAGTTTACGTGCTTAAATTCGTCTTTATTTCTAAAATTCTATACGTCTTTTGTTTTTCCAGAACTGTCGGTTCTTTTAACTACCGGGTTCTTCGGGCCAGATTGCACACCTATCATCCTTTCTTACTAATAAAATATTAAATAAAACTACGTAGCGGCCGCCGTGGTGTGAAGGTAGTGTTGCCGGCCTACCACACCGAAGGTCCATGGTTCGAGCCCTGGTGCAGGTAACATCAAAAGTGATTTGAAAAAAGTTTTTCAAAAACGGGGTCGCCCCTCGGCAGTGGTTTGGCAAACTCTCCGAGTGTATTTCTGCCATGACAGGCTTCTCAGCAAAAATTCTTCTCCTTTGTAGATGCCGTTCGGAGTCGGCAAAAAACTGTAGGTCCCACCAATTTGTAGGGAAAATTCAAATCGGCACACCACAAATTGGAAGAGAAGCTTGGCGCAAAAATCTCTTAGGAGGTTTATGATGATATACCTGTTGTATATCGCGCCATAGAGATAGTGGAATTTTAAACCTGAGTGGTATATTTATATAACATTTTTTATTTTCCTCTTATTCAGATATATCCACGTAGCCTTTCTTTGTTCGTTAATTTACTATAATTTCAACTTACATACATTTACTCCATATCTTTCATATGTGGACGCAATGCATATTTATGCCTGAGTATATATACGTAACTTTATTTAAAAACATAATCTTTCACGTCGTTGGCACTATTTTTCGCTTCTTTAATTTCATATTTTATGAACCTTAATCCATGCTACTCACGCAGTCAACGAGACAGCTTCTGAAGTAAGCAAAAAAGGAGGCTAACTGTCGCCGCTGGTTTGATGCTTTTTACAATGTACATTGTACATATGTGAGCTTGTGCTTGCTGCTGGGCATGAGCTGCTTGTGTGCTTTGCTGGCTTTCACCGCTGTCGAATCCTTACGCTTTTAATGAACTTTTTATGCAGATTCTTGACAATTTGGGCTTCAAAGAAATGCCAAATAAAAAAAGAAAATACAAAAATATTATAAAGTAACATTGCGCCTGCAGCTCCAGGCTATATACTTAGCTTGCGCGCATGTATGATACCCACGTAGTGAGAATACAAAGTAGTAGGAATACTACTGAGACTAAACGAATCATCCGTCCCGCAAACTTTGCAAACGAACATCGATACTTATATATAAACTACCCTAACCTACATCTCTGTAGTAAGGGATATGTTCACCAAATTCTCTTTGGTTCAAATTCCCAATTCCTCCCAAGCATAATTTTCTCCTCATAACTGAACTCCATGGGTAACCTTTTGAGCTATTCAGGCGTCGTAGAATTTCACCTAATTGTCAAGTATTTAATTTACACAGCTGGAGGATGAGGTGATATTCTACTACGCCTGAAAGGACAAGACGCTTGCTTTGTATTTGTAGCTCAAGTTCTCTATATTTGAACCATTTTCCGTCATCCCTTTTCAAATTTTATAATGAGATTGTTTGATATGATCTCAATTATTGCTGCCTCCATATTATCCCTCCAAAATTTATCTGACTTGATATTATTTTAAAAGGTCTAATATGATTTTAACATTTGATTTAGAATGTAATATGACCAATACAACATTAAAATCTTATTACGGTCAGATAACTTGATAATAAAAGGCAGTTCATCTGTAATATCAGTCCATACATCAATTTGATTTTATATTGTTTAGTCTGTGCCTGCCACTAATTTATAACAGCCATGTACACTGGCCATATATAATTGTATCGATTTCAATCTGTGCCTTCCTGTAAAAAAGTATTAAGGTCGCATAACTCGAGGTGACGTGACATAGAAGATGTTTTAAAATGTGATGTGATATAATTTGATATCCAAATGATTATCCGAATTGTGATGTCGTGTTATTTGGTCCAATATGCTTATATCATATGCTCAGATGTGATGTAATTTATATGTTGCAGAAGTGTATGCCTTTAAAAATGCTTTCAGTTGATATGCTCAGACAATACATAATTTTAAGATTGTGATACGATGTCAATCGATGTCGCTTACCTCGAGGTGACGTGACATGGAAGATGTTTTAAGATGTAATGTGATTTGATTTCATATCCAAATGACTATCCATCGTGATGATATCGTGTCTCTCTAATATGCTTATATCATATGCTCGATGCATCTAAAAAATGCTTTTAAATGAAATGCTGACAATATGTAATTTTAATGTAATGACAATATGTAATTTTAAGGTCATGACAAACAACAAAAACAACATGCATCGATTGGTTTTACAAGAAATTTCACTAGAACTGTACCTTCCTCCTAAAATTATTACAATCATTTAATGTGATGTCAGATGAAAGCTATAACTTTTTTGATTTATTCTGGTCGTAAAAAATATTAGCGGAATCAGGAAGTATCTACAGCCAGCTCAAGTATCAGTAGGGTCGCATATTCATTGATGTACCATGGTTAGACCGAATTTGATCGGATTTTTGTTGTAAATTTTGAGAAGTGTGAAACGTTTTCAAAAAATATGTTCAGATATGATGTAATTCAGATGTTGTGACATAATATCAATGGATTTGATTTTATTCGTTCTTATGCGCTTTGGTATGTAGCTAACTGCAATGCTTACTTAAAAATCATCTGCGGTACTAAATTCGAAGTGATGTTATATACATTTCTGATTTATTGGAAAGTGAAGTAATATATTTTAATTTAATTTGATGCGATGTGGTGTTAAATTATATGAAATCATATATTCAGATATAAGATATGATATTTTAATATTATTTAAAACGATGCCTCAATTAAATCTTCCCAGTATTAATCGGATTAGGTCGGTTTTGATTTCGACTGGTGTACGTGACATCAGCATAGTGGATGTCATATCACATGATGTGATATGATAGGAATTCATGTAGGTAAATTATATCATGAAATGATATGATGTCATCCTCTTAAAGTTTGACAAATTTTTGCAGATTTATTAGGACATTATAGGATCTGAACTGATCAAGCTTGCTGCAGGCTAAGTTTTAAGCAATTTCCTTTACTACTACAGTGTTTTAACAAACCAGTACCACTCATTTTCCCAACTGGGGTCACACTTGTTCTGTTTGCTGCCTACTTTTACTCGAAGCGCTCTCGTAAAAGAAACATATTTACATTGCTCACAAGAAAAAAAAATGTGCTTGTACAGGGTGTTTTTTTTACAGGTTTGTTTTTCGAATAGAGATAAAACTGGCATTTTGTGGTCAAATCTGTCAACTCTAATGTCATTTATGTTCAGTTTGGTTTGCCATTTCATCATGAACAGGTTGACAAAAGAACAACGCTTGCAAATCGTGCAAATTTATTTCGAAAATAATGGTTCAGTTCGCGAAGTTTACCGTGAGCTCCGTCCATTTTATGGTCGACATAATCGTCCATCAGAGCAATTAATTCGGTTAACCATGGATCGTTTTCGCACTACGTTTACTCTATGTGATAATACGCATCCGCAGAGACGTCGAACAGTGCGCACCGAAGAAACATTTGCCGCTGTAGAGCAAAGTGTTGAAGAGGACCCGAATGAATCGATTCGCCACCGTGCACAGCAATTGGAGCTTTGTCCATCAACTTTATGGAAGATTTTGCGCAAAGATCTTGGCTTGCGACCTTACAAGATCCAGCTTGTGCAAGAATTAAAGCCGCGAGACCATGCAATGCGTCGTGATTTTGGTGTATGGGCCGAAAATGAGATTGATTTCGATGCTGATTTTCATTGCAAAATTTTGTTCAGTGATGAGGCTCATTTTTGGTTGAACAACCAAACAACAAGCAAAATTGCCGCATTTGGAGTGAAGAGAATCCACATGAGACCCTTGAAACGCCATTACATCCACAAAAACTGACTGTTTGGTGTGCTCTATGGGCTGGTGGAGTCATTGGGCCATACTTCTTCCGCAATAATGCTGGAGAGGCAGCTACCGTTAATGGAGACCGGTATAGAGCCATGATAACCGACTATTTTGTTCCCGAATTGGATGGCATGAATGTGGATGAGTTGTGGTTCCAACAAGACGGCGCTACATGCCACACAGCGCACGTCACAATCGATTTATTGAAGGAAACATTCGATGAGCGCATAATTTCGCGGAATGGACCTGTCAATTGGCCACCAAGGTCGTGTGATTTGACACCATTGGATTATTTTCTTTGGGGATATGTGAAGTCGCTCGTCTACACCAAGAAACCAGAAACGTTAGGGGAATTGGAAGCCAACATTCGTGGCGTTATTGCCGACATACGGCCCCATATGCTCGAAAAAGTGGTTGAAAATTGGACCTGTAGAATTGGCTTTATTCGAGCCAGCCGCGGCGGCCACATGCCCGAAATCATATTTAAACATAAATGGCATAAAATTATCCTTCCAATAAAGCCAAATTGATGGACCTTAAAACGATTTTCTTGTGTTTTATTTCAATTCGAAGTTCTATACCCCTAAAAAAACACCCTTTATGAGATCGCATACACATTTGCTTGGGCTGTTAAGTCTTACGATTCGAAAGCACATAAATTTGCTGACAGCATAACTTTTTGTTGCCATTCACAGTTAAGTTGGCATTTGTCGTCATCTTTGAATCCTTCAGTCACCTATCCAACCCACAAGCGCCACTGTAACCCCACCACCACCAGTAGCGACGACATTAAGTATGACTTGGACTGTTGGCAGCTTTTGCGTGGTGCAGTATGTATATTTGAAGCAAGGCGGCTCCAGAACCAACACACTCACATACTAGTCTCACATAAAAGCGGAAGCTACTCATAAATGTGACATTTTCGCCAGCAACAACACAAACGGATAGACGACGTGTTCTTTCCAACTATGTGCACAACGCCAAGTCTCTACGATTCAGCCAGAAAAAGAAAGATTATGTTTTCGGAATTTTTGCTGTTATTGTTGGCGGCTCTTATAAGCATTGGTGCATACTTTTAAACATATTTATGACATTTTTCAATAAACTTAACAAAGTTGCTTTTGTATATAATATTTTCTTTTTCAGAATTTTTTGTGGCAACCCTTTTCTGCAGTTGGAATCATTATTTTATAATTTTTTGACTTCTCATGTGTGTCGACCTCACTGGTGTTTATTAAAATTATATTATTTGCCTGTTAGTGCTTTTTAATGTTGTTTCGTCAACTCAGCCGAAAAGGGCTTCGTCTGAAAAAAATAAAGCATGAGTGTAAAAACAAGAGGAACAAAGAGGAAACAAAGACAAAGTTTGAAGTGCTAAAATCACCGAACTTAACGTCCTTCTGCTCTTCGTATATACGACGTCCTTTCTTTGAAGTTGCATAACTCTCCCTGAAGTTCAGTCATTTGCCGGAACGACACCGTTAAAAATTTAAGTGCTAAAAGAAATTCCACAACTTTTTTTTTTTTTACTTGTATACCAACAATTCAATTGAACTGTGTTTGAGCTCGTTTATAGTCATGGTAATTGCACAACTTTTAATGCTTCATTCAACGAATTTCTAGCATTTTATTAAATCAAAAAATTCCGGAGCTGGTTTTCCATCTGCCGCTTTCTTGCGAATGAACTGGCAAGTTAGGGAAGTAACCGATTTGCTTGTCAAATTTTTACAATTTTTTTGTCATCTTATTTATTAATCGGCCGTGAACTTTCGCGACATACAGCTTACCTCGGATGACGTTATCAGGTGCATCAATATTTTTAGAAACTCTTCACAGACAGCTTGTTATAGTATAAGGAACTTTGCTTCTGAATGAATGCCCTGCCTTTGTATCCCCGGTTAGGACTATATCTAAAAAAATAACCCTGATTTTCAAAAGCGGTAAGAAAAATTATGTCACCACCTATTAGCCAATTTCTAAGTTATATGTCATTTCTAAACTATCGATGTACTTAGCGTAGGTATTACCAAACCAGTATGGTTTCGTTGCTGGGCGTTCTGCAGTCACAAATTTAGACTTGTTTAGTGAATACTAGTTTGATGCGTTTTCATCTAGACAACAAGTTGATTGCATCTATATTGATTTCTGCAAAGCCTTCGACAAGGTATCTCATAAAATGCTAGTACAGAAACTTGCAACCCTGGGATTTCATTATGAAATTCTCAGATGGCTGCACTACTATCTAACTGATAGGTGCTGCATGGTTTCGATTGAGGCTGTATCCTCTAATATTTCTACTGCCACCTCAGCTGATCTTCAAGGTAGTATGAAAGGCCCTGTTCTATTTATCGTATTCATACGAGGTGTGTTCAAAAAGTATCGCGAATTTTGAATTTTCGCTGGTTACGTATATTCGAATTTCGAATTTTTTGTGGCGTTATGTTGGTACTCATGTCTCTCACTTATGCCGACAAGCTCGGCCATTTTGAATGTTCAGTTAATTGTTGACAGCTGCTTTGCTTGCACGTGTTTTGGATCGTCTCCGATTTTTACCTATTTTTTTACCAAAATTGCTCAATTGTGACCAAAAACAGCATCGCATGAACATTGCTAATGAGATGTTAAACTCTGTCCGCGACGACCCAAATTTGCTCCAGACGGTCATAACTGGTGACGAATCGTGGGTTTATGGTTATGACGTGGAAACCAAAGCTCAATCATCTCAATGGAAGCTGCCGCACGAACCAAGACCGAAAAAAGCGCGCCAAGTCCGGTCGAATGTGAAAGTTTTGCTGACAGTTTTCTTCGATTGCAGGGGCGTGGTGCATCGTGAGTTCTTGCCACAGGGAAGAACGGTCAATAAGGAATATTACCTGCAAGTTATGCGCAATTTGCGCGAAGCAATCCGCCAGAAACGCCCGGATTTGTGGAAGAACAAAAATTGGCTTTTGCACCACGATAACGCCCCTGCTCACGCATCGTTGCTTGTGCGCGACTTTTTGGCCAAAAACAACACACTAATGATGCCGCAGCCACCGTATTCCCCAGATCTGGCCCCCTGTGACTTTTTCTTGTTCCCTAAACTGAAGAGGCCCATGAAAGGATGACGTTACGCTTCTCTTGACGAGATAAAGAAGGCATCGAAGGAGGAGCTGAACAAGATACAAAAAAATGATTTTTTTAAGTGCTTCGAAGATTGGAAAAACTGTTGGCACAAGTGTATAATATCTCATGGGGTTACTTTGAAGGGGACAAAATAGATCTCTCTATCTCTATGGCGCGATATACAACAGGTATATCATCATAAACCTCCTAAGAGATTTTTGCGCCAAGCTTCTCTTCCAATTTGTGGTGTGCCGATTTGAATTTTCCCTACAAATTGGTGGGACCTACAGTTTTTTGCCGACTCCGAACGGCATCTACAAAGGAGACGAATTTTTGCTGAGAAGCCTGTCATGGCAGAAATACACTCGGAGAGTTTGCCAAACCACTGCCGAGGGGCGACCCCGTTTTGAAAAACTTTTTTCAAATCACTTTTGATGTTACCTGTACCAGGGCTCGAACCATGGACCTTCGGTGTGGTAGGCCGGCAACACTACCTTCACACCACGGCGGCCGCCGGACAAAATAGATATTCATGAATAAATAAATAATTTTTGAAAAAACACAAAATTCGCGATACTTTTTGAACACACCTCGTATATGATATTTGCAGTTTTTTTTAACTCGTCGGAGTTCCTGCTCTATGCTAACGACCAGAAAGAGTTTTCCACCTGTGGATGCATATCATCTCCAGGAAAACTTATATAGATTAGCTCTCTGGTAGCTCAACTCACATTTATTTCGCAACATTAAGAAGTGATTTCATAGCGCTTTTTCAAAATGAATTTATTATCTTGGTGCCATTTTCGACCACTCGTTCTCATTAAACAATCGCAGTTATTATATTATATTGTTGTTGTTGTTGTTGTTGTTGTTGTTGTTGTTTGTAACGACAAAAACACTCCCCGAAGGTTTTGGGAAGTGTTGTCGAATTGACAGTCCATGGCTGGATATGAACCCTGTATGCTCCGGTACTTCCTTGCGGTAAAACCCGACTGTGGTGGTAGCGATTTGTTATGACTATTGCAACCTTCTTGGTTATGCCACCCTCCTTCCTTAAGGAGAAATAAGATGGGGAATGAGAGGTGAGAGGCAACATATCCGTAGATCAACCATCGAGTTGCGCGTTATTACCTTTGTGAATTTCAGTCGCCTCTTACGACCGGTATGCCTACCTCAAGCATACGCTAAGCCCCTAACCCGCAAGGTTCTATTATATTATATCAAGTGCGTATGCCTCTCTAGGCTTTTAAAGGCGTAACTATATTAATTTCTCTAACCCATACACCCTGCAATTGCTTTACTCCTCGTTTGTTAGGTCCAAACTTGAGTATGCTGCATTTATTTGGAGAGCTTGCCACAAGTTTGCAATTGACAGAATTAAACGTATGCAAAAGGTTTTATTTAAATTTTGTCTGAGATCTCTACACTTCTCTTACTTCTAATCTTAATACGGTAGTAATCAACGCTTTCACTGTCCTTTATTTTTGGGGTGATTAATGGAGACAACGATTGTCTTTTGGTTTAATTTCTAACTCCAAAGACGTCTCTTCGTTTTTAGTACCCTCTTTATATTAAACATACATTTAATATTAGGAATACTCTGGTAGTACAACGAGGTCTTAAATTCAAACTTGCTAGAATTTTCTTTATCAAAGTATGTTTTTTGTAACTTACTTAACTCTATTCTATAATCAGGTTTAATGCCCCAGTAGAACTTGAAGCGATATCTCCTCAAGCAATGAAATGATGAACATCCTTTCGGATTAATAACGGAGATTTCTATTCTCTGTGCTCCGATTTTACTAATCTTGGAGCAATAGGGGAGAGCTCCTCAAGTTACTAGTAAAATGTCCCTTACATTTTTGGAGCGAAAGTAGAGAATTTTCCGACTTCTACCCCTGGCTAACACATTTTTGAGTAAGCCGAATTTCTCTGCCAACAAAGGAAAAAAAATTTTCTACAAATGGAAAAAAATTAAAAAAAAAGCTGCAATCGTCGAAATATGAGAAATAAACACAATTAAAATAACTATTATTTTCCATAATTTATTCCTTATTGCTGATATGTGAGGTATTTATGTATGAGTTCTATTCCATTGCTTCCATTCCTTTATTTGCTTCCACAGAAGGCTTAAGGCATGATTTTTCAAAGATCTTTCATTGGTCTTTCAAGAGGAATGTGAATTATCTCCCTTATTACTCTCCTGGGAGGTATTCCAAAATTCTCCAAAACTCCCCCATTACTCGAATTGCCATTCATAAAACAGTAATAACAAATATTCCATTATGGTTTTTTGCGAGTTTAAAGGGAGTTTTTCTATTACTCGCCCTCCTAGGACATGCAATGCTAAAAGGGAGTATACAAAATTATATGGTAATACACAGAAGTATAGGGAGTAATAGGAAGTAATCCCTTACTCGCAAAGGAGAACTCCGGAATTAATAAAAGCATAATCCCTGGTTCTACTGGGATGTAAGTAACGTTTTAGTATGAATCGTTGTAGAGTTTTTGACTTTTCGAAAAAAAAAATTATATAATAAATAAATATCGAGGTTGTCTCTAAAAATTTTTCTATTTTGTTCTAATAAAAACTTTTAATAATTAATTAAAATGATTATTAAAAAAAAATAAAAATAATAATAATTTTCATAGATAAAAAGAAAAATTATTATTACTGCCCTTGAGCGCGTTTATAGTCACGGTACTTTAATAAATAAAAATAAAATAAATAAATATAGAATACATTCCCTTTCTGCTGAAAATATAATTTTTATTTGGGTAAAAGGCGAAGGCTTTCCCGATAGGCAGCATTTAGTTCACAGCTGTTCCCGCTCCAGTACGATAATGTCCATCTGTTCTTTTAACTTTACACCCCTATGCAAACATTTTTTTCACGGCATATCATTATCAACTTTGTGACCTACATATGGACTCGTCGTACTCCCAATATATTCAGTAATGAGCATTGACGAGTACCACCCTCCTCATTTGCTACTCGCCACAAGTACTTTTTGCCACACCTCAACATACGGTGCTCATGTTTCGGCGTTCACCTGAGTTATAGCATCACCAATGAGATTATTCATTCACATTGGCAACTCCCCCAACATTTCATTATCAGTTCATGGGTGCCTTTATTTGGTAATTTGTTCGCTTTTTGTTGTTCTTTTGTTGTAATAGCGTGGACATAAAATTTATTATGATTATACTCCTAGGGGTTGAGACTGTCGAACTTTTAAATTTAAGCTTATTTCAATACTTATTTCAGTGAAGTTACAAAGCAAATAGG
This sequence comes from Merzomyia westermanni, assembly GCA_949987695.1. Taxonomy (NCBI): domain Eukaryota; kingdom Metazoa; phylum Arthropoda; class Insecta; order Diptera; family Tephritidae; genus Merzomyia; species Merzomyia westermanni. Next base: position 21,461,428 of record OX465289.1, read on the forward strand.
AGCTTTAAAATGTTTATTATGTAATCAAAATCGGTAGATATGAGTAAAAAGAAGACTTAATAAAGTATCATTAAAATATCTATATTCGCTTACAGTAGTGTTCAATATAACAGGTGTGAAATTAAATTGGATAAACATTGGCAAACATTTTTTGGCAGAATTTCTAGACAATTTTTGAGCATACAATATATAGTCGGAACTTGGTCAAAAATTTGAATTGCTAGAATTTTTATTGCACATGCTGTTTGTTAAATATTTTCTTCAATACAAAGTTAAATTTTGTTCATGCGTTGTATGGAAAAAATCCCTTAACACCTTCGACGAAAAAAATTCTCAAAATTCAGTGATGTTTTTGAACAATTTCTAACTTGCACAATGTTATACAAAAATTTATTGGTCTACAAAACTTCGTACTACCAAAAAATTTGAAGATTTTGATGGCCGGTTTTTAAAGTTTAATTAACTTTCCTCTGTAGCCCGTTTCTGTAACCTTTCGATAAAAATTTTAACGCAAAGTGGAACCTTGTTATGTGTTATCGCTGAATAGTGTTTCCATAAGTGTGGTAAAAATGTATTTTCGTTATGCATTTCGATAAAAAATAACGATGCCTATAATGGCAGTGATAACAAGTGTAAAATCCAAACTAATTGCATTATGTGCAAATTTTTAATGTTATTAATATTTATTAAAAATAAATTGTTACAAAAAAATAAAAACAAAAATAAAATGTAAGAAAAAGTTTAAAAAGAAAATAAAATTTGCCACGATTCGAACTCGATTTTCCCGCTAGTTAGAGCAATATCTTATCTACTAGGCTGTTGAGACCATTGTGCGGTGTGCGTCAAATGTTTTGTTTGCCACCTAGGCCTTTTTGCCTCTCATTTTCTCATATACACATAACACACCACGAACATATCGCAAGGTGAATTTTTTTCAACCAGAAACGCTTTTCATAACGAAATCGTTACAAGCTTTGCGATACATAATCCTTCGTTATTATAACGAAAAGTTACAGAAACGGTCTACTGACTATGTGTAAACTTTGAAGTATCTTTTTATTTGGATTCTGGTACAGAATTCGCTATATTTTAAATGAAAATTATTAAAAACACAGCTTCTTCTTATCTCGTCGAACGATATTTAATTTCATTGCTATTATATCGAACACAGCTGTATATAAAGTAAACATTTTCCAAAGCAGACTTTCATATTTATTACATACTACTTTTTCAGTTTTATATTTGGCTTACCTTTAAAAGGTTTGATGCAAATTGGTACACATTTGAGCTCTTTACAGGCTCACAACAGTCCACAGCTTAGAGGCCAATATGATATGGCCATTTCAATGAAAATACCGAAATGTGAAGTGTGCTTTCCTATCATACAAAGGAGCCTATCCGGGTCTTCAATTTGGGCGGAATACCCAAAACGTATTGCGACCGAAATACAAGGCATTCTTAACCGCTTTCTTTATTTTTCTTTGCTTTACTTTCCTCTGCTTCCTTCGCTTATTTTTATTTACTTTTCTATCTTTCCCATTTAATAACACAGTTTTAGTTTTTATTTGTATACCTTTCTTAAATATTAAATTTTATAATAACTTTAATGTTTAATGATGTTTAAAAGCCACGTCTATTTGTTTGAATGCAAACTAGTCCTCAGTTTTAGCCATATACGACTGAAATTTTGTAATATGCCAGCAGACCCCGCAGATGGTCTCCTGCACAAAATCTGACTTGACTACATTTGACAAATTTTACTTCCATCACTGTTTCTGGCTTCTTCTTCTTCCTCCTTGTTTGACATTTCCTTCCTTCCTTCATTCGCCAAAGTTTTGGGTAGAATTTTCGGAAGCTAATCCTGATGGCTATCACCTCAAGCTCTTTTCTACCTCACTTTTTTTCGTCCCCTTTTTAGTTCATTTATATGAGGTAAATAGTTTCGGAGTTATGACGAATTTAATAAAGTCTAGAAGCGAGGCAGCGCCCACTTTGCGCGATATTGCCTGAGGGGGGTTGTTGTTGTTGTGGTAACGATAAAAACACTCCACGAAGGTTTTGGGGAGTGTTGTCGAATTAACAGTCCTTAGCCGGATTTGAACCAGGTACGCTTCGGTAGTCCCTTGGGGTACTGCCCGACTGTCGTGGTAGCGATTTATGACCAGTGAAACCTTCTATGTCATGTCACCCCTCCTTCCTTAAGGAAGGATAAGATGGGTAATGAGAACTGAGAGGCATCATATCCGTATATCAACCATCGAGTTGCACGTCATTACCTTTGTGCCTACTTCGGGCATATTCTAAACCCCTAACCCGCAGGGGGGTGCCACCGCTTACTATTCCAAATCTTATACCAACTCAATTTCATGAAACTATTACTAAGCTGAAGCATTAATACCCTCTTTTACAAATCCAATTTCAACAACCGTTAAGTGGTTCGGTACTAAATTGCTTCATCTTTCATCGACATTCATCCCTAATTTCCTCAGTCCCTCAGTTTGTATGTTTATATTCCAAATTTACTTAGTCAAATACTGGCTAATATTGCTGCCACTGTTTGAAACCAGCAGTGGATAAGAATTTTGCTATTATTTTCGAAAAGAAGAGAATGCATGGTAACGCCTGTGGTTATATATGATATTTACATACATATGTTAAAGGACTTTTAAAATTTCACATACTCGTACATAAACATATGTACATCTGGATGAGTACATTGTAAATATTTGCGTTGATAAACATTTTATTATTTAGATTCTACGAGTGCACGTTCTAGCCAAACAAATATCGTACGCATACGGCATGAATTCAGTCAAATGAAACCCTTGCACTGTGGGCTACGAGTCACAAAAAGTGAAAGATATTTTGCTGCTAGCACAACATTCCTTCTCGATACTCGATCCTAGCGCTGTGCTCAGTGCTAGAGCAGGTAAACTTGAACTTTTGCTTTGGACAAAGAATTAGAAATAAAAATATTTGCTTTTTTTGTTTCTAACCCTAGCACACTGACCTTTGAAGCCCCAGCTTAGCAGCTTAACATTTCATTCAGCCATTGACTACAACTGGTGAGAGCACGATGTAGCTGACACCAACTGGAGGAAGTTGAAAGTCTGGCAAAACACCGCTTTCAAAACTGCTACTGGATGTCCTCTTATGCCATCTGAGTCTCAACTTCATCAAGGGACTAAAATGCTCAATCTTAGAGAGCACGCGGAACTGTTGAGCAGACAGTTTGTACTGAACTGCCATAAGTCCAGTCATCCAAATCGACATCTATTGTATAAAGAGATTCGCCACCTAGAGACATAAGTAAGCATCTCCGTAAGGACTATAATAAGATGCGGCACCACGTAAGCCAACTGCTTGGTTATGAACACCATAGGCAGGCTATAAATGACCTTCACACCCAGTCGGTAGACAGATCCCACAGATCTTGGCATGTGAACCCCGCAATTGACATCCAACCACCTAAAATGCCTTTTGAGGTGTGCGTCCTCCCGAGGGAGACTAGTGTTATGTTGGCACAACTTGGTATCAAATTAACACCACCATGACCTGCATGTCGTATGTCCGCTCATTACACTAAACATCTCTTTACCTGTTCTGCTTGAACCTACTTTTCTAAAACCAGTATCAGTATGGTCCAACCCTGTTAAAACTGCTGTTTTCTGGACTCCCGTAAGAAGAGCTTGATGAAGAGTGATGATGCCCATTAGGCAAGGCGAAGCGCTGTTAACAACAACAATAACCACAGAACCCGTATTTTTGCCAAGACAGTCAGCTCTAAGCCCTGTTTCTCGGTTAACACTCTTCAAAATCAGCAGACAAGACCACCAAAGCTTTATTATCTCCTTTATTCATTCAGTATTCAGAATAACTTTTCATCTAGTATTATGCCTAGATACATTTTACTTAGTATAAGAACCTTGTATATCGCCGAAACTACAACCGTAATTTATTTTGAAATCAAAACTCATTGATAAATGAAACTAAACAGAAACCGAAACTCATTTCAAAGAACGAGATCGAAAGTCATTGTTGGAAGAAACACAACCGGAACCAAAACTTATTTAGAAGAACGAGATTTAAACTCATTGCTGAAAGAAACACAACCGAAATCGAAACTTATTTTGAAGAACGAGATCGAAACTCATTGCTGAAAGAAACACAACCGGAACCGAAACTTATTTCGAAGAACGAGATCGAAACTCATTGCTAAAAGAAACACAACCGGAATCGAAACTTATTTTGAAGAACGAGATCGAAACTCATTGCTGAAAGAAACACAACCGGAACCGAAACTTATTTTGAAGAACGAGATCGAAACTCATTGCTGAAAGAAACACAACCGGAACCGAAACTTATTTCGAAGAACGAGATCGAAACTCATTGCTGAAAAAACACAACAGTAATCGAAACTTATTTCGAAGAACGAGATCGAAACTCATTGCTGAAAGAAACACAACCGGAATCGAAACTTATTTTGAAGAACGAGATCGAAACTCATTCCTGAAAGAAACACAACCGGAACCGAAACTTATTTCGAAGAACGAGATCGAAACTCATTGCTGAAAGAAACACAACCGGAATCGAAACTTATTTTGAAGAACGATATCGAAACTCATTGCTGAAAGAAACACAACCGGAACCGAAACTTATTTCGAAGAACGAGATCGAAACTCATTGCTGAAAGAAACACAACCGGAATCGAAACTTATTTTGAAGAACGAGATCGAAACTCATTCCTGAAAGAAACACAACCGGAACCGAAACTTATTTCGAAGAACGAGATCGAAACTCATTGCTGAAAGAAACACAACCGGAATCGAAACTTATTTTGAAGAAAGATATCGAAACTCATTGCTGAAAGAAACACAACCGGAACCGAAACTTATTTCGAAGAACGAGATCGAAACTCATTGCTGAAAGAAACACAACCGGAATCGAAACTTATTTTGAAGAACGAGATCGAAACTCATTGCTGAAAGAAACACAACCGGAACCGAAACTTATTTCGAAGAACGAGATCGAAACTCATTGCTGAAAGAAACACAACCGGAATCGAAACTTATTTTGAAGAACGATATCGAAACTCATTGCTGAAAGAAACACAACCGGAACCGAAACTTATTTCGAAGAACGAGATCGAAACTCATTGCTAAAAGAAACACAACCGGAATCGAAACTTATTTTGAAGAACGAGATCGAAACTCATTGCTGATAGAAACACAACCGGAACCGAAACTTGTTTTGAAGAACGAGATCGAAACTCATTGCTGAAAGAAACACAACCGGAACCGAAACTTATTTCGAAGAACGAAATCGAAACTCATTGCTGAATGAAACCAAACTGAAACAGAAATATATTTTAAATGACGAGACCGAAATTAATTTTGAATAACGCACACAAAATCTGAATTCAATTTGAAAAATACCAAAACTAATTTTGAAGGACGAAACCAAGGCCGAAACTGAATGCAATATTTAATCAGCGGAGTATATTTTTTTCTCTACAGATTTCGTTGAGCGTTATTTCGCCACTAGCCCACTGTACTACGCATCAATATTTACTGCTTAACTCAAGCAAAGTAAATTCACACGAACAACTAACAGCATGACATGCTTTGTGCAAGATCTCTTGCATCGCCAACGAGAAAATGAATGAGAATTTACAACCAAATGAACAAAAACAAAACCATAAGCAAACTTCATATGTAAGCAATATTTGCGTTTCCCTCCAGACTCCAGATGCGGTGTAGTTTTAGCCAATTGCATCTTTGTTGTTTGGCGCTCTAGCCATATCACCAAAAATATAATCCCAAAAGCAGCTCCAACCGTGTGTGTTTACTTTACATCCCCAGCTGCGTACTACATAGATTTTTCGCACGAGTGTAGCATTAGAAGAGTGTTGCGGTGCGCATTGATGTGGTTATGGACTCAGTTCTGCCAACATCGAGTTGCGCATATTTAGTGCTTCGACTACATGTGATGCTAAAATCAGCCAAACCACAACAAAGTCAAAGTAGTTCAAGACTGGAACTGATAACAAAGTAAGTATAACGCAGTGCATTTACATTAAGGTGAGCCTTTTAATGAGTTAAAAAGCACGACTTACACTAGAAATCTTCAATTACTGTGATGCGTTAAAGCGAATACTCGAATAACTCGGCTTTGATGCCCTACTTATGGCGATGTTATTTTCCTCCAAAGTTTTAGTATACATGATTCCTTTACAATTTTTGGTATATATCTTTTATATTGTGAGGTACGCGGAAATCATATAACGAGACCATTTGATCGAAAGGCTCCTTCAGTACCATCCGCACAGAGTTGGTAAACTCCTTCGTTAGCTCTAACCGTCTGAACGCCTTTATGCAGACAAGAGCACCATTCTAAGTGCAGAAGAATGGATTATTCTCCCTGAGATTCGAGTCATTCTGTTTCAACTTCGACTTGGACATTGTAATAGGCTTAATCCTTACCTATGCAGACCAAATTAAGACATAAGAAATATCCAACCGGCATTTGGGGTGTCCACTTAGGAGTAGACTCTTCTACAAACAAAATCGCTGTGGTCCAATCTTAAAGGACTTCAGTTAGATGATATAAGATACGATGTTATGCTAAGAACGAAATATAGCACCAAAGAAGTCAGAATGAAACCGGTTATAGAAGATGACGACAAATCGTTCACCCCTGCGGGTTAGGGGCTTAGAATATGCCCGAGGTAGGCATACCGGTCGTAAGAGGCGACTAATATGCACAAAGGTAATGACGTGCAACTCGATGGTTGATCTACGGATATGATGCCTCTCACCTCTCATTACCCATCTCCCCTTCCTTACGGAAGGAGGGGTGACATGACTTAGAAGGTTCCACAGGTCATAGCAAATCGCTACCACGACAGTCGGGCAGTACCGCAAGGGAGTACCGGAGCGTACCGGATTCATATCCGGCCAAGGACTGTCAGTTCGACAGCACCCCCCAAAACCTTCGGGGAGTGTTTTTGTCGTTACAACAACAACAACGACAAATCGTTCAGATATACATCAAGAGGTTGATGACAACTGGTAAGAACGTTCTGATGAGGCAGAGAAGGTACTGCCAGAAAACAACAATAAAAAGCTTGTCGTCGTAAGGAGGCAGTGCAAAAAGTATTTAGCGTGGCGAACAAGCTTAAGGGCATATCCAGTGGAAAGCCTATCCATGCCTACTTTTAGTTCGACGAAGCCTTTGCTGTTGTCGTGCTATATTCTAAGCCCATAAGCCATTGGTACCACATTCACAACATAAGTGGACTCTCAAATCGCTTTCAAGGTCGAGATCGTGTCTTCACTAACATACTCAAAATGTCAGAAAAGAGAACCGTAGAACGGCTTCTACCTACGATGGTTGTAATGGGCTGCAGCAAGTCTAGGAAGTTAGAGCATAGAGCTCCATTGACGACATGGAGATGACGTTTCGGACGTAACAAGCGGTAGTTCCCTATCAACGCATGGCTGGTTTATGAACCAGCTGTTTCAGGTCATTCTTGTCTGAGACAATGACTTCGGTCTGAGCGCAAATGCAGTTAAGTCTGTTCTTATGATATTTACATGGAAGTTCCAAGAACAGAGTTGGGAGTGGCATTAGACACAAAGCATAGCAACAAATATTTGGGTCTTCGAAGCTTAATTCGAATGGGCGAATGAACAATACCTTAACGGCTCTGAATACTTCCAAGAGAAGGTGGTCTGCACTTGGGGACTGTCGCCAGCTTTCTTGTGTAGAAATTTCCTTAGTTTCTTGCCCCAATTCAATTTTATGTGGTCCTACTTGGCGAACAACCTGAAATAAGAAGTCATACATGAGGCTAAAAGTTCAACAATAAAACTATGGAAGCAATGCAACCCTACTTAATGTTGTAGCACGTTTAAACGCCAACCAAACACAATGTTTCGCATTGTTCGAACTGACGAACATTTCTAGAGAACGCTTTGTAACAAATAAGAATATAGAATAAGGCTCATCCTAATATACATGCTATGTAGTTGTGTATTTCTGCGTGGTATATGGCTCCCGTAGTACGTTTGGCACTTTTGCCTTGCCAATACAGCAGCCGTCAACAATAAACCCACTTACAACAACGCATAGATGTAATAACGAGGAGTAAGTCTATAATAGTAAATAGAGGATACTCACATGAAGGGGTGTGTCTATGCACGCACTTAGGGAAAGCGCATATTCCTGCCTACAACCACAATCAAATTAAACACACCATTTGGCCCATTGAAAACCTCTTTTAAACCACGAAAGTATTTGGTCCACAGGCCTTGGTAGGCTAGTTGCAACAATAAAAGAAAACTTGGCTATTATCGAAGTTCATTAATTCCTGTGAAATTCTGCTGCTGATAGCGCATTAGCTGCAGTGGCAAGATACTTTTGAGCACAACAGGGCTTGGACCATCCGCGACAGACCACTTCCATTGAAAATCATGGCAATCAGTGGATGAGAGTGCTCTCTAAGAACTCCGATTTATAGGAATGTACCTGGAATTTTTTTTACCTCTGTAAGGGACATTGCAGGTTTTCAGATAGTAGATGTCCTAGTCGATGTCAATGCGGACATGAAGGAACGCAATTGTTGAAAACAAAAGGGAGGTTGAGGCGTATATAATAGTAACAACGCAATTGACACTCTTCATTGCTAAATCGCCGTGAAATATAGTTATCTTTTACAACATGTTCGGTCCTAAAAACATCCACAAAGCCACACGACTGTCCGCTAAGAAGGGAAGGGAAACCAAATTAATACATTCGTAATTGAACGCAGGAAAGATCCTAGCTTCCTGCATGAACGTCTGAATGTCTATTGGCCCGGAAAGTAGTCTGGTTAACAAAGAAGCATTAAGTTTCGAATACAACCCTGTGGGTTAGGGGTTTAGAATATGCCCGAGGTAGGCATATTGGTCGTAAGAGGCGACTTGATCTACGGATATGATGCCTCTCACCTCTCATTACCCATCTTATCCTTCCTTACGGAAGGAGGGGCGACATGATCTAGAAGACTTCACTGGTCATAAATCGCTACCACGACAGTAGGGTAGTACCGCAAGGTAGTACCGGAGCGTACCGGGTTCAAATCCGGCCAAGGACTGTTAATTCGACCACACTCCCCAAAACTTTCGGGGAGTGTTTTTGTCGTTACCGCAACAGCAACAATACAAAAAGCTTTAGGTGCTGCAAGAGAGGAATGGTGGTGGGCTAATAAACGAAGGTTTCATGAATGGCGCACACTGCTACAAGCATAATGAGGCGTCGTTGAAACCGACTTATCCATTGTACGTAAGTTATGGCGTTAATACTTCTTCTCTTTGCTAAGTTGAGCTGAAAATTATCAAGCTGGTATCCCAATCCCTGACTATGGAAAAACCGCTGCAGCAACCAACTATGACATCCGACTATGACATCACGGCTCACAAATAATAACGCTCCCGGCTCTTACGGTGAACGACGACAAGACGAAGTATTTTGCTGTCATCAAATAAGAAACATGCAACAAGTGCCTTGGCAGCCGCGTTACTGTTTATAGTTCCAAATTTGCAATTAAGGGAAGAGTTAACAACTTTTATAACCAATAGGTTCTACTTTGCACAAAGTGGACAATTGAGAAATGATCTATCTTTCGTAGAGCTAAAATCACGGTCCATGGTCTATAAGTCTCTCGTCATACCTGGACTAATGCACAACTCAGAATCATGGACCGTGTTTAAAGAAGACAAGATGGTTTCTGGAATACTCTCATAGTCCTTTCTGTGAAGCAGGGCCGCGGCTGAAATGGAAAAGCAGGTGGTGTATGACCTTGACTCCCTTGGTGTTAACAATTAGTGTCATTTATCGCTAAAAAGGCTGACTAGCATACTTTAATAAGCCCGTGTCAAAAATGGCTTAGGTGGTTAAAGGATCAAAACTATGAAAAAATCAGCCGCGCATTTGTGAGATTAAGTGGATTATGAGAAAACTGATACACTTTATAATTTTGGAATCCATTTTAAAAGCATTTTTAATTAGACTAGCGATCGCCCAGTGGTTGAAATTCAACCACAAAACTTTATTTCATTTTAATTACTTTCTACTAATTTCAATCGCTTTCTTTCACTTCCTTTCCCTTCCTTTTTCTCCTGTTCCTTTCCTTTACTATATTTTCATTTCCTTTGATTTCCTTCTCTCTCTTTTTTTATTTTTTTGTTGTTTTCCATTTTATTGTTTCCTTTTCTTGCTTGTCCTTCCCTTCCTCTCCTTTCCTTTTAATTGCCTTTCCGTTCCTTGCCTTTCATTTCCTTCCCTTTCCTTTCTTTTCCTTTCTTTTCCTTTCCTTTCCCTTCCTTTCCTTTCCTTACCGTCCCTTTCCATTCCTTTCAACACCAAAGCAAGAGAGGCAGCGGGTGTACTTTTGAGAACAATCTCAACAAAGTAACAACAACTAAAGCAAAAATGGATGACACGTTTACTCACACAATAGCGGCTCTATAGTGCGAATACTTGTTTTACATTGGTCCACTACCAACTCTTCGCACTCACAGTGAGAGCCGATCATACGAGTAATGCAATAACATGCATCACATGTCTACTCACACAACTACGGCTCTATAGTGTGAATTTAGTAATAATAATTCCCAACGGATTACCCACCATATCCCGCCCGACCGGCGCGAGGGGCGCATCCGCATAACGCGCGGATTATTCGTTCGTGCCGAGTCGTTGAAAGGCTTTGGTTTGTTAATCGTCGAGATCTAAAACTGCTCAGCTACAGAGAAAACCTCATCAGCTAAGTAAAGTAGATATAGGATAGATTATACATTAAGAAATAACTAGTGAACAGAATAAAATTATTGTTAAAAGTTAAAATAGAAGTCAAAGAATAAAAAACAATTAGTATCTATGAATTTAGGACAGAAAGAATTGATTTTTTTATGCTGAAAAGCGAGTCTGAAATATCAAATCTACCAGAAAGAGAGTTATAATCTTGACACAAACAGCGAAAAGGCTCATTTAACTGAAAATTGGTTCGGCACTGTTTTAAGACTAGAGGTTTAAAATGCCTTGAATTTCATGTTTGCATTTGTGTTGGTGTCATTTTTAGACTTATTTTTCTATATTATAATTAGTTATTTTTTAAGTTTTTTTGATTGATGGCACTGCAGTTTGGCTATACCTATCCACACATATCTAATTGTTAATACCTTAGATGTATAGTTTGGCCATAAAGTGGAACAATTCCCCTCAATTTGAGCATTTATATTATAGATTATATTATAGATGATACGAAAAAGGGGCCAGGTTGTAGTGTTAAAGAAGTCCATTGAAAATTCAAATCTTTTACGCCATTGTGTTCCGTAGACTATTCGATAGCCCCTTACCAAACGCACTGTAGCTTACTTAAACTCATCTTAAACGTTTTACAGTTTGCAGCATATCCAGCGTTTTCCTTTTCAAACACATGGTGATGTGCACATATGTAACTGCATGTACATACATAGATACATTTACAGGATAAGACTCAAGAATATTTCATTTATTATTGCAAATGTGTTGAATTAAACCATTAACGCCTGTGTTCATGCCACACCCATGCCATGTTTTGTTAGTAAAACAATTTTAAGTCCAAGCTTTCTTCTCCTTAAACTGGGACGAACTTCACTTCCACCGCGTTGCTGCTGTCAGCTGTACATGGGAGGCGTGTAGCCAAGTAAGCCAAGCATGTAAACGAGCTTTCGTCTTTTAAAATATATCGCTTTTCAGAGTATGTCACTCTACATAGCGCTTGCTTGCATATCTCGTTGCCTCGGTTTCATCGTAGGTTCTTTTGTGTTGTTTTGTTCCATTTACAAAGTCTTTTGTTCGTTTCTACGAAAAGCATTTCCAGCTGTTGTTCTAAGTGTTTTCGTCTCTTTTGTTTTCTATTTTTTTTATATTTCTTTGTTTTCTTTCAACACTTTCCGTTCTTTATCACGTTGAAAGTATCCAGCTATGAATGAATGCATTGCTGTTGGTTTCTGTATCGCTTTTCGTTGGTCAACGGCGACAATGCTTAACACAAGAACAACAATAATAACACATTTATTGTACTGGAAGCAACATAATTTCTTGAACAATAAAAGCTATTTCCGCTAACCCGAGTGTTTTTGCGCAATTCACTCAGATGTTGTTGCCCCCAGAAATCCTATTTTTGTGTAAGTGTATGTATGCACCCTGCAGGAAACTGAGTACCATGTAAAAACTGCGATTAGTCTACTATTAGTCTATGCGACTAGTACCGGTTGTACTGATCGCTTTTGTTTTAGCATGCCCTATGGAGAGACTAATTGTAACCTTTAATGTCTGAATGGGTACTCTCGTACAGCTATAGTTTTTTCCTCTACGGGTACTGTTGAGCAAGTCTACTCTCTACAACTTTAGGTATCCTACACGAATTGGAATTCACTTATCCCACTAATGCTAATAACGTACTAGTTGGGATCAATTTAAGTCTACTGTAGCTGATTGTTTTTAATTGGGGTCACTCTTTTTACTTATCAGTCGTGTTATTTTCTACAGGGTAAATACGAGTATATAGTGCGCCAAATTTCTTAATCATAACTAGCCTTAAAGTGCCAAATAAAAACTAGTACGAAAGTAGATATATTTTCATAGGCTCATAAGTGGTAACTAAACGACTAACCATCACTAGGTATTTGAATTGTATTTGTCCTGTCTTGTCTTGTACAATAAATAAATAACAAATTTTATGAAATTACTACAGGCTCATATTCGAGTAAATAAGGAACATTTAGTGAGAAACGGCATAGCTTTTCTTATAGGCCCATTTCGGAAGCTGCTACAATTCTTCATTAGAAAAATTTTGGAACTTTCTGTTAACCATTAAACTATCAGAACGATGGTTTATACCGAGAGCACACCGGAGTATCAAAAATGGACACATTAAAGAAATCCAACATTAGTTATGATAATGCCAACAGTGGGTTGACACTTGCGCAATTGGGTTGTAAAAATTAATAGAAATAAGAATTAAGCTGACAAACAACCCATCGTTCTGATGGCCTAGTGTTTAAGAGAACATGCCAAATTTATTCTAATTAAGAAGAGCAGCAGCTTTCAAAATGGAACCATAAAAAAGCTAAGGCGTTATTCCCTAAATATTCATTTTCTATTAAAATAAAAGATTTTAATAAATAACAAAATCTATTAAATATAAAAACAAATATAATTATCATTAAACTTTTCATGAAAATTATTATTTTTTTGTATTTGTGAGAAATCATAACAACTTGTCTATACTTGTAATGATAATCTATTGCTATTTTCTGGTTTCTGAATACAATTACTAATTACAATTCTAATCTACCAGGGCTGCTTCAAACAAAGAAAATTAAAACGGAAGGTAAATATTATGTTTTATATAATATAAATAGTTTCTTCATCAAATAAATTTGTCTAGAAATACGATTAGTTAATTATATTCTGTATTCTCAAAAAAACTAGTTCCATGCAAAATATTGTATGCTTGTTCCGAACTATAGAAAAAAATAGTCCATGTGCGTATTTATGAATGATTCAAAATTATCGCAAGTCGGGGTCAAATTTTGTTAGAAACAATGTTATTTAAAAAATATGTACGAAGATGTTGTAGTGGTTCCTATAACACTAGTAGCGCGTCAGTTCAGAATTACAGATTTTTCCTACAGTGCAGGTGTGTGTGTTTTGGATGCAGTATGCACCACTTATTTGACATATTGCTTGATATCCTGCAATAAATAAAAAATTATTTTGTTTTTTAAAAGTAATTTGTAATAAACTGCTGGCGAAAGCAAACTGGCAGCTTAACAAAAGCTCATGCCTTTACTTCAAATTTAAGTTTTTTAGCGGGGTCTTTCCATGTCAAATCATCAAATAGTTGCATTCAACCTTTTACGATTTAAATGAATATTGGTGACGAGTTACCTTAAAACGAAGTTCTGCCAAAGTAAAAAAATGTAAAGTTTTTTTTTTGGGGTTGCCAAAACCTTATATGCTAATCTGACTCCTTTCACCACTTACACTGTTTGTCGGCTTAAACTTTATGCGTCGCGGCATCGGTCAAGGGCTTAAAGTTAAGCAACAAAAATTTGTGGACTTCTAAAAATTTGTGGAGCTACACTGCCTACAATGCCGACTGGGTCTTCAAGCGGTCAGAATCCGTCGCAAGTGACCCAGCCCTGATTATATCTAGGCAACCACATCCGTCCCTGACTCCTAGTGCGAAGACTGCTCCCCCTTTTCACTTTTAAGTCCTACAAATCAACTGTATAAACTGAGCCATTTCCGATTCGAATATCTAGAGCAACTTTCGGGCCAACTGACTGACCTTACGTCGGGAGCAATCCCATAGTAATGCGGATGGGCATTTTCGGAAAAAAGTATGGGGATATTTTGAATCTACAGACGATTTGGGGTAGTTCCTGTGTGAAATAGAGTCCCTTCGGGGACTTGTTGGGAAACATTTTTTTTACCATTTCAAAGGATAATGGAAGGAAAATTTAAGACATTCCCGATTGGAAAGAAAATATTAGTATCGTTGTTGCTGGCGTTGTAGAATGTTGCGCCCTAATAATTGCCGAGTGTGGTTTATCGCGTTGCAGCTTTTTTGGCTGAACGCTTGAAACTATGAAAAATGTTCCTTGTTTTGACGCATATTTTTTTAGGCCACTGGACACCCTTTGGTTCCTTTAACTTTTTATTTAGAAATCAATGAAAAAATCACTCTTTTTTCACAATTTTCAAAACTCAAATCTATAATATAAATGCCCAAGTTGAGGCAAACTATACAACTAAGGTATTAACAATTAAATATGTATGGATAGGTATGGCTAAACTGCAGTGCCGTAAATCAAAAAAACTTAAAAAGAAATTTATTATAATATCGAAAAGTTTGTTTAAAAATGACACCAACACAAATGCCAGACATGTATGCACACTATAGAGCTGTAGTTGTGTGAGTAGGCTTGTCATGCATGTATTGTATTGCTCATGTGATCGGCTCTCACTGTGAGTACGAAGAGCTGGTAGTGGACCAATTAAAAATAAATATTCGCACTATAGAGCCGCTATTGTGTGGGTAAAGGTGTCATGCATTTTTGCTTTAGTTGTTGTTACTTTGTTGTGATTGTCCTCAAAAGTACACCTGCTACCTCTCGCTTTGGTGTTGAATACTCTATCTTTTGGGAGCATTTTAAGAGTACTCTCGCATGAGTCTTCTAGTATTAAGAAACAAAGAAATGTAGTACTCCGAGATGGAGTAGGTGATCCAATCCCAGGACATTGCCATGTTAATTGGACCATGTATTATGTATGGGGGAGGATAAGTGTTGGAGAACTCTACGGAGTATTTTCGTTTTTCCAGCGATTAGGCAAGCAACAACTAGAGAAAATATGTAAACTTCATTGATGATACAAACAATATTTACAAAAACAAAATAATTGATTATCCATAAAGAGTATCCAACACCGTAGCTTTGTTTTTGTATTTCTTTTGGTTAGGTTTTAGTGAATTGAAATACGAAAAGGAAAGAAAAGGGAACAAAAGGAAGGGATAAGGAAGAAAAGGAAACAATAAAATAGAAAACAACAAAAAAAATTTAAATAGAGACTCCAGAGAGAAAAGGAAATCAAAGAAAACGAAAATATACTAAAGGAAAGGAACAGCAGAGAAAGGAAGGGAAAGAACGTAAATAAAATTTGTATAAAATAGTTAAAATGAAGTAAAGTTTTGTGGTTAAATTTCAACTACTGGGCAATCGCCAGTATTTTAAAATGTCTCTTCAATCACATCCTAAATTACACGACGAGTTACAAATGAGATGCTTCGAAAAAAGTGTTTTCAGAATTTGTTTCGACATATATTACCAAAAAATTCTTTTAAATTTTTGGAAAACTTTAAGCTTTGAACATCCTACAAGCATTTCCAATTTGACTACGCACATAGCAATATAAAGCCTCGCAAACAACAAAGCAACGAAATAGATTAATGGGGATACGAGAAAATATGGCTCTTTGATTGTTAACAGCTTTAAGATTGCGCTACTCGATGTTGGCAAATGACAGTTGACCAATTCGAGTTTTCATGAAGTCGTAAAATTGCTGAACAGTCACCAGTGCCGCACCACGCAAAAAATGGCAGGGGCAAAAGGCAATCAAAGATGTAATTGATATTGTTTCTGAAGTGCGTTAGCTATAGTGCGCACAGGAAAGAAATGAAAGCAAGTTACGAGTAGGTACTTTCGTGTGGCCGAAATGTTGGAAACGCGCTGTCAATACCATGCAGTGGGGCACCAAAATAGTGCGAACAAATACTAATTCGCAACTTGAATTTTCTAACTCATCTCACACAACGTTGTAAAAGAACAAATTTGAGTCAGAAAATTTGAATTTATGGAGTATACTGAAGTGCCCAGATTTTGAAAAATCCCAGTATAACTTACTCTTTGTATTTGATCCAGATCTGTTAAATCTGATAAGTAATTAGTAATCAATAAATTGGACAGTTTTTTTAATTGGTAATGACTATTTGGTTTTACGATTAGAAAAACCACAAAAATTCAAAAAAAAAAAGGAAAAAATTAAAAATAGTCCAAAAACAAGTTGTTTTGATTATTTTTCATTTTTTTCTTGATTTCTTCTTTGATTATTTTTAGTATTGTTGATGTGCATATTTATGTGCTTCTACAACAATACTGGATAAAATCAAAAACTAAAGGTAAAAAAATCAAAAATAATCCAAATTAGTGAAAACAACTTTTTTTTTATGATTTTAGATTTTTTTTAATAAACGTAAAAAATTATGATTTTTTTTTTGATTATTTTTTTAATTAATGGTTATCAATAATTAAATAGATTCTCAAGAAAATAATTAATCGAACCGACAATCATCACCATTAGTAATCGTTATTTAGTAGGTCTGCTTTGATCTTTCCAGCAGCAGACCTCGAATCAGCAAACTCCATCATGTCCGAAGAGATTTAAACTATTTTTACTTAGCAATTACTACTACAACTGAGCTATGATTATTTTGGTCGATTTTGAACTAGTTGTAGACTGTTTGGTTGGCTGACTAATTAGGCTTGGTGTTCATACTACCTCTTAACTACTTTTTAACTTATGAGTTTGACTGTAGGGTTTGTACATTCAAACACTTTTGCAAGTTCTACGAGTGCTGAATGTTGCAATATGGCTTGATGACGTTTTCGACAATGTAAAGTATAAGTTGAACGTCTGATGAAATCTTAACAATGGAAATGTGCTCACCAAACCTTTTATTAGTTTATACTTTGTAGACTTTAGTATTCATCGAAGTAAATTTTGTCTGAGAGACCATCAGTTTACAGCGTAAATGTATCGAATTGGATATGAAACTTCTTTCATGTCGGGTGCAAATAAGGCTCTGTCAGAAAGATGAAGTCACCCACCACCTTTTTGGTTTTCTTAAGAGTAGAGAGCTACCCTACACTACTCGCATACAAAGACCTAGGCGAACATGTTGAGCTTTTCTTTAGTGAATTATGTTCGTAACTTTATAAATTTTTTCAGCTTATCTATGAATTTTCTACGATACTAGATATTGGCATTACGAAAAGGAAGCGATCGAAGCAACGGAGAAAAAGATCGATAACGCATAGGAGATAAAAAATATGTGATCTTCTTGGGAACTTCAAGAAAAAATCGAGCCTCATAAAAACTCAAACTAGCCTTATAGAAATTATATAATTTTCTCTGTTTGCAGAGCTTTTCTCGCCGGTATTTTATAAGCGAGAAAACCTACCCTTTTTCCTCCTACTAATTTCGGTGCTTTTTGGACTTTCCTCAGATAGTCTGAATTAATTTCTCAAAACATAAAAAAATTTCAATTTTGAACGTAAAATTATAAAGTTCAATGCTAAAAAATCCACTTATAACGCTCTCTTGATTCTAATAAAAATAATAATAGTGTGACGCGATATACCTCCGACGAGATTATGGCCGAACATCTCTTCCAATGTGTGGTGCGCTGCTTTTTAATTTCCTTTCAAATTGGCGGGGTCTACAGCGGGATTTTATACCCCCTATGACATGTGCCAAGGTTGAGTTTTTGCTGAGAATATTTCCATCGCAAAAATACGCTCTGGGGTATGCGGACCACTGGTGAGGGGTTTATCCATTTTCAAAAAGGCATTGTTACTAGTAGGTAAACACCGGGTCTGCGCATAAATAGATGGAGCTAGGGACAGAGATGGGCATACTTTGGGTTCCAGGGGCAGTTACAACCAGACTTAAACGATTGTTAGAGTATAAGGAATAAAAATTTAGTTACCAAGCACATTGACTTCCTTATTGGCTGATAGTCTCACTAATCAGAATCTGATTGGTCAACAATTTTGTTTGCGGTTATCAGCATTCCTGAATCCATTTTGACGGCATAGAATTCGAGCTGGCGCCAGTTTTATCAATTATTATTTAATTAATTGTTTCGGTATAGTTAGATGAAGGGTTTTTGCAGATTCAATTTCGTAACCCATTGAACTAAATATGTACATTCAGCAAAAGTGTGTAAACTGCTGTCTTGGGTTAGGTCAACAAATAATTATGAACGAAATCAAACTAATAAAATACTACGGCTATGCAAACATTTAATATTGAAATAAATATTTGTGCACAAAATAAATTGATAGGGGTAACCAAATACAATCTTGTTTTTATTACAAAACAAAAACAAATAACACCAATAAAAGCAAAGAGCTCGCAGGAGCTGTGACAAGCACATGAAAGGATAATTGGAATCAAAAGGATACAACTTGAAGAAAATACAAAACAACTTGAACAATTGAAGAAGGATATTTTACTACCCACCTACTGGCGAATCCTTTCATGGCACTTAAAATTTAAAAATTTGAAGGAAAGCAACGACCTTGTTGTATCTCTTTAAAAAACCCTCTCATTGCTCATGGTTGCTATATCTGCAATTGCACGAATTCCAAGTGGTAAGCCTACGTGGATTACTATCATTCAGTACTTAGCAGGAAAAGTTTCTCAAGCACTCTATGATTTGATGGTTATGTAGACAAGGCGGCGAGTTGGTTCAAACCATTCGAAATGAGTGAAAACACAAAAATTTACGAAGAGCTGAACAATCTTAAGCTCAGGTTCTAACATTAATAACGCCACTCTCCAATCGGGTGGACCTTTGACCAAAAATTCCCTAAGCAAATGAATGTCTGTAAGTATGTATTCAGAAGTATATATCTATTTATCATTTTCTTAATGCTTATTCCTATAACATTTCCTTGAGTTGTTTTTACCAAAGAAAACAAAAACAATAAAAAATATTTGATTTATGACCCAATCACACAATCATCTTACAAACAGTTGCCGAAATGTTCTGTCATTGATATTGGCATTATTTTTGATTGCCTGTCAGTTTGTGTATAGTTTTTGTCTAAGGCTTTGGTACAATTCAACACATAATTTCTAAAAATAATTGAAACAAAAGAATTTTAGCAAATCACTCTCCTTTGTCTTCCCAGGCGATATTCAATATATGTTTTTTTTTTGGTTGGATTAAGTGTACACTGTACATATTTTTTTTATGTTTTATGGTGATCGGAAGATTGGCAAATTCCTTATGGGCATATTAAAGTTGTTGACGGAAATAATCAATGACAATTGGCCACAGAAATAGACATGTCAAAAAATCCACAACCAGACAGTACATATGTATATAAACCAGCACGGAAGTTTGCGTTCGTGTACAACTGAATCTTATATACCTAGTAGCAAATTTTTAAATTATTTATTCTTTTTACGGCTAATTTTAATAACAATGTATTCTGATTAAGTTATATAAACCAGGTTGAGATTTAAAAACAATTTCCGTTCCATTTCTCCTCTTTTTGCTTCCTTTCATTCTTTAACATTTAATAACACAGTTTCTTCTTGTGTTTCAACTTTTTTATTTTATGTTTTGGTTTACACTTTTCTTTCATTAATATTAATTTCCCCTAATAACCTCGTCTCTTCTTTAATTTTTTTTGTCTACTTTTCTTTCTTTTTATAAAATTTTTTTTATTTTTATTTTACTTTATTCTATTTTATTTTATTTTATTTTATTTTATTTTATTTTATCTTATTTTTTTAATTTTATTTCATTTTATTTTACTTTATTTAATTATACCTTTCATGAACATGAAATGGTATATTAACTTTGGTCCGATGTTTGTAACGTTTAGAAATATAAGAGATAGACCCACTTTTGTTGTGTTGATCTTCCGACAGGGTAGTAAGCTGATTTTTGACATACACTGGAAAAACGACGTACAAATTAGCAAACTTCTTTAAAAGATATAACATCAACACAGCATTCAGAACAGCTAACAACGTCGGACAAAAACTAAGAACCGACACTAATTCTGATGACCCATTCAACAGACACGGAGTGTATAGGCTTACTTGTGAATGTCAATACAGCTACATAGGACAAACAGGAAGAAAAATAAGCACACGATTCCGAGAGCATATCAGGGACTACAACAAAAAAACACGAAAACCCACCATAATACCAGAATCTAATTTCGCGAACCACATGTTCGAGAACAACTGCACCCCAGCTAACATAAAAACAACGGCTCGAATACTTCACGTACAAGGAAAAGGCCGGCGGCTTAATGTACTTGAGAACATGGAGATATACAAGTTAAAAACATTTGACGGCAGGATCATAAACGAACAAACCAACACTATCTCTGACGAAATATTTGAACCCTTAAAATTAGTTTACAAAAAACAGCACAAGCCAGCAGGTACAGCAACCAAACACGTAACAATGAACAAGCAAAAACGAAATATGAACCAAACTGCAAAAATCACCGATTTCTATCTACCTCAACCTACCGCTTAGCTAACAAGCGGTATGTCTACATACCTACAAAAACAACCCTTGGGACAGATAACAATTCGGACGTATCAATACCGCGCACACACACACGCATATTAACGTTACCTACCACGAACACATAGATTGACATTACCTGCCACAGCACCCACGGACTATAAAAAACAACGCAGCGGATAGACACAGACCAGAACGAAACTAGGCATTGAAAATGGCAGAACGCCGAAACCGGTTTGTCACAAAACCAAACTTGACAAGGGATGACGGAAAATCGTTCCAACAAAAATCAGATAGACCCACCATTAAGTATGCCAAATTGATCAGGACGATGAACTGAGTTGATACAGCCATGTCCGTCTGTCCGTCCGTCCGTCTGTTTGAACGCAAACTAGTCCCTCAATTTTTGAGATATCTCGATGAAATTTGACACACGGATGTAAATTTGTATTATATTAGACATTTGTCGGATCCGGTATAATTGGGTCACTATAGCACATATCTCCCATACAACCGATTGTCCAAATAAGAGGATTATGGCCATTTATCCCTCATTTTGAAATATTAAAACTTGAAACTTGGTGAGACATTTGCTTATAGATGGTAAAAGATTTGGTAAAAAAATCACCAAGATCGGAGCTATACATATATAGTATATATCCCATACAACCGATCGTTCAGATAAGAGGATTATGGCCATTTCTCCCTCATTTTAAAAGATTAAAACTTGAAACTTGGTGAGATATTTTCTAATGGATATTAAAAGATTTCGTAAAAAAATAAAAGAAAATTAAATGTATTGCTGACAAAGTTTTAGAGAACTTTAAACAATGCGTATTTAAGTTTGCACGTATTCATGAAAGGAATAAAGCCTTCTGCACAGCCGAAGACAGCGCCGTCCCTACTTGTTTTATTTAATTTAATTTTATTTTGTTTTAATTTGTTTTATTTTATTTTATTTTATTTTATTTTATTTTATTTAATTTTTTATTTTATTTTATTTTATTTTATTTAATTTAAGTTATTTTATTTGATTTTATTAAAGTTATTTTATTTCATTTTATTTTATTTTATTTTATTTTCTTTTATATTTTTTCTTAGTTCATAAGAATCAGCAACAAATTTACGTGAACTCACATTTGAAAAGTCTTTACGTCCTTTATTAATTCCGACATACAAAACCACTAATCAAAAGCAGAGCAGGAAATGTACATTTCTTAAAAATTTATTGGTACCGTAATAACTCTATTTCCACAAAAGTATGCATGTATATTTGAAAAATAATATAGAAATTGTAAACGGGCGCATGAAAATTTCCGTTAGCTTAATTAAAGTGCGCCTCCAGAAAATACTTAGCCCACTGTATTAAGAGAACAGATGAAAACACACACATACACTAGCACGATTCAGACATACAACGTGCCAAAAATAGCCCAGCCAAAAATCTTAGAAGAGATTAAATGATACGAAGAAAGCAAAGGCAGAACTGATTGCTCCGACTTACGATATAAACTATTATAAGGTAATTATATCACATTTTGCATTAATTATGTCGCTTATAATACTCACTAACTTGTCATATAATGAGAAGTTATCAAGCTATAAGTTTGTCTCACAGAGAGGAGTCTAATAAAGGTTTGGTGTTGAAAGAGAAACGTGCTACATATTGCTTAATTTCCTTTAATATTACGGCACGGAATCTCCTATAGTTCCAAATTTATATCTGCACGCCTTTTTTTATTCTTCCAGTCGAGACCAGAGAATGTTATCCACTTCATAAGCACACTCCAGCAAGTTTACGCTCTTGTAGTGCACTGCTAGTTTAGCGCTGCTGCTCGAATTATCATCACTAGCATCAGCTCAAACAGATCCTAATGGCTCCGAGAAGTCCTTCCTAATGTTAGAAGCTGGAGCTGTTGCTATTTCTCAACGTCAATTGGTTTAGTCATATACGCTTTACAGGAAAGTCAACTAAAAGCAAAACAGTATACAGGCAGCTTCTGGTCGAGAGTATGTTATCCAGATATGAAACCGACATAATACACTCGATAAATGATTGTATGAGATACTAAAGGTTATATTAATATACCTGTATATTATACCGCGCAGTTTTAAAATAAAAGTTAAAGCAATCACTAAAAATCTAAACTAAAAATGATGGACTATTAAAAATTAATATTAAGGTCTGAAATGTTTACAATATTTTATTAGCTATTACTTTCAATATTTTATTAGTAGTTAATAAAAAATAATGAAAAAATCATGATTTTTTACGATTAATAAAATAATCTAAAATAATCAAAAATGATCAAAGAAAAACTGATTTTTTTTTGATTATTTTTGAATTTTTTTTTAGTATTGGTTTAGAAGCACATAAATATACATATCAACAATATCTACTGAAAAAAATTAAAAAACAAATAAGGAAGTCTAAGTTCGGGTGGAACCGAACAATAGATACCCAGCTGTGTAAAAGTGGTCGTGGTAAATTGGTAAATTGTGTGGAGTTATGATATGTAGAGGTTTAAAACTTTTTCTACTACCATGTGGGCAAACTTATAAATAAAAATTAATTTGTGTCTGGCGTCCAAAGTACTTAACCACTCTTTATAGTAGATTCTTGGGTTCACTGGTTACAGCATAGGCTATATATAATTTTGGAAAAGTAGTAGGTGCCACGCCCCCATGCTATATAAAATTTTAATCTTGTATAGGCGTCCAAGGTACTCAACCGATCTTTATGAAATTTTCACAGTAGATTCTTGGATTCAGTACCTCGCTTCATGTTTCGCCATTTTATTTAAGACGGTTCTGAAGTTAGTAATAGTTGAAATTTAACATTTTGTTGATTTATATGTGGGCGGTGCCAAGCCCCTTTTCCAAAATTTAACAAAAATCTTTAATAAGATCACCGATTTCCTACCTCTTTTTTAGAAAACTTTGGTTCAAAAGTGGGCGTGGTCGTCAACAGATTTTTCTCATTTTCCCTGGGGGAACTCTGCATATCTGTAGTATACCTCGTACTAAGTTTCGTAATTCTATCTTACACCGTTCTGAAGTTATTAACAGTCGAATTTGAAATTTGATTGACTCATAAGTGGGCGATGCCAAGCCCACTTTCCAAAATTTTGCAAAAATCGTATAAAGAATGTGAAAATTGATGTAAGTACCAAATTATATTAATATACCTGTATCAGTTAATTAGATATGGGCAGTTCAATATTTCTACCTCCTTTCCATATAACGTTTATGAAAAAGAAGGCGTAGTGTATCTATGGGTGCATTTATCACAACAATAGATAGTATGCCTCCTACGAAATTTCGTTATACTAGCGTAAACTGTTCTGAAGTTATGAAGAGCCAAAGTTTGAAAATTTCTTCACTCATATGGGGGCAGTGCCACGCCCTTTTTTTTTAAATTGATAAAATCGTCAATGGGACAATCAAATTAAGAAATCTAGCAAATTTCATCATTGTAGCTGCTTTTATTATTGAATTAACCGATTTTATACGTTTTTCGAAATATTCGATATCGAAAAAGGGGCGTGGTTATTGTTCGATTTCAGCCATTTCAAAAAGAAACATTGACCGGAAAACAACCTGTGTGCCAAATTTCATCCAAATATCTCAACTTTTACTCAAGTTATCGTGCCCACGGACGGGCGGACGGACAGACATGTCTCAATGGATTCCTCTGTTCATTCTAAGAACTTTGATATACGGAACTCCATATCTATCTCTATTATTTTGTACCGTTACAAACCACCGTTGTATGACCACGCTGTAATACGCTGTGTACTAGTACACGCTGGGTATAATAATCAGATCAATTTGATTTTTTCTAATAGTAATTAACTAATAATTGCCTTTTCTTAAAAAACAATTGAAATGATCATTACCAATTAAAAATCCGAGCGTGCCAAAATGTCTCTGATGGAGAAGTTCAGCAGCTGCCGAAATGGATTTATGAGAAAAGCTATGGCGGGTGTCTCTAAAACTTTCCTTTTCTATTCATTTCAAAACTCTTAGTAATTAATTAAATTATTAAAAAATTACAACAATAATAACACTGGTTTACAGCCAAAATGCACCAGAGACGCCATAGTGAAATTCCTATGTAAAATCACCTCCTAATTCCGAAAACCAAGGTTATTTTTACTTGAATGGTACCGTTTTTGAGATATTTACGGGTTACCGTTATTTCAAAAAACAAAAAAGATGGCTCCACTTAATCGTGTATATCTCAAGAACAAACTGAGCTCTTCCAAAACGGTTTGAAAAATTTGAAAGCTTATAAAATTTACTATAATCAGTACATACAACACTTTTTGCTAGGTCCTGCAGATTCAAACATATTGAACAATCATTACGGATTTTTTAAATTTTTTTTGTAAAAATATAAAAAAATTTGTACTTTGCGAGGAAGCATCTCGAAAACTTTTTGTTTTTTTGCAGATATTTTTTCCCCCCTCTAAGCTCTGTTTTATTACAAAAAAAAATAAGCTATCAGTGAACAAAATCGATGAACTAATACAAAAGTTATAAGCATTCAAGTAAATATATCCATTTAATACTTAAGTACCCTACAAATAATAGCATATGTACATATGGTTCTGTCTTAACTCTATGATCTTATTTTATAATTGAAAAAGTTATGTGTCTTGTTTTGACACTTATTTAGATTAGGATCGGTTTCTCTTATGAGAAACCAACAGTAGTCGCCCATCATAGCGACATCCCAGAATCCTTGATACCGACTTTCAATCACTTTCATTTGCTGGTGAAACCTTTCGCCATGCTCGTCACTTTCGTCGCCAAGATTTTGCGGGAAAAAATTTAAGTGGGAGTGTAAGAAATGAATTTTTAAAGACATATTTACTCCTGAAAGAAAATAAAAAAGTAAATTAGATAAATACATAAGTGACACATTAGTATATAATTTTCTTAGGCTGGATTTATCTTTCAATTCAGAACAAATTTTTTGTTTATATTTTTCCCGTTCTTGTTTGTTCGGAACTGGACGATGAATTCAGATTTATGGCTATATATTCTCATGTAAATTTATGTAATATATAATTTATTATAATATGTTTTTTTATTTACCCATTTCCGCATAGTTTTTGATTAAGTCGTTCACTATCATCTCGTAGTTAGGACTTTTGTATTTGCCTAAAAAAGAAGTAACGACCTTTTCAAAAGAATCCCACGCTGCTGCCTCCACTGGTGACAATAGTTCTTTGAATTGGTTATTGTTAAGCATCTTTTTTATTTGCGGCCCAACAAAAATGCCTTCCTTTATTTTTGCTTCTGAAATCTCTGGGAAGATTGTCTTCAAATGATGAAAAGCTTCGCCTTCTTTGTCCAAAGCCTTCACAAAGTTTTTGATAAGGCCGAGCTTGATGTGGAGCGGAGGTAGAATTATTTTTTCCTTCTTTATAAGTGGAGAGTATTTTATGGTATCTACCTCAACTTGAAACTCGATTCGTTCTGGCCAATCCTTTATGATGTAGTGGTCTTGACGAGCTCGGCTATCCCATTTGCATAGAAAGCAACAGTATTTTGTGTATCCACTTTGTAGACCACATAGCATTCCAACGACTTTAAGATCGGCACATATTTTCCAATCATGTTCTTCGTATTTGATTAACTTGAGCAATTTTTGCATTATCTCATATGTTTCCTTCGTATTTACTGTATGCGCGATCGGGATAGATGGCTTTTGGTTGCCAATATGCAATAATACGGCTTAATAAACTTAATTTATTGCCGTCTATGAACAATCGCCACTCTTTTGAATCATATGGTTCACCAAATTGTTTGAATAGACCAGCAATGTCTTTGCAGTAACAAACACTGTCCTCCTTCGTATAGTACTTGGAAAATTCTTCGTGACGAGTTCTATAATATGTTACCTTAACATCGGATGAAACAAATTTAAATTGTTGCATTCGAGAGGCGTGTAGTTCGGCCTTTTCCTTTGACAATTCCAAATCCCTTATCCAATCATTGAGTTGTGCTTGTGACAAAGAATTTCTTTCGTTTTCCGTTTGAAATTCAGTACAACATGATGCCGCGTAATCAGATACTACTGTTGACAATGAAACTGGAGCCGGAACTAAAGTTAAATTTGATTCTGGCAATGTCGCTTCTGTTGAAATTAGTTCTGGTAATGACACTGTAGATACGCTCGCATAGGTTACTTTTCTGGACTTTCCAACCCCAAGTACTTTTGTAGTACAAATATAGCAGTCCGTTGAATGGCAAGTTGGTTCCCTCCACTTCATTGGTGTAATAAATTTCACACGTCGCCTAAATAGATAGTTTCAGGAATTAGTCAGCTATGCATTAAAAGGGTACAAATTCCTAATTTTTACAACGTACCTTTTTGTTCCGGTTTCCGAAGAAATCAATTCGACTCGGCATGTGGTGCACACAGTGTTCGGTGTCCATGGTTTTTCATTGTTTTTAGGCTCAATTCCAAAACACTTATAGTATGTAACTTTCAAAGGATTTGAAAACACACGTCTCATACTTTTAACAGTAAATTGACCGCAGATGAAACAGAACATATCTGGATCATTTGTACACTCAAACTCTCGCGCCCTTTTATTCATTTTTTATTTTAAGTAAATGACGGGTTATAAACTGCAATTATAAACTGAACAGTATCCGGCGAGCCTTGCAGATATTATGAAGGAACAAGGCGCATGTACTCTTATTTATACTTAGATCCAGTAAAAATTCAAGCCTATCTAAACAAAAAGGTTCCCTAGTTCTACAAAGAAAACACTACCTGCCTCAAAAATATGCTCTTGTTTAAAATGTACCTAGGTTTGAGAAAACGACACTAACAGCTTTTTGTATCTAATAACTTTTCGAAAATCTACCTGCTAACTAACTGATATACGAATACTAACACATATGTACCAGTAGGGTACTTAAGCATTAAATGGATATATTTACTTGAATGCTTATAACTTTTGTATTAGTTCATCGATTTTATTCACTGGTAGCTTATTTTTTTTGTAATAAAACAGAGCTTAGAGGGGGGAAATATCTGCAAAAAAACAAAAAGTTTTCGAGATGCTTCCTCGCAAAGTACAAATTTTTTTATATTTTTACAAAAAAAATTTAAAAAATCCGTAATGATTGTTCAATATGTTTGAATCTGCAGGACGTAGCAAAAAGTGTTGTATGTACTGATTATAGTAAATTTTATAAGCTTTCAAATTTTTCAAACCGTTTTGGAAGAGCTCAGTTTGTTCTTGAGATATACACGATTAAGTGGAGCCATCTTTTTTGTTTTTTGAAATAACGGTAAATCGTAAATATCTCAAAAACGGTACCATTCAAGTAAAAATAACCTTGGTTTTCGGAATTAGGAGGTGATTTTACATAGGAATTTCACTATGGCGTCTCTGGTGCAGAAAAAAAGTTGGAATTTGTGATCCAGTGTAATTTTCATAAAAAATTATTACTCTTGGGTTGAAACTCATTTATCGTCATGAATAATATAAATGAATCTTTAAAAAAAAATTCCTTTTCCCCAGTCTACTTCACATGCATAATGAGTTCCAAGCTATCTAGCTAGTTTTTCTAAATTTTTTTTACAGACAAGCAACTGATTGGTTTTACATCGGGATATCCTACGAGATGTCAGTTGTCAGATTTCAGGCAACAAAATGAAATCCTTAAAATATTTCAAAACAGGCCACAAACAACTTATTTTGTTTAACTCAAATGAAAAAAGTTTAAATGTAATTGGGCTTAGTAGATAAGAACTCGGCTCATATTGGACAGGTCATAGTCCCGAACATCATGCCTCCGCATACATCCAAATCAAAATTAACAACTGCATCGCGCTTTGGACAAAAATATAAAATTTTTTTGTTGTGTTAGAAGTCTGCTGCTTTTCGGACCAGTGATAGCAGTCAGAAAACACTAGTTTCAATATATACTTTTTTCTCACTACTTTTCTATTTCACTGCAAAGTGTGCAAACATATGAATTGCCAGCACCCAAATATGCGTAAATGCAGGTCGCTTATTTGGCAAATATACTTAATGAAAAACTAGATTTGAAAATGCTATGCTTTCAGGTTTGTTTGGTCGTTTATATGAATGTATGTGTATGTGTATGTATGTGAGATGAAATAACATTTCACAAAACTAATAAAGCATCAACACAGAAGCAGCACAACAGAAATTCTGTGAGAAAAATTTTGGTTAAATAAAAATATGCTCAGCGCTCTCCAGCTTTCGATGAACCCAGGAAATACTGGGAAATTCTGCACAATTCGCATCCACTCACAATGGCGCATCATTTTTCTGTGGGTGTGAGTCGTCCTCAGTTGGTCAAAATAATACCAGCAATAGAAAGTTTATTGTGCTGCTTCATACCGATGATGATATCATCAGTATTGCTTTGAAAATAAAATAAAATAAAACAGTTAGAATAAGTGAATGAGAGAAATTGAATATGCTCTTGATTTTATACAATAAAGATAGTTGTGACATAAGCTTGAGTGTTCTTTTTTTAGGTTTACTTTGCGTGCCCGCCTTTCATGCAAGTTCCAGCTAAGGTAATGGTAAAAGTACCTGCGGAAATGTTTAAATATGGTTAATATACTTAGTGACCATAGGAGCCACTGGGCACTATAGACTATATATAAGTTTCAATCCTTCATGGCTCCGAATTTAATTGTTTCAGATTAATCATCTGAATATATGCCACCATTATATTAAGCTGTACGAACTCTTGGAAGTTGGCGATATAGGGAGAGAAAGAGGTATATTAAGACTTAGAGGAATAGACGTATAAATGGAAGGTTGCCAACTAAATATTTGAGCTATTATATTAATTTTTTTTGGATATGTGATATTACCTCGAAAACGACTTGAGCTTTTGGCTGAACTTTTAAATACAGGCGATATGTTATATTTCCAGCTCGTTTAATGAAGTACTGCAGCGTTGCCACGTAGCTAAAAGAATTTGAAATGCCAATATGGATATCAAACGAAAATCACCGTCTAAAGTTTTGTGAATTTAGGGAACGTCCCCAATTCGCATAACACGGAAAAGTATTTCAACAAAAGTGTTCCTTAGTATGGTCACCAAGTGATGCGCAGAGTAGGCAGATGGATGTCCTACCACGGTGTCCAGCTAGCTACAGTAAAGATGGAGATTGCGATCCTTATGAAGAGGTGGATTCCCACCCCATCATAAACATGGCTGTTAGGGATCAAGAAATAAAAACGCGTAGGTTCACGAAAAATCGGGGGTGAGACTAGCCAGCAAGCTCAGCATCTCAGACCACTTCCGAAGTTCATGCGAGAAGGAACATAGGCGGACCAACTCCCTACATAAGGTAGCTTTTAGCATCCACCTCTGATTATATACTGCTGTATGTGCAGAAATCTGGGCGGATATAATAAGAACTCGGACGTACGGAGCCGCTAGTATAACAGTCCAGCGCAGAGGAGCTCTCCGGATTACCTCAGCATACCGCACGGTCTCCGTAGATGCTGTCCTGGTCATTGCGAGGACTATACCTATATATATCCTCGCGGACGAAAGAAAAAGTATTTACTGCCTCCGCTCAGCAGCTTGTACAGACGTTTCTGCCGCACAGGTTAGAGGAGAAACAATCTGGCGCTGGCAGTTACAATGGAGTAGCAGTGCCGCAGGACGGGGAATTAATTTCCGAAGTGGAGCCATGGCTGAAGCTGTCTCATGGAGAGGTCAACTTTTACCTGATCCAATTATTATCCGGACACGGTTACTTCCGCGAATACCTCCACGAAATCGGCAAGTTTGAACCCCCGAACTGCCTTTATTGTGGAGGCATAGATGACGAATGCGAAAAATTCACTTAACACCGAAAGCGGGTGGAAGACCTTCAAGGCGATCTATTCCTGTACAGTGCCATCCAAAAGATGATCTGCGAAAAGAATAAATGGGATACGGTCAGCAGATACGCAAGGTACGTACTTCTCTTGAAACGAGAAGATGGTTGCCCAGCCCATTAGCGTGAGATTTGCTACAGATCTCACGTAGCGCGCTTCCGTTTGAGGTTAGGTTTAAGCGGGTATTTTTTTAAAAGAAGAAGAGAGTCCCACACACGCAAAGTCCCGCTACTAGAGCATCTAGAAAAGAGGGCTTAAACCTGGTCAGTGCATAAAGCATTGCCCCCTTCCACGAGCCACAACAAAAAAAAAATGTTTAGTAAAAAAGTATGGTTTGCCACGTTATCTAATTATATATAAATTTTTTATTTCTTCTGCATATCCGCTTTTATCTCGATAATGGCTTAGCAGACTTCTATCGAATGTTGTAAAGAGTCTCCTGCTGCAAAACTAGCTTCCTTACTTAAATATTGCCACTTTGAGTGTTTTTACCGAGCTGCCAGCTTTTTGCATTTTTTGACAGAATCAATCAATAGAGACCGAACCAAAGCTATTTATGTAGTAATAAAAAAAATATTAAAAATTATTTTAAAAAAACCGAGAAAGCTCGATCGCTTAGGTACTATTATTAATTAGAGCAGAAGCAGCCTTGTGATGCAAAAGAAAAGTTCAGCTATGGTGTTTGATTTATAGTCTATTTGATCGAGTGATTGACTTCCGAAATTGAAATTTAAATCTCTTCTAATGCAAGAAGTCACGTTAATCAAAGTCATGTGTAGCGGGAAAAAGACTGAATGTTACTGACAAATAACTGATTTAACCTTCTCAGTGCGGACTCAGAGCTTGAAAGTCTACGATAAGAATATGCCACATCCTGAGGAAGACCAATAAGAAGACAACCCACATGCGTCATGGTTCCAAAGCAGTTTTGGATATGTTGATAAGCAGTAGCTTGAGCTGGATTTTTTTCCTTGCAATACCCATACAGCTGTGCTAAATGCCGAGCCCTTCATTCTTATGATACTTGAAACTAGGGGACTTTCTAATATGAGTTCTTTATCTAAAATTAGAGCGCCCGGCAGACTTTGTCCTATCCCTATCCCTATCCCTATCCCTATCCCTATCCCTATCCCTATCCCTATCCCTATCCCTATCCCTATCCCTATCCCTATCCCTATCCCTATCCCTATCCCTATCCCTATCCCTATCCCTATCCCTATCCCTATCCCTATCCCTATCCCTATCCCTATCCCTATCCCTATCCCTATCCCTATCCCTATCCCTATCCCTATCCCTATCCCTATCCCTATCCCTATCCCTATCCCTATCCCTATCCCTATCCCTATCCCTATCCCTATCCCTATCCCTATCCCTATCCCTATCCCTATCCCTATCCCTATCCCTATCCCTATCCCTATCCCTATCCCTATCCCTATCCCTATCCCTATCCCTATCCCTATCCCTATCCCTATCCCTATCCCTATCCCTATCCCTATCCCTATCCCTATCCCTATCCCTATCCCTATCCCTATCCCTATCCCTATCCCTATCCCTATCCCTATCCCTATCCCTATCCCTATCCCTATCCCTATCCCTATCCCTATCCCTATCCCTATCCCTATCCCTATCCCTATCCCTATCCCTATCCCTATCCCTATCCCTATCCCTATCCCTATCCCTATCCCTATCCCTATCCCTATCCCTATCCCTATCCCTATCCCTATCCCTATCCCTATCCCTATCCCTATCCCTATCCCTATCCCTATCCCTATCCCTATCCCTATCCCTATCCCTATCCCTATCCCTATCCCTATCCCTATCCCTATCCCTATCCCTATCCCTATCCCTATCCCTATCCCTATCCCTATCCCTATCCCTATCCCTATCCCTATCCCTATCCCTATCCCTATCCCTATCCCTATCCCTATCCCTATCCCTATCCCTATCCCTATCCCTATCCCTATCCCTATCCCTATCCCTATCCCTATCCCTATCCCTATCCCTATCCCTATCCCTATCCCTATCCCTATCCCTATCCCTATCCCTATCCCTATCCCTATCCCTATCCCTATCCCTATCCCTATCCCTATCCCTATCCCTATCCCTATCCCTATCCCTATCCCTATCCCTATCCCTATCCCTATCCCTATCCCTATCCCTATCCCTATCCCTATCCCTATCCCTATCCCTATCCCTATCCCTATCCCTATCCCTATCCCTATCCCTATCCCTATCCCTATCCCTATCCCTATCCCTATCCCTATCCCTATCCCTATCCCTATCCCTATCCCTATCCCTATCCCTATCCCTATCCCTATCCCTATCCCTATCCCTATCCCTATCCCTATCCCTATCCCTATCCCTATCCCTATCCCTATCCCTATCCCTATCCCTATCCCTATCCCTATCCCTATCCCTATCCCTATCCCTATCCCTATCCCTATCCCTATCCCTATCCCTATCCCTATCCCTATCCCTATCCCTATCCCTATCCCTATCCCTATCCCTATCCCTATCCCTATCCCTATCCCTATCCCTATCCCTATCCCTATCCCTATCCCTATCCCTATCCCTATCCCTATCCCTATCCCTATCCCTATCCCTATCCCTATCCCTATCCCTATCCCTATCCCTATCCCTATCCCTATCCCTATCCCTATCCCTATCCCTATCCCTATCCCTATCCCTATCCCTATCCCTATCCCTATCCCTATCCCTATCCCCCTATCCCTATCCCTATCCCTATCCCTATCCTATCCCTATCCCTATCCCTATCCCTATCCCTATCCCTATCCTATCCCTATCCCTATCCCTATCCCTATCCCTATCCCTATCCCTATCCCTATCCCTATCCCTATCCCTATCCTATCCCTATCCCTATCCCTATCCCTATCCCTATCCCCCTATCCCTATCCCCTATCCCTATCCCTATCCCTATCCCTATCCCTATCCCTATCCCTATCCCTATCCCTATCCCTATCCCTATCCCTATCCCTATCCCCTATCCCTATCCCTATCCCTATCCCTATCCCTATCCCTATCCCTATCCCTATCCCTATCCCTATCCCTATCCCTATCCTATCCCTATCCCTATCCCTATCCCTATCCCTATCCCTATCCCTATCCCTATCCCTATCCCTATCCCTATCCCTATCCCTATCCCTATCCCTATCCCTATCCCTATCCCTATCCCTATCCCTATCCCTATCCCTATCCCTATCCCTATCCCTATCCCTATCCCTATCCCTATCCCTATCCCTATCCCTATCCCTATCCCTATCCCTATCCCTATCCCTATCCCTATCCCTATCCCTATCCCTATCCCTATCCCTATCCCTATCCCTATCCCTATCCCTATCCCTATCCTATCCCTATCCCTATCCCTATCCCTATCCCTATCCCTATCCCTATCCCTATCCCTATCCCTATCCCTATCCCTATCCCTATCCCTATCCCTATCCCTATCCCTATCCCTATCCCTATCCCTATCCCTATCCCTATCCCTATCCCTATCCCTATCCCTATCCCTATCCTATCCCTATCCCTATCCCTATCCCTATCCCTATCCCTATCCCTATCCCTATCCCTATCCCTATCCCTATCCCTATCCCTATCCCTATCCCTATCCCTATCCCTATCCCTATCCCTATCCCTATCCCTATCCCTATCCCTATCCCTATCCCTATCCCTATCCCTATCCCTATCCCTATCCCTATCCCTATCCCTATCCCTATCCTATCCCTATCCCTATCCCTATCCCTATCCCTATCCCTATCCCTATCCCTATCCCTATCCCTATCCCTATCCCTATCCCTATCCCTATCCCTATCCCTATCCCTATCCCTATCCCTATCCCTATCCCTATCCCTATCCCTATCCCTATCCCTATCCCTATCCCTATCCCTATCCCTATCCCTATCCCTATCCCTATCCCTATCCCTATCCCTATCCCTATCCCTATCCCTATCCCTATCCCTATCCCTATCCCTATCCCTATCCCTATCCCTATCCCTATCCCTATCCCTATCCCTATCCCTATCCCTATCCCTATCCCTATCCCTATCCCTATCCCTATCCCTATCCCTATCCCTATCCCTATCCCTATCCCGATTCCTATTCCTATCCCTATCCCTATCTCGAGGTTTTAGCGAGACTAACGAACAGCAATTCATTTTTATTATATAGATTGTAGTGATGACATGTTGAACGACGACTCCTAAGACAGGTCAACATTTGATTAGTCGTTTTTCATGGCAGTTGTGTACTCGCAGGGCTCCTCAGACAGTAGTTGTGGCGTGAAAGTTTCATATATATGATTTCAGAGCATCTATAAAAGACACTTTAATACATAAATCTTTAATAATAAGATGATTTAATTGCTTAACGAGATGAAAATGAATCATCCAAAAATTTTCATTTTCTTTATGTATTTATTGCTTCATTATTTTTAAGATAATTTAATTAACTCTTTGTCTGAAAACTTATGGTACGCAATTTTAGAAATTTGGATATGAAAAATCACTTTCTTTCCATCTCCTGCGCCTTATTTTGAAATGTCTTTAGCTGACAAACCCAAAATACAAACACACATACATACATATAATAATTTTATGAACATCGGCCGTTGCTTCCATTCATCTTTTTGAGTTAGTAAATATGTACGTTTAGATGAGGGTATTTATGTTGATTGTCGGCCGTCAGTTGTGGTGACTATTTATAGAAACGTTGAACTTTACCCGCAATTACATTCAGTCTAGTAAATAAATTCAGTCTGAGTTACAATTTATTTCGAGTTATTTAACTCAGCTGGGTATAGGTCGCAGAGTATATTAATTTTGATTGTGTAATGCTGCGTATGCGTCTTGGCAACCACGTCACTGTTGGCCGCCATTATTTGTATATATAGTAAAGGACTTCATTTATCTGGGATTCAGCATGAAGTGAGAACTTAAGTCCCCTTTCGATGAACAAAAATAACACTCTTTAAGTCACTTATCGTATCCGACTTGCTGCAAAAGCTTGGACACTGACAAAATCTGATGATATGGTTCTGGGAGTTTTCCAGAGAAAGACTTACGGTCCCTTACGCGGGTCGAAAAAGATTTAATGCCAAAATCGTTGCACAGTTAAATGCCATTAGAAGAAGAAGAGAGGTAGGACGTGAGGGCATAGCGCTTCGAGTTAGATGTAGACTTACGGATATCAAAGTGTACAGTTGAAAAAAAACAATTTTGAGCCATGCCCGTATGCCACTCCGTCCGTCCGCACGATAGCTTGAAAAAAAATTTTAAAATATATTATATTCTTGAGCTTGGATATGCTGCTCCGTTGACACCCATCTCCGATTGCTGTTCTAAATAAGAAAAATCAGGAGCAGGAATGGGCGTTTTGAAAAATTTGAGTGATGAATGAAATGTTATACAAGGTGGCGCAAAAGTAATCCTCCTATCAGAAAATGCTATAAATTTTGCGATTGGCCCCTAAAGTCAGTTCTGTTTTGTCATTTGTGTAGTAAACACATGCGAAATACACGTTGATGAACAATGTTATGTTACACTGCTCCAGAACGCGGAATATTGCTGACTATTTATTTGACCAATAATCGGTCGGTGAAAAACGGTTACTGCGCAAAAGTAATCCTCCTATCAGAAAATGCTATAAATTTTGCGATTAGCCCCTAAAGTCAGTTCTGTTTTGACATTTGTGTAGTAAACACATGCGAAATACACGTTAATAAACAATGTTACGCTACACTGCTCCAGAACGTGGAATATTGCTGACTTTTTATTTGACCAATAATCGGTCGGGGCCAAACGGTTACTGTGAATGGTGAGCGCTACAGAGCAATGATCAACGAGTTCTTTTTGCCGCAACTTGATGAATTGGGATTGGAAAGCATGTGGTTCCAACAAGACGGTGCAACAGCACACACTGTACGTGCCACAACCGATATGCTGAACATCGGAAGCTTACTTTTGCGCCACCTTGTATGTTATTCCAAAAATTTTGAATAAAGAATAAAATTTTAATTATTATTCAAGGTTTTGAAAATAAAAAATAAGCCCAACGAGATGCAGCAAAATTATACCCATATGTGCATATAGACATAATGTGTATTTAGGAAGGTTTTTTGGTTATTCTGTATAAATTGAGATTAACCGAGTTGATTTGAATTAAATTCAGGACTATTGCTGGACAAAATAAAGCTTTTTGCGAGATTCCTTGGATGTTTCCGGGATCATTTCCTGGATTGGTTTGTGGGCTTTTTGGGCCTACAATAATTCCAAGATGGCCACAAAAAGTCCTAATATAATCTTTACAACAATTCCAAAATCGTCTTGAAAAGATCCCAAAACTATCCCGAAATTACCCAGAAAGGAAGCAAATAGTTCCACCCAAAACCTTATTTTGTCAAGCAATGACCCCGAACTTACCTTAAATCACCTCAGTGAGTCTCAATTTAGACAGAAATAATCCAAAAAATCTTCATAAATATACAGTATATCTAAAGGCACATATGTTTATAAATTTGCTGTATCTCGTTGTGCCTATTTTTAATTTTCAAAAGTTTATTCTTTATTTAAATTTTTTTTTATAGCAAATAACATTTCATTCTTCACTCATCACTCCAATTTTTTTGAATAATAAATAAAAGTTTATTTTTATTTAAGAAATTTTTTATTCAAAGTATTCCAATCTTGATCAGAATATAGTCATATCCACTTATACATCCAAAGCCCAAAAAGTGTTTTTTTAGTAGTTAGTTCACCCATAACTTTTAAGTACTGTGTTAAGATTGAACTTATGGCATCCAATTAATTTTCTTGCAAAGGAACATGAGAGTGGCAACGTTGTTTCTAAAAAATGCCAGATATGTAAAAAATAAATGTATTAGCATTAGGTGGCAACCCTATGTGGTAACTTGTTTAAATACCTTTCGTTCAATACTCATATTTTCATAAATAATTATATTTTTCTAAGTTTATATAGGTGGCCGC
This sequence comes from Merzomyia westermanni, assembly GCA_949987695.1. Lineage (NCBI taxonomy): Eukaryota > Metazoa > Arthropoda > Insecta > Diptera > Tephritidae > Merzomyia > Merzomyia westermanni. The sequence continues at coordinate 21,499,263 of OX465289.1, forward strand.
CCTGTAAAAACATCCTCAGTTGTAACTTTTAAGTAGAAAATTTTGAAATGTGTCATATTACGTGCAAAAAAAATAAATGTAAAACTTTTGGGTGGCAACCCTTGAGGTAACTTTACTTAGAAACATTTTGTTGACCTGAAATACCTATCGTTCGATACTCATATCGGCATAAATCATTTTCTTTTTTAATTCATATAGGTGGCAGCGCTGTAAAGACATCCTCAGTTGTAACTTTTAAGTAGAAAAGCTTGAAATGTGTCATATTACCTGCAGAAGCTTATCCAAATGGTTCAGCTAATGCTAGAGATAATATTCGATTTACAAAGGTATAACTATGACAGGATTAGGTGGCAACTTCATCTGTCTGTGACAAAATATTTGAATATCAATTCTATAAAATTTTCTTTGCTTGTAAACTCTCGTGGACTAACTATGCTACACATCCAAACATCGGGCAAAAGTACTTTTTGGTCAACTAAAATGGTGTGAATCTCGTCATAAATGTCTGTTACTATTATTTCAATTGAACATCACAAACTCTACAAAAATCTTCACTTTTAATGGCATCAACAAATCAGCAGATTAAAGTAAATCTTATTTTAAGTGCTACGTGGCGTATGAGCAACTTATTTAGATGTCGCATATTAAACAAATTTGAATTCGTTAAAAAGTTAGCTTGTAAAGTTGTCTAGTAATTTGCATATGTTATTCATGCAAATGTTTGCCTAACTCGCAATAAAAATGTTGTATCTAACTTTTCGACAAAGCATGCTCGTATATATGTGAAATGAATGTGTGCCAGGTGTCGTATGAGTTGTAATATGAAATAATTAAATACGCCGTTGTAACGTATGCGTAAAATGTTTGAATTATTCATAAGAACTGCAGGGCAACTGAAATTAAAAACATCTGCAACATAAATGGGTTTTACGCGCAATACAAACATACATACATATGTGTAATTAGTAGCTGCCTCAGTCTGGAAAGTTTATATCCTACTAAATACTTACTTACTTAGAACAAACGATAAGAGCCGAATGTGTAGATTTTATGACATTTTGAATGTAAATTATTTAAATTATAAGTATATGGGCTTACGCGCTCTTATGTGCGTGTTTGGCTTAGATAATATAATTTTTGAAAGTAATTATTTTTATTATGTTCTGGCAGACATGTGGCGCGTATTTCGTTTATTGGAGGAAATAATGGTACTACAGACCACAGGACTACGCACATAAATTAAATGTAACTAAATGGAAGCTATTAAAACACAAATAAAAGTTTACAAAATTTTCGGGCGTCAAAATATCTTTTTTTAGTTATAAAAAATATAGAAGCCAGAATTAGACACTTTTTTTTAATAAAACTAAAAATATAAATTAGAAAGTAAAAATGTTAACTTGACATTTAATTTTTAAGATACGAGGTGTGTTCAAAAAGTATCGCGAATTTTGAATTTTCGCTGGTTACGTATATTCGAATTTCGAATTTTTTGTGGCGTTATGTTGGTACTCATGTCTCTCACTTATGCCGACAAGCTCGGCCATTTTGAATGTTCAGTTAATTGTTGACAGCTGCTTTGCTTGCACGTGTTTTGGATCGTCTCCGATTTTTACGCGAAATTCGTACCAAAATTGCTCAATTGTGACCAAAAACAGCATCGCATGAACATTGCTAATGAGATGTTAAACTCTGTCCGCGACGACCCAAATTTGCTCCAGAGGGTCATAACTGGTGACGAATCGTGGGTTTATGGTTATGACGTGGAAACCAAAGCTGCCGCACGAACCAAGACCGAAAAAAGTTCGGTCGAATGTGAAAGTTTTGCTGACAGTTTTCTTCGATTGCAGGGGCGTGGTGCATCATGAGTTCTTGCCACAGGCAAGAACGGTCAATAAGGAATATTACCTGCAAGTTATGCGCAATTTGCGGGAAGCAATCCGCCAGAAACGCCCGGATTTGTGGAAGAACAAAAATTGGCTTTTGCACCACGATAACGCCCCTGCTCACGCATCGTTGATTGTGCGCGACTTTTTGGCCAAAAACAACACACTAATGATGCCGCAGCCACCGTATTCCCCAGATCTGGCCCCCTGTGACTTTTTCTTGTTCCCTAAACTGAAGAGGCCCATGAAAGGACGACGTTACGCTTCTCTTGACGAGATAAAGACGGCATCGAAGGAGGAGCTGAACAAGATACAAAAAAATGATTTTTTGAAGTGCTTCGAAGATTGGAAAAACCGTTGGCACAAGTGTATAATATCTCATGGGGATTACTTTGAAGGGGACAAAATAGATATTCATGAATACTCGTAAATAAATAATTTTTGAAAAAACACAAAATTCGCGATACTTTTTGAACACACCTCGTATTCAACAAACATATGAAAATTCATATTTGAATTTTTTTTTATATATTACTTTTATTTTCAAAGTCAGAACTCAAAACTGAAACTGAACTTTTATTTTTAAAATAAAAAAAACAGATATTTTTTTAAGTAAAATATAAAAGATAAACTATAACTTTTTTCGAGTTACTTTAACTTTTTTCGAGTAAATGAAAGTTAAGCTTTTTGAAAAAAAATGGTCGGCCTCAAAATATTCTTTTTTGTTATTAAAAAAATATAGAAGTTAAAATTAGATATTTTTTTTTAAATAAAACTAAAAATAAAAATAGGAAAGTCAAAATTTTCAAATGGACATTCTATTTTTAAGATATTCAACCAAAATGTAAAAAGTCGTATTTGAATTTTATTTTTATATTCAAATATCAAATTTTATTTTTTTATTTAAATAAAAAATTGTATTTTTATATTTAAAAAAAATGTAATTACATTTTTAACTAAAATATAATATATGGCATTCATAGTCTATATAACTTTCATTTTCAAACTCAGAACTCAAAACTAAAATTGAACTTTTATTTTTAAAATAAAAAAAAACAGATATTTTTTTAAGTAAAGTTTAAAAGATATGCTATGACTCAAAAATGTAACTAAATGGTGCCTATTAAAACACAAAGAAAAGTTTAGCGGTTTTAAAAGAAATTGTTTTTTTTTTAATTCAAAAAAAAAATATATAAAATTAAAATTAGAATTTTTTTTTTTAATAAAACTAAAAATAAAAATAGGAAAGTAAAAATTTTAAATTGACATTCCGTTTTAAGAATATTTAACCAAAATGTAATAAAAATTCATGTTTGAAATTTTATTTTTATATTGAAATATAAAATTTTATATTTATTTTCAAAAATAAAAATTACTTCTATTTTCAAGTAAAATATAATATATGAGTTTTATTTGATGTATTACTTTTATTTTCAAAATCAGAACTCAAGAATAAAATTTAACTTTTATTTTTGAAATAAAAAAAATATATATATATATATAAAAAAATATATTTATTTTTTTTAAGTGAAATATAAAAGATAAACTATAACTTTTCTCGAGCTCAAAAATTAAAATGAAATCAACAATGAAAGCTAAGATTTGACCCTTATTTTTCAAGTCAAAACTGATTTCAAAATTTTATTTCATTCATTCATTCAAGTCAAAAACAAAAATTAAAGTTTTACTACTATTTTGAATCGGAAAAATAATTAAAATCTGACTTCTATTTTTCAGATAAACAATAAAAAAACATATTAAAATTGGACTTTAATTTTTTAAGTCATAAATAAAAATTAGTCCCTCACTTCTCAAGTATATTCAAATCAGGTTTTTTTTCTCTGGTCAAAACTAAAAATTAAAGTGTGATTTCTGTTTTTAAGTCAAAAATAAAAACTTAAATCTGAGTTCTGTTTATAAGTCAAAAATAAAAACTTATGTCTGACTTCTATTCTTAAAAGCAAAAATTAAAATATTACTACTTTTCAAGTCAAAAACCAAAATTTAAATCCGACTTCTTCTATTTTGTAAAGTAAAAATAAGAACTAAAATCTGACTCCTACTTTTCAAGTCGAAACAAAAAAAATTTAAATCTGGTTTCTAGTTTTCAAGGAAAAATTAAAATTGAAAAACTGCACGCTAAGATAACAAATACAGATTGAATGCACTTTTTAAATCTTTTCACACCCAAAATAGCTTGGAAGTAGGTTTGCCACAGAAGTTTCCCAACAGATTTAATTCAGACGAATTTCGAATTTCTGGTCTAATCTTTATTACTTTGCTCCACATTTTTTTTTATTGAATTTTTTTTTTCGTAATATAATTGCTTTTATGTTGAGCCTCAAATGTGTTCTGCTAATGCTAGCAAGTATTTAGCATTCAGCGGCAATGGAAATGTAAGACAATTGTCAACCACGTCTCTATGTACGTGCGAGAGTAAACTTTGGAGTTTTGCACACACCAAAAACGAAACACCCTGCAGCGAACACGTAAATAGGCCTGTCACGCAACCTGAAGCCTGGTAGACGCGACTGACAAGCAAAATGACAAGCGAAAAGTGCCGGCATATATGTCTGTTTTTGTGCGAGTATGTTTTGAATGTGAGCATGAAAAAGTAAAGGGCAATTGTGAATCTCCTGTTTAAAATTTTTTTATTGCCAAAGAAAATAATAGGTGCTGAGGGGCACATAAAAACACATGGCTTTGCCCTCTACTTTTACTTATGCAGCACGCACTGGCCCTACTCCTGGTTTTAATTTTCTTTTATGCTACGAGCTCATACAAAAACACAAACGCGTTTAATCTCCACACCCGCTAACAGTCACCAACACGTAGTTCTATGGAATTGTAAAACGTTTTCACATTCAACTTATCTTCGCTTATCCTGCGTGTTTGCAACTGTTTTTCTTGCTCTATCTCGTCTCCTTTTCTGTTTTTGTCGTCACACTCATTTGTTATGAGCCACTTTAATACTCAGCATTTGTATGTTCATGCCAAAGTAGTTACTATACCAAAGACTTGTCGCTGGTATTAACATCAATCTTCAACTCGCTTTCTCTCATTTAAGCGGTTTTATACTCTTTGCTTTCTGTCGCTACACAGATTTTTAATGAAGTCACCACGTTTTTTGTTTAATGCTTAGTCTTTGACGAAAATAAGCAATTAAAATACTAAGCCAGCCTACAAAATTTTTTACATATTTAAAGCAGTAACTTAAAGCATACATACTTACACAAATACGCGCACAAGCTTTTTCATAAAATTTTCCAAGTAATAAGTGAGCGCAGAAAATCTCAGTGCGATAAAAATCAGTTCCCAAAGAAGCAAGAACTCACTGAAAAAGCATTTACTTAGGAGGATAAAAAAATAATGACAAAACTTCATGTGTATACATTAGGGCGCTTAGTTTTTCTTTCGTTCCGGCTTCGATTTTTGTTACGGTTACGGCTAACTATTACGGTTACGCTCAGTGGTACGGAAATGGTAACTGTTACGGTTATCGATAAAATTTCCTTAAATTCAATGTTACACGATGGCAGTTATAGTAACGGTTATGGTTACGAATAAAATATAATTAAACTTACTGTTATTACTAAAGTTACGGTTATAATTAAGGTAGAGTTGTGATTACAGTTACGGTTAGGAATTATAATAACGTATGAAAAAAAAAAAAAAATATTTATTATTTTTCTTTCTTTGTAAGTTTAGAAGCGAGCTTCATACCTTGTTTCAAAATCATTCAGTGTGCTCCTATTTTTCAAGTCAAAAATAAACTGAAATCTGACTTCTATTTTTCAGATCAACAATAAAACTAAAAATTAAAATCTGACTCCCATTTTCCAAGTCAAAAAGAAATTGATTTTTTTTTTCAAGAAAGAAATGGAAACTAAAATATAGCTTGTATTTTTCAAGGCAATAAACAAAACTAAAATTCAACTCCTCTTTTCTTAAGTCAAAAATAAACTAAAATCTGACTTCTATTTTTAAAGAAAAAAAAAAGTTGAAATCTTCCTTTTATTTAAGTCAGAAATAAAGAATTAAATCAAACTCTATTTTTCAAGTTAAAAATAAACATTAAGGTCTGACTCGTAATCTTCAAGTCAAAAACAAAATAATATCTGACTTCGATTTTTAAACAAAAAAATAAAAATTAAAATCTGACTTCTAGTCTTCAAGAAAAAAATAAAAACTAAAATCTAACTCCTCTTATTTAAGTCAGAAATTAATAATTAAATCAAACTCTGTTTTTCAATTCAAAAATAAACATTAAATTCTGAATCGTAATCTTCAAGTCAAAAATAAAATAATATCTGACTTCGATTTTTAAACAAAAAAATAAAAATTAAAATCTGACTTCTAGTTTTCAAGAAAAAAATAAAAACTAAAATCTAACTCCTCTTATTTAAGTCAGAATAAATAACTAAATCAAACTCTGTTTTTCAATTCAAAAATAAACATTAAAGTCTGAATCGTAATCTTCAAGTCAAAAATAAAATAAAATCTGACTTCGATTTTTAAACAAAAAAATAAAAATTAAAATCTGACTTCTAGTCTTGAAGAAAAAAATAAAAACTAAAATCTAACTCCTCTTATTTAAGTCAAAAATAAAAAATTTAATCAAACTCTATTTTTCAAGTTAAAAATAAACATTAAGGTCTGACTCGTAATCTTCAAGTCAAAAACAAAATAATATCTGACTTCGATTTTTAAACAAAAAAATAAAAATTAAAATCTGACTTCTAGTCTTCAAGAAAAAAATAAAAACTAAAATCTAACTCCTCTTATTTAAGTCAGAATAAATAACTAAATCAAACTCTGTTTTTCAATTCAAAAATAAACATTAAAGTCTGAATCGTAATCTTCAAGTCAAAAATAAAATAATATCTGACTTCGATTTTTAAACAAAAAAATAAAAATTAAAATCTGACTACTAATCTTCAAGTCAAAAATAAAAAATTTAATCTAACTCTATTTTTCAAGTCAAAAATAAACTAAAACCTGACTTCTATTTTTCAAGAACAAAATCAAAATTCAACTCCTAATTTTTAGGTCAAAAATAAAAATTGAACACTGAGTTATGTCTCTAAAGACGAAATTAAAAACTAAAATCTGGTTCATTATTTTCAAGTTAGAAGTAAATATTAACGTCTGATTTCTAGTTTTCAAGGAAAAATAAAAATTGGAAATCTCCACAATAATATAACAAACACAGATTTAATGGATTTTTTCAATAATTTTGGTATCCAAAATAGCTCGGAATTATGAATTCCAAAGATATTGTCTAACAGATTTAATTCACATGAATTCGGAATTGTTATCTTTATCTCTACTTTTTTTTTTAATTCTAACGTTAACACCAAATTTATCTTGGAGCTAAGTTTTTCACTTCGCTTAAAATAGAAATTGTAAAATAGAACGTGTTTTCGTTTTCGCTTCACGATACCTCAAACCGGAATTTTTCCCCTGTAGAGCATTTCAATTTTATTTTTAAGTTTGAACTTTATTACACAATGGGGGTTACTCTGTAACGCGATGCCAATGAAATTTCTTTCGCATTTGAAACAAAATTTTTGTAATTTGACAGTTTTCGAATAGCATTTGCTTGCGCATCGCGATGCAGAGTAACCCCCCATTAAACTTGTTGTGGATTGGGGACAGCCTACCATACGAGTATATCCATTAAAAATTGTTGAATAAATTTTTAAGACAAAAATAACAACGCTATACTTAGGTGGACAACACGACAGCTGTTTCGATGATGCATCCCTTGAAAGGGGTTTCTCGCGTTGATGTGTAATCGCCTAACAGCATAAAACAAAAAGAACTGCTTGGTATTGTTATTATTTTTCTCAATGCATTCTTTTTTTCATTTTCTAGCAAGAATTTGATTTTTAGTTAGAACAAAAATTTAAAAAAAAAAATCCGCTAAAAAGTAAACACCCTAATGTACATATCTATCCTACATGCCTTTTTCCCATCTTACTTTTCTTTCAATTAGCTAGCGTTTGCATGTGTATGTTATCGTGCCTAATTATCTGCCAACCGTGTAGAAACTGTCATGCTACTCCAGCTACTTTAACTCCCTGTTATGTTTATTTTTCTTGCAGATTTTCAATTAGTCTGGTTGACATGGCGTATACTTAACTTTTTTTGATGCGAGACTAAGTAATTTTTGTATGTATGTATGTACTTTACATATTACATTGAAATTCATGTTTATTCATGTTATAGTTAATGTAACTATGTATGATTGCCTATATTTGTACATTAAAGCAGGAAGGATACCTTAATTAAACCAACCTTCGTTAGTTTTGGAAATATTTAAATTTTTGATACCGCTACATATACAAAACCCTGCGTGAGTTCTAGGTAGCCGACATTTTCCTAATATGTTAACCCAAGTTGGGTTTGATGTACTCAGAAAAGATTTTCATATAATTATTATTTCTAGGAAATGATACTGGTTTCTGGTGAAGGAAGCGCCATCACTTTGGTGTACGGATTGTTGGAGCTGTCTGATGTTTAGACAAACTTTCAACACTCTAAAACGTGACTGATCAGTAATGGTAATAGCAATCTATGAATAATGGCGGTTAGGTACAATCGAATGGTGCACGGCAAGACAAGCTGTCCAAGATGTTGGTTACTTTTAAAGAAGGAGATTGAAGCTTTTCCTCGGTATAATATCAGTAACGATGACGGAATCGATAACGGGATCGCTAACGCCAATCATTAGCAAGTTGGAAAGCAGCAGAAATTATAATAGAATCCGATGATAGTAGCACCTTAAATGGAAGCCAATCTGTAGATGATTGGACATACGGGTTTATTTTAATTTGTAACAGTGCTCTGATACTAAAAATTCACGGCAGAAAGTTAAATCTTGCTGAGTAAACTTTAAGCAGCCAAAGAGAAGTAAAACAGCCACAACAAGTCGCTTTACAAAACGCTGCTTTTTTTTAGATATCTTCTTATGGGGAACGCTGGACGCAGCTTTCATTGTTGAGAGGATGGAAAAAGCACAACGAATGGCTTTTATCGTTATTAGCCGGTCTCTCCGTGTACACGTTCACAATCTAACCACATTCACCGTCATCCCCAGCAAGACTTTTTTGCGGATGAATCCAAGCTAGACGGGTGGGTTTTGGAACGAAGTGCTCTATTATTAAATGAAATCATTCACAGAAAGAGTTGTAGGACCTTAAAGTTAACTGACCAAAATCTTCGGTTAACTGCCGACACTATGTGAAAACTAATTCAGAACTTAAAAGGACTTTGGAAGAAAACATAGAGCTTACCAAGACTAAAATTTTGACAGTAAATTTTTCACCATAAGCTTCAAAGTTAGGGGTGGATTTTTACAACTTTTTGCTTAGTAAAGGTATTTTTCAGTTTCTTCTTTATAGAAATTCATCACTATATTATCTTAACTTACTAGTCGCTCCCTCTTAATACTCGCAAATTTAAATGCAACCTTTTGCTCAAAGTGAGTTTGCTTTTAATTTGTTAAAGCAACCACTTCACTGTAAATAACCACGAACTACAAAAATGCATGCAAATATTATATTTTATAACAAAGCGACCTTGAATTTCATTTGAAGGTCAGTCGCCACTCACTCATTCACTCAGAACATTGTACAAATTCAACAATTGTAATGTGTACACAGTGGGCCAAATTTAGTCCAATGTAGATTTTACTGGTTTTATTGTGAGGAAATTGTGAGAGTTCGAGGGGCTGAACACAAGGAGGCTCAAATACCTATTTTCCATTGGTGAAGGCATACGCTCTTTGTAGCTACTCAATTAAGCTGGTCTTTTATCATTAAAAAAAGGCACATCTTTTGACTTCTACTGATAAATAAATTTCTCATTTCGCTCATCGAAACTTCAGATAAACACTACAAAATATTTCAGAAATTTAAATGGAAATGGAAAAATTAATATTGTTAGCAACACTTTTTTGCAGTATTTTGTTAGCGTATAACGTAAACTCACACCGGTTAAATAATGATTACTAATCGTAATAATTACTCAATTAATAATTGATCAATTTAATAATTGATCACCATTACTTTAAATTTTTAATGATTATTTTCCAATTCATCAAAAAAATAATCAAACAAAAACATAATTGTTCAAAAAAAATCAAAAAAAAAAGTTGTTTTGATAATTTTTGATGGTTTTTGATTTTATTTTTTTTTTATGTTTTTTGGTTTTCCTTATTGATTATTTTTGATTTTATTTTTAGTATTGTTGTAGAAGCACATAAATATACACAGAAACAATACTGAAAAAAATACAAAATAATCAAAACAACTTTTTCTATTATTTTTGATTTTTTTGATCTTTTTTATTTTATTTTTTTTAATCGTAATCAACTAACTATTGCCTTTGCTTGAAAAACAATTAAAAATAACATTACCAATTAAAAAAGCCTTATTATTTATTGATTACTAATTACTAATCAAATTTAACAGGCCTGCGTAAAATGTATAGCTAGGGTGCCTGTCAATTCTTTTTTCAAAAAGGTGTACAATCCAAACATAAAGGGTGGTTTTTTTACAGGTTTGTTTTTCGAATAGAGATAAAACTGGCATTTTGTGGTCAAATCTGGCAACTCTAATGTCATTTATGTTCAGTTTGGTTTGCCATTTCATCATGAACAGGTTGACAAAAGAACAACGCTTGCAAATCGTGCAAATCGATTTCGAAAATAATGGTTCAGTTCGCGAAGTTTACCGTGAGCTCCGTCCATTTTATGGTCGACATAATCGTCCATCAGAGCAATTAATTCGATAATACGCATCCGCAGAGACGTCGAACAGTGCGCACCGAAGAAACAATTGCCGCTGTAGAGCAAAGTGTTGAAGAGGACCCGAATGAATCGATTCGCCACCGTGCACAGCTTGGAGCTTTGTCCATCAACTTTATGGAAGATTTTGCGCAAAGATCTTGGCTTGCGACCTTACAAGATCCAGCTTGTGCAAGAATTAAAGCCGCGAGACCATGCAATGCGTCGTGATTTTGGTGTATGGGCCGAAAATGAGATTGATTTCGATGCTGATTTTCATCGCAAAATTTTGTTCAGTGATGAGGCTCATTTTTGGTTGAATGGCTACGTCAACAAGCAAAATTGCCGCATTTGGAGTGAAGAGAATCCACATGAGACCCTTGAAACGCCATTACATCCACAAAAACTGACTGTTTGGTGTGCTCTATGGGCTCGCGGAGTCATTGGGCCATACTTCTTCCGCAATAATGCTGGAGAGGCAGCTACCGTTAATGGAGACCGGTGTAGAGCCATGATAACCGACTATTTTGTTCCCGAATTGGATGGCATGAATGTGGATGAGTTGTGGTTCCAACAAGACGGCGCTACATGCCACGCAGCGCACGTCACAATCGATTTATTGAAGGAAACATTCGATGAGCGCATAATTTCGCGGAATGGACCTGTCAATTGGCCACCAAGGTCGTGTGATTTGACACCATTGGATTATTTTCTTTGGGGATATGTGAAGTCGCTCGTCTACACCAACAAACCAGAAACGTTAGGGGAATTGGAAGCCAACATTCGTGGCGTTATTGCCGACATACGACCCCATATGCTCGAAAAAGTGGTTGAAAATTGGACCTGTAGAATTGGCTTTATTCGAGCCAGCCGCGGCGGCCACATGCCCGAAATCATATTTAAACATTAATGGCATAAAATTATCCTTCCAATAAAGCCAAATTGATGGACCTTAAAACGATTTTCTTGTGTTTTATTTCAATTCGAAGTTCTATACCCCTAAAAAAACACCCTTTACATTGAGATTAAACTTTTTTATTTAGAAACTCAAACATAAAAGTCGTGAGAATGCAAGTAGAACGTAGTTACCTAAAAATGTTTCATGAATACTTTAAAATGTTTACAATTATTTTTTCTTTTAAAATTTAAAAAAAATATATACATATATATTTTAAATCTTTATTTTGTACTGACTGACCCGGAAAACTTCGTTCTGCCCAAAATAGATCTTTTTTAAGTACATTTCAAAAATTCCCTACAAAAGCCCGTATTTTTTTAATCGAAAATTAACCATTGTTCGCAAATTCATTAGATTCTGTGTCCTAGATAAAAAGTCAAGAAAAAAATTATTCAAGGGGTTTTAGTACCAAAAGTTCAGTTGGTATGGTAAGTGTCATGCCCACACTCCCAATAACCCCAAATTCCCGTCGAAATTTTTGCTTCGATTTCGCATAGTTTGCATGTTCTGCGACAGATACCTTTAGAAATAGGTAAGAAATAGGGGTCAGACTAGTTCAGTTTGTATAGGGAATGCTATGCCCCTTTTCCGATAACTCCAATTTGTTTTCCGTGAGTATGGTATTGCTATCTTATATCTCCATACCAATTTCCAGGTTCCTTTATGAACTCTTTTAGAGGTATGCAGCCTCAAAAATAAAGTTTGTGAGGGAGGTACCATGCCCCTTTTCCCATAACCGCCATTTATTTTTCGTGAGTATGGTATTGATATCGTATATCTAAATACCAATTTTCAGCTCCCAACGTTGACCCCTTTCAGAGATATTCAGCATCAAAAATTGAGTTTGTATGAGAGGTACTACGCCCCTTTTCCATAACCCCCTTTTATTTTTTCATGAGTATGGTATTGATATCGTATATCTCTATACCAATGTTCTGGTCCCTATCATTTCTTTTGGTATGGATGGTGCCCTAATATTTCCGACTTTCTTTTCCTAACACGCACATGTTAATTACAAACAAACCCCCAAAAGGAATTATTCAATTTGGCTGTCATTTTCAATAGCGTGACGAACAAATGTCGATTAATTTTTGTCTACCAACAATTGAATTGAATTGAAATGTTGTTTTTATGGCATGTACATTTGTAAAGTGTCCATGACTATAAATGAGTTCAAGGCCAAGAATAAACATTAAAATTTTTTTTTTTTTATAATGGATCCATAAATAAAGCTATGTCGATTGTATCTTAATTTTCCTTTACTATTCTGATAAAAACTTTTAATAATTAAAAAATATTATATAAAATAAAATAAATTATAATTTTCATAAAATTTATTATTCTTGGCATTAAGCTCATTTACAATCTTGTCTACTTTAGTTTAATAAAAAAATGCAGTTTTGTCTCCCATGAACTTCTTATATAGAGAAGAGTAAACACTTAATTTTCAAAAAGTAAGGAAGTCTGAGTTCGGGTGCAACCTAATATTATATACCTAGTAATGTTGTATTAGTATATCCCAGTTTACGCAGGGTTATCGTTTCATTTTAAAGAAATAGCAGAAAAATTATATAATTTTGATTTTTCAGTAGGTATTTGGAAGGATATTTATTTTTTTTTGTGTTGTCTGTTTGCTTAAGTTTTGGCACCAATATACTATACGAGGTGTGTTCAAAAAGTATCGCGAATTTTGAATTTTCCCTGGTTACGTATATTCGAATTTCGAATTTTTTGTGGCGTTATGTTGGTACTCATGTCTCTCACTTATGCCGACAAGCTCGGCCATTTTGAATGTTCACTTAATTGTTGACAGCTTGCACGTGTTTTGGATCGTCTTCGATTTTTACCTATTCAAAAAAGTGGATCAAAGAACCTGTATCAAATTTTGTGTGAAAAACGAAATTAAGTGCGCGGATACATTCCGAATGTTGACTGTGGCATACGGAGAAGCTACCTTGGACCGAAGCAACGTTTAACGGTGGTACAAAATGTTCTCAGAAGGCCGAGAAGATGTGCAAAGAAGAACAAAAATTGGCTTTTGCACCACGATAACGCCCCTGCTCACGCATCGTTGCTTGTGCGCGACTTTTTGGCCAAAAACAACACACTAATGATGCCGCAGCCACCGTATTCCCCAGATCTGGCCCCCTGTGACTTTTTCTTGTTCCCTAAACTGAAGAGGCCCATGAAAGGACGACGTTACGCTTCTCTTGACGAGATAAAGACGGCATCGAAGGAGGAGCTGAACAAGATACAAAAAAATTATTTTCTGAAGTGCTTCGAAGATTGGAAAAACCGTTGGCACAAGTGTATAATATCTCATGGTGATTACTTTGAAGGGGACAAAATAGATATTCATGAATAAATAAATATTTTTTGAAAAAACACGAAATTCGCGATACTTTTTGAACACACCTCGTATATTTGCGCGCATCACCTTATCTAATACCACAAAATTTTGTAGCAGTCAAGTTTTGTATAAAAACCTAATTAAATGTGAAAAATTTATTGATATATTGATATGGCACATTTACAAAAAAATCACATTTTGCACTTACATTTATAAAGTGGTCCTTCAATTTCACAAGAAACAGTTACTAAAAAATGTATAGGTGGGAATATTATTAACCAATAACATTCAAATAAACCAATCTTTGAATTTGTGGCTGTCTGTCTGTATGGGCGTTTATCACTAGAAAACTGCTGAATGGAATTTTCATCGTTGCATTACCAGATATCTAACTTAAAATTTAAGATATCCCCTATTCCGATAACTCGACTCTTTTCGGAGTTATCGAGCAATAAAAGGACTAGGGTGACCCAAAATATTTTGGACAATGTGAGTATCATATTGAGTGCCATATCTCAACTGGTTTGGTAGACATAAAGATTAAATTGAACTCAGTCCATTATAAGTTCAGAGGCGCAGCGAACCGTGGCCGGGTTTTCTAGTTCAATAAAAAATTAGTGGATCAACACCCATTTTCGAAAATATGTATTTTTCGAATTTCTTCCTACACGGACACTGATATAAAGCTATTTTTATTAAAGATATTGCAAATTATAATCGTCTATGATCCTTTAAAAAGTCTTTTATATAAAATTGGTTGTAGTCCTTAGTCGATTTTGTACATTTTTCAATATTTTCCAACATTTTTCTGATTAAAGAGTCTTTCTTATAAATCTGTATATTAAACTTCGTGCACATCTATAAAAGGTAAATTTTGAGAGTGCTATAATTATGACAGCTTCTATAGTAGAATCAAAATTTCCTTACTTCACTCTCAATTGAACGTTTTCTCTGAGAAATTAGGTCAATTCATTGATAAGAAAGGAATTAATCCGTTGCATCATGAGATGAAGGCTGTTTTAACAAATATCGGATTCAAAACGTTAACCGCGAAAAGCATACCAACTTTAAAATCTTTATTACTTCAGAACAGTCTTTGAACTTCATTACACACACCAAAAACCAACCCGACTTTCTGTGAAAAAATCAATTACTATCACCACATTTCTTTTGCTTTCATTGCAATTAGACAAGCAATTATTCACACATTTCGTTTCCATTCTTTCCACTAATCCACTTTCAACAAATTTCACGCCTAATCGTACACACACTTAAGCGCTATTCACAGATAAGTAATAAGCTATGTTCGCCGTAAAGTGCAAATTAAGTTAAATTGTTGGTAAGTTTTTGCATCGCTCTCTTTGTCGTAGCCTTGAACTTTGCATATACATGCATAAATAGCATCTGCATAATTAAAACCTTGTAGCCGTGTTATTGGAACTTATGTACAACTACAACATCCTTAAGTAGATGACATTAACCGCTAAACCTGTGGTTGGCTTTGTGTTTTATTCAAATGTCTTTCACTTAAATATTTCACTTAATTATCTTGTGTTTTTGTCAACAGTACTTAATAAAGCAGGAATATGGTAATGCATAATGTGTATTACATACATTAGATATATATTGTAATTGTCATACATTGTTTTTCTATGTCTCATTTAATTCGGAGTGTCTGCATTTCGTTGGTCAGTCATCACACAACTTTAAAATATTTTGGCATCTGTTATCCACCCTTAGATATAGTCACGATCAGACCTGTTAAATAAGGATTACTAATCGTAATGACTACCGTTTTGATTGACTATTTTTTTGAGAATCCGTTTAATGATTGATTACCATTACTTAAAATTTTTAATTATTATTTTCCAATTATTCAAAAAAAAATTATAAATTTTTACGATTATTAAAAAAAATCAAAAATAATCTAAAAAAAAAATCTTGATTACTCTTGAATATTTTTTTTTTAATTTTTAAATTAATATTGGAAAAAAAAATCGAAAATAATCAAAAGTAATAAAAAAATAAAAAAAAATTTTTTTTAAATAAATAAAAAAATAAAAAAAAATTTATAGAAAATTAAAAATCAAGAGTAATCAACTTTTTTGATTATTTTTGATTTTTAAATTTTTCAATGAAAGTATAATACGCTCATGGATTTTTCCAAACCAATATGGCATTTTAGTACGTTCGGTTTCTGATGTTGTCGAGTGTACTGAGTATTTTCTAGCAATATAGATTACATATACAATTTTTTTAAATTTTGTTGAGTAAATTGCAAAAGTTTTTATTAACTACCTTAAAACTTAACTGAACGTGAAGTCCACAATTGTAAAATGGTTTTTGAACCAACCAAATGTTATGTCGAGCTATTTTTATTTATTTCTTAATTTTTTAAATATTTTTACTTTAAGCATTGTTTTAATCTTCTATGTAGCTGCAAAAGTTCCAAGTTTAGGCTAAAATTTTTTAACCGTGTACTTGTTTTTATGAGTTTACGTTCAGTGCAGCTATAAAACTTTACTTGATTATACATATTTTGCTCTGTTTTTATTTGCCTTGCAAAGTGGAAGTACAAGGTGGCGCAAAAGTAAGCTTCCGATGTTCAGCATATCGGTTGTGGCACGTGCAGTGTGTGCTGTTGCACCTACTTGTTGGAACCACATGTTTTCCAATCCCAATTCATCAAGTTCCGGCAAAAAGAACTCTTTGATCATTGCTCTGTAGCGCTCACCATTCACAGTAACCGTTTGGCCCCGACCGATTATTGGTCAAATAAAAAGTCAGCAATATTCCACGTTCTGGAGCAGTGTAGCGTAACATTGTTTATTAACGTGTATTTCGCATGTGTTTACTACACAAATGTCAAAACAGAACTGACTTTAGGGGCCAATCGCAAAATTTATAGCATTTTCTGATAGGAGGATTACTTTTGCGCCAACTTGTACAAACTGTAGAAGAAGAAATGATTTGCATTATCCATTAATTTCTCTTTATCCACCACCTCTTAAAAACAAATATTTTCATTTAATGTTGCATGGCATAATAATAATTTTTTCATTACTTCAACTACATGTGTATGAGCATGCTTGCTTCTTAACTGTAAATATATACATATACAACTTTTTTTAATATACATTTTAATACCATACTTTCCATTAACCTAGGCGCATATTTAAAGTGTTTCCCATAAAAAATTCAGAAAAAATGAGAAGGAGAAAACTATTTTCACTTCTACACTTTCGTATACTCAAGTTTAAATCTCTATAATGAAATGTGCAAACAAATATTGCTGGAAATAATATAAATAAAATTTAAAAAATCTCCCCCTGATGTTCAAAAACTTAGAACGTTGTGCATAATTTTCAATTTACGACTTGTTTTATTTTCTTACCTTGTTTTTCTTTAATTAACGCAATTTCAACGCTTTCAACCGCTATCGAAAGCTTGGTGATATTGGTGTACATTAGACTGATTCAGAGGCAAATACTTATGATTTGTTTCCTTTAAACAGCCCGAGAAGTTTCGTCTTGTTGTAGATAATGTACACTTTCAATCTTTTCTCTTCCCGATGTTTGTAGACCCACCAATAAGTATACCGAAATGATTAGGGCGATGAGCTGAGTCGCTTTAGTCATGTTCGTCTGTTCGACTGTCTGTTTGTACGCAAACTAGTCCCTCAGTTATAGAGATATCTCGATGAAATTTGGTATGTGGCTACCATTTTTTAATATGTTAATCATTTGTTGGAACCAGCAAGATCGGACTCATACA
Source organism: Merzomyia westermanni (assembly GCA_949987695.1). Classification (NCBI taxonomy): domain Eukaryota; kingdom Metazoa; phylum Arthropoda; class Insecta; order Diptera; family Tephritidae; genus Merzomyia; species Merzomyia westermanni. The sequence continues at coordinate 21,517,022 of OX465289.1, forward strand.
ACCCATAGCTCCCATACAATCAATTGTTGAGATAAATGGACTTTTGGCTATAGATCTTTAAATTAACAGGGTAAGACCATCAAAATTTTACAGAGTTTGTACTTATTCTAAGTAAGGATCGGACACTTAAGCTGTGATGCGTATTCATGAAAGGTATAAAACCTTCAGCCCAGCCGAAGACAGCGCTTTCCTTTCTTGTTTATTCTTATTATAGAGGTTGCCCACTTTTAAAATAAATAAATAATAGTTTCAAAAATAAAATGTTGGTCGAAAATACTATAAAACATTCTTCGGTCCTCTCTGTTGAGTTTTTACTTATATTATTTTTGTTCAAATTCTGTATGAACTGGTCTGATTAGGCGCGTTTCAAGCGGGAAGAATTTAGGCGAGGATAGGTCACGAGCATATCAATATGGGTGACGCTACAAACTAAGAATGATTAATTAATTTAGTTTCTGAAACAAGTCGAGTCATTTCACAATTTATATATACATCATCGGTACGTTAATAGTTTTTCAAGTAGATATAGGTGGATGTTCTTGAAGTTAGTTTTGGTAAGCGGTATAGCAAATATCAAATAAATGTATACCACAAAAGATTTACGTGTAAGCTGTTAAAAGCAACGTTTACCATTTAAATGCAGATATCGAATTATCACAGATTTTAATTTTTATACTATATATAAAAATAAAACTTAGGCGCTACTCGATTCCACCCATTTTCGATTTTAAGTTATTTTTATTCTTTTAAGATTTTCTCAGCACAAGTCTGTGTTCTTAAGAAAAGGAACCCTTCGAATCATTTAATTGATCATATTTTTCGGACATTTGAGACTTAATTTTGACTAATTTGGATATATATTTCAGACCCTTTTGAACCAATATGTGTTTTCTGAAAGGTTTTTTGAACAAAATTTACGTTAATTTCATGTATTTTGTATTTCTTGTATGACTTGAATACGGTTCCATACATCACCCTTTTTCCATTATGTAAACTGGATTACACTTCTATTGACGAATCAATTCTGAGTATAAATTTTCCTGAGCGCTTCAAAATTTTAAAAAAATGTTCATAGTCAATTAGTAAGTAAAAAATCTATATCATCCTGAAGTGCCTGAGCACTTTTGCTTTGCACTTACGTATGAATCGTATTTATATGTGACGGCATATAAGTGTGCTATGAAATATTTTTTTTTGTATTTGAAGTGTAAATGTTTTTTTTTGTGCTTATACTTCAGAGCAAAACAAAAGCTGTATAGGAATGCAAAATTACTTTTTTTAATACTTATTTTGTTTTAATTTTTACCAAATTCGATCCTTTCATATTGCAAGTCATTGAGCTTTCATTAACCTTCTAAAAACTAAGTTGTATCTGTTCGGAGAAATTCGATTTTTAGACAACTTTTACCAAAACACCATATTGTTCATTGATACTGTGATGCTGAAGGTAATCTCTAAATATGTATGATGCATAAATAGAATCATATTTTATTTTTTTGTTAATGTGTATAATATTTCTTATTCTTTTATTTTCTCTGTTAATTAAATTACTTAACATGATGCTTCATAATTTAGCATGGCCTTATTAGTAACTACTAATAATCTTTAGTTCTGTTGGACCCAGCATCAGCACTTTTCGATTTATTTATTTAATATGATACTTTAGATTTCTCATGTCAATTTCAAAATTGATCGCCATAAAGACAGTTTTGGTTTATCAAGAAGATCAATTTTAAATACTGCATAAATATCACGTAAACATTTCGAAAAATTTTACTTCAAGAACTCAACATTTCGTTTAATACGAAAAAATTTTGCTTTTTTTTAATAAATTTTGTTTTCAATACAAAATCATATTAAAAATCCAATTTTTTCTTGTATATTTTGAAGTTAAAAAGTTTCTGAAATGATTTCTTCACTTTTTAGACTAGACTGTCCGAATTGTAAAAATAAACAATGTTGCCAACTCTAATAATCCCTCACGAGAACCATAAGCTCTCTTATCATTCAATCTGTATTTCCCGCCATTGGTGAGGTATATGGCGCTCAACTTCTGTCTTAATCTGTCCGCAGCTCTAGCGCTGCATGTGGTGTGCGTTTTGCAATGAAGAGGTCTTTCATCATTTTTCCCAAGATGGCGGCGCATCTCTTTAAACGTTTCTGGACGTCACTCTGAAACCACTGCATAAAATACATCACACTTTGCACCGTTGCATCAACCGAGATCTAATAAACACTTAACAACATGAACCCGGCTAACGTTCAACAATATGGGTGTCAAATGAAAGCTGCTGACGAGAGCTTCAACACGATGTCAATTTTATTGCGATATCTCAACCCGTTTACGAGATTACATGAATAAATCTTTAAAAATATTTAATCTTAATTAACTTTCCTGCTTTGTAAGTCATTTATTTTAACAAAAACACAAATTTTACGATCTCTTTTGTACTGCGGAATGACTTGCGAATAAAAAAAAAATAGAATAAAATAAAATTAAATGAAATTAAAATAGTTAAAAGGAACTATGATCACGGGAAGGAAAGGAAAGAAAGGAGAGGAAAGAAAAGGAAAGGAGAGGAAAGGAAAGGAAAGGAAAGGAAAGGAAAGGAAAGGAAAGGAAAGGAAAGGAAAGGAAAGGAAAGGAAAGGAAAGGAAAGGAAAGGAAATAAAGGAAAAGAAAAGAAAGGAAAAGAAAAGAAAAGAAAAGAAAATAAAAGAAAAGAAAATAAAAGAAACGAAAATAAAAGAAAAGAAAAGAGAAGAAAAGAAAAGAAAAGAAAAGAAAAGAAAAGAAAAGAAAAGAAAAGAAAAGAAAAGAAAAGAAAAGAAAAGAAAAGAAAAGAAAAGAAAAGAAAAGAAAAGAAAAGAAAAGAAAAGAAAAGAAAAGAAAAGAAAAGAAAAGAAAAGAAAAGAAAAGAAAACAAAAGAAGAATAGTCCAGGAAGAAAATAGAATTAGAAAAGCAGTCTAGTGCACATACACATGTACAAGTGCATTTCTTTGAAGAGCACTGGCCACTGCCTCAGTCACACAATTCCAACTACAAGTGGAAATATTGCTCGTTAATTTTATTGCGTCACGATAAAACACTATTCAAGTAGAAAGTAAGCGTTGAAAAAACAAGTCCGAACAGGTAAAGACACAAAGCTTTGCTGAGTGGAAAAACGAAAGAAATTAAAACTTTAACCACGGTGTACCTACAACCGTCGGGCAAAATATATGTGCTCTTACTTACATAATGAGTAACGAGTTAAATCAGTTAACGGACAGGGCAAGCCAAAAGAAATAAGAAAAATTGTGAAAAAGAAAAATGTTTGGAAAGAAACAAATGCATCTCGCCATTCAACTTTTTCCTACTAAGCAAAAGGCTTTTTGCGACATTTGCCACAACTTAAGAGCGTAAGTGCAGTGCTTAAAGTTCGCGTTTTGTTGAGAGAGGGAGAAAAGGGGATTTTTTGTTTTAAAAAAAAATTAGAACGGTAAGTGGATTGAAATGAATTAATTTTAAAAGCAAATGAGCACATTTTTTTTTTGTCATAAACAATGCCGTGCTCAGCACTTTGATTTGCATAAACATGGCGAGTGGTATCCGGCGACTTCACAAATTGTAGCAAGGAACAAAATTTTCCTGGTAATTGTTTTTGGCGGACACACTTAAAGAAGAAAGAAACGCTTTCTTATTTTGGCTGCTTTTTTAGTCCTTGTGCTGTGGTATGGTAATATGAGAAGGCGGATTGCAGACACGACCTCTCCAACCACCCAGTTAATTATCAATGTCTCTAAGCACAACTTTAAATGAACACATCAACTGAATGAGATGGCGGATTGGAGACACGGCCTCTCCAACCATTTCAATCGGTTTTAGATTTCTCAGTCTAGTCTGTAAGATTTGTTCAGTCTGTGATAAGCCATGGCATTTATACTGATCTAAAATACGTGATTTCAAACAATAATTCGAATGTGTTTATATCGGCTTTGAATGTGTTCGTTCCTTTGTTATGAAGTATCAATCAAGCAAGTTTGACCCGATTGGAGCAAACTTGTATGAATTCATCGCATTTGCTGTGTAATTCGGTTTGAATGCGCGATTTTGTGAATACGATGTATGGGGAAATGGGCCGCATTTCGATCTTTACTATGAAAATCACGCGTTTTATTCAATGTAAGTAGTACTAGACAGCTAAGTTTATTTATTTTGTTATTTGTACCTTTGTAATGTTTTATATATTTATAATAGAACGTTCTATAACTTCACTTAGTCGATGGCTTTGTGTTAGTGTTGTCTTAAAATAAAATAAAATAGAGAAAAATAGAATGAAGAGATACAAGATGGCTGATGAGTTCGTTTGGCATCGCTCTGTCTTCGGCAACAGTTACGGCTTGCGCCTGAACCGCGGCAGGCCGGTGATTGTGTTCAATAGCCCCGGGGCCCATATTGTCGATACGCAGCTCAGAACTGGCTGGCCAATTGCCTTTTACGTGTCCAGGAATCTTTCTTTCTCTTTTTCCCAAGCAAGGTCAGCCAGAGACTTGAGAATCTTGTTGAAGTTTTGTACTTTGGTGGCGATCCCGATTGAGTGAGCAACAAAGTAAGCGTGTTGTTAAACACCTCCCCTAAGATTTGGGAAATCTTGCGAGACACCTTAAGGTGGGGAGGAGAGCCTCAAAATGTAGTAACTAAACTAGAGCGGGAATAGGATACCATCCTGTGGCACTCTCTTCTTTATTCTACGACGGTTTGATTGTACGCCTACACAGTTGCTTGCCGACCACTATGTTAATTGGCGGACCAATGATTTAGACAAAGAAGAAAAGTTGAATCTTCAAGTTCATTAATAAGTTGAGCGTAGCTGACCGTGCCAAAGGCTTTTGGCGGGTTCCAGCGCCACCAATACGGTCCAGTTTGTTGCTCGTTAATTTTTTTAAAACCGCTATTTATCTGAGTGTTTACAGGGTGGCTGATGAATTTTGCTACATTAAGAAACTCAAATAATTTTTTTTTCAGTGTATGGAATTCATTTTTCTTTTATTCATATTAAAGCCCATTAAATTTTATTAAATATAGCTTAATTAGTTTTAAAAATAATGGAATTTAAATGCCCCCCCTGCTCGTCGATGCATGTGCGGCATCTTACCAAAAAGTTGTTTATTACTGCTTGGAGAGTTGAGACAGGAATAGCCGCAATTGTTTCTCGAATGGATTGCCTTAGCTCATTCAAATTTGTTGGTTTTGCTTTGAAGACTTCCTGTTTGCAATAACCCCACAAGAAAAAGTCAGGTGCAGTAAGGTCAGGCGACCTGGGTGGCCAACGGAATGTGGAGTTTCTGGATATCAGCTTATTGGGAAATTTTCGTCGCAATTCTGTCATAACAGGTTGGGCTATATGAGGAGCTGCACCATCTTGCTGAAACCACACAGAGTTGAAAGAAACTCTCATTCGGCGTAATTCTGGATAGAAAAACTCTCTCAACACGCTCAAGTAACGGTCTCCAGTAACCGTAACGGTGTGACCGTTTTCTTCGAAGAAGTAGGGCCCGACAATGCAGCGTGATGAAACTGCACACCACACTGTGACACGAAGTGGATGCAATTCCGTCTCATGGAGTATCTGTGGGTTGGAAGCACTCCATATTCGACAATTTTGTTTGTTTATGTTGCCGTTTAAATCGAAATGGGCCTCGTCAGACATGAAAAGACAGTTCAACATGTTCCCATCCTCTTCCACCATTTGAAGCATCTTCTGGCAAAATTCCAAGCGAATCGGCAAGTCTGCAGCGTTCAGTTTGTTGGCCATTTGAATTTTATATGGGAATAAGTCCAAATCTTTGTGCATAATTGACTGTAATGACTGTCTGCTTACACCCATTTGAGCAGATAAGCTTCTTGTCGAAACACGTGGATTGTTTTGTATGGCAGCAGCTACAGCAGCGATTGTTTCCTCCGTTCGAACTGAAGGGTTTCGATGGTAAGGTCTTCTGTTGACTGTCCCATGCTCGGCAAAATTGTTTACAAGTCTTATTATGGTCCATCTGCTCGGAGGATTGCCGCCAAACGTGCGCCTATACTCTCTTTGAACCGAAACTACGGACTCCAGTGCGTGATAGCGGCGGACAATCCAAATTCTTGTTTCAGTGTCCCAGTTATCCATTTTTGTTAAATGTAAAAGTCAATCTGCAAAATAAAAAAAAAATTAACCAGATTCATTAAATAGAAGAAAAGTTATTTAATTTTTTTTTGGTAGCGGCTTTCATTAGCCACCCTGTATGACATTTAGCGCTAGAGTGGTGCTATGTAAATTACGAAATCAATGCGGATGGTGTGGTATAGAACTAAAACTACCCCCAAGGTCTTCACTACTGCCGCTAGGGGAGCTATCGGACGATATGATCTAACGAGCTGGTTTGCCCGGCTCTAGAAGTGAGACCACTTTGGCCTGCTTCTATTTTTCGGGGTTGAAGGCAGTAAAGTATTTACTTACATTTAGGCCTATACGTTGGGAGCCTTTGGACTTCGATATGGCCTCCTTAGCCTCTATTGAGGTGGTAGCAATAGGCGCTTGTCTTTTTTCCCGCTTATGAGTTTCCCTGGTGGCCCGTCTAATTTACTTTTCAACCGAACGATGGATGGGTATTGGATCATGAGAGTACTGGGTCACAGGTGCGAGCTCTGGTGCCGAAAACACCAAATTTAACGAATAAAATCTACCAAGTTTTTTCCTATTCTGGAAATTCTACAAAAATTTTGTTCATTCAGATTTTGTCTTTATGGACTAGTTTGAAACTAATATTTTTATACCCAGCTTTACTAGTTTATAGTGTTTCCCTGCAGGGCATGTTTTACTACAGGGTGTTTTTTTACAGGTTTGTTTTTCGAATAGAGATAAAACTGGCATTTTGTGGTCAAATCTGGCAACTCTAATGTCATTTATGTTCAGTTTGGTTTGCCATTTCATCATGAACAGGTTGACAAAAGAACAACGCTTGCAAATCGTGCAAATTTATTTCGAAAATAATGGTTCAGTTCGCGAAGTTTACCGTGAGCTCCGTCCATTTTATGGTCGACATAATCGTCCATCAGAGCAATTAATTCGGTTAACCATGGATCGTTTTCGCACTACGTTTACTCTATGTGATAATACGCATCCGCAGAGACGTCGAACAGTGCGCACCGAAGAAACAATTGCCGCTGTAGAGCAAAGTGTTGAAGAGGACCCGAATGAATCGATTCGCCACCGTGCACAGCAATTGGAGCTTTGTCCATCAACTTTATGGAAGATTTTGCGCAAAGATCTTGGCTTGCGACCTTACAAGATCCAGCTTGTGCAAGAATTAAAGCCGCGAGACCATGCAATGCGTCGTGATTTTGGTGTATGGGCCGAAAATGAGATTGATTTCGATGCTGATTTTCATCGCAAAATTTTGTTCAGTGATGAGGCTCATTTTTGGTTGAATGGCTACGTCAACAAGCAAAATTGCCGCATTTGGAGTGAAGAGAATCCACATGAGACCCTTGAAACGCCATTACATCCACAAAAACTGACTGTTTGGTGTGCTCTATGGGCTGGTGGAGTCATTGGGCCATACTTCTTCCGCAATAATGCTGGAGAGGCAGCTACCGTTAATGGAGACCGGTATAGAGCCATGATAACCGACTATTATGTTCCCGAATTGGATGGCATGAATGTGGATGAGTTGTGGTTCCAACAAGACGGCGCTACATGCCACACAGCGCACGTCACAATCGATTTATTGAAGGAAACGTTCGATGAGCGCATAATTTCGCGGAATGGACCTGTCAATTGGCCACCAAGGTCGTGTGATTTGACACCATTGGATTATTTTCTTTGGGGATATGTGAAGTCGCTCGTCTACACCAACAAACCAGAAACGTTAGGGGAATTGGAAGCCAACATTCGTGGCGTTATTGCCGACATACGGCCCCATATGCTCGAAAAAGTGGTTGAAAATTGGACCTGTAGAATTGGCTTTATTCGAGCCAGCCGCGGCGGCCACATGCCCGAAATCATATTTAAACATTAATGGCGTAAAAGTATCCTTCCAATAAAGCCAAATTGATGGACCTTAAAACGATTTTCTTGTGTTTTATTTCAATTCGAAGTTCTATACCCCTAAAAAAAAACACCCTTTACCATTGCATGTGTGGATGTATGTAGGTGAGTGCTCAATGGTGTGCATGTTTTATTAGCACAAAGTTCTGTGTGAACCACAAACATAGAGTTCAATTCCATTTAAATCAATTAAAACTACCATTTAACACTAGACCTCTGTTGTAACTCTGACACGGCGCAGCTTGTTATATGTAAGGACCTCGAGAACTCGAAATCAATGTTAAGTGGTAAAATGGGAGACTTTGTCTCTTTTGTAAATTAATATGCTAAATTATATTTGTGCACAAAGATGTATATTTAATAACCAAGCAGTAAACCACATGTTTCACAACTAGAAAACCTCAAACGTGGTAACCTGCCCTATGGCAATTGTCTCATATGCTTAATGAAGGTAATAAAATATTGTTGTTATGGTTGATTTCAGGAGCACTCCGTACGGCAGCGAAAAGAGAAGCGAAAAAGCGAAAAATCAAAGAGCTTGATATGCTAGCCAAGAGGAATAGCGTCCGAAAAAAATTCTATCAAAAAATACGGGGAATTGCGAAAGGTTTTAAACCCGAGTCAAACTCTTGTACAAATGAGAACGGCGACCCGTTGGCCGATGTTCAGAGAGTAGTAAAATTATGGAGGGTTCAGTTCTCTGCCCTTTTAAAAGTAGAAATTGAGCAAGAATTCAGAAAAGATGCCGCATCCGAACCCACAATCAAAGATGATAGAATTGACATTCCACTACCCGAATATGACGAGGTTCGAACAGCAATCTTGCTATTTAAAAACAATAAAGCAGCGTGCGCTGATGGTTTGCCAGCTGAGCTATTCAACCACTGCAGCAAGGAGCTGGTGAGGCGTATTCATGAGCTTGAGGGGCGATCCTGCAGTCAGCCTTTTGAATACCTCATGTAAGCTTCAATCAAGTTTATTGTGCGAAAGACTGAAACTTGACATGTACCGATTGATTGGACCTTATCAGTGCAGCTTAAGACCTGGTCAATCTACTATCAACCAGCTGCAGAACTTAACCGCACGAGTACAATATTTTATAGCAGCGTACAGCTGTTGGCAGCCATAATTTCCAATTAGTACTTGAGAACCAGCATTAACACGAACCCAATGGAAGGACCAAGTGGGGATCGACTTTCGATCCCGTAATTTTAAGCCATAGTAGTACATATAGACGCGTTGATGGTACTATTATAATATGAAACTTAAGTTTGCTTTCGGTTTTCAAGTCCAAGAGGTGGCTAGACTACGACCTGAAGGTTTCGAAGATAGGATTTCGACCCATCCGCATGCTTTGATGTTTGCCCGAATTTAGAAAGCGTTATATGAATTTATATGCCACCTCACATTTTAAGAATTTCTGTGCTTCATAAAACCATTTCTTACTTTCCCAAATGGTTTTAAAAGATCGACTTTAGTCATCCTGCAATTAACACTTAAAGGAGCGGATTGCCCTTTCATCGATTATTAGATCAGCTACTCTTCCTATCATCCCAAATAGTATTATGTCTATCACATAGTCAACAAGTTAAAAAGAGTTCAGCCTCGTTCATCCCAATACATTTTTGTAGGTGACGTGTCATAATGTCAATTGTATTAAATCACAGTGTAATATTAAATGAATTTTGATAATTTTGAGAGATCGCGCGATTTTTATTCCCAATATTTATTTTATAAGTCATATAAATTTAAAAAAAATTTATTTGATGAATTTACATACACATATACAGTTTAAAATTAAAATTTTTTATTCCAAATTTTCGTCTGCGGCGCTTTTCTGAAAATTATTAAAATTCATTTAATACAATTTTTTTATTTCATATACATTAGACTGGGTCGATTTATGAACCGATATCGCGCCATCGATTTTTCGATAGCTTTTGGGCTCAGAAAAAAAAGTTCCACTACGCATACCCAAAAAAATAATTTTCGAGCCTGCGAAATTTAATTTTTTTTTTTACTTTTTGCGACTTTGATTTTTAAAGTTTTTTCATGACCTACTACAAAAAATTTCATTTGATTTTAAAATTTTCATGTATAACCTGTCCGACCCAAATCTTTTTCAAAGAGAATTAATTTCAATGACGTTAATTCTCAAAATAATTTGAAATGCGACTTAATGTCACTGACATTAATTCCATTGACATTATGACACCTCACTATACAATTTTTAAATTTAAGTACCGCCGCACTACGGAGAAACGGTTTACAGAATAGTGGCTGCCAAAACTCAATTTGCGCTTGCAACAGTTTGGTATGCACTGGACAAGAGACCGTACACTATGAAAGTTTCAGCTGGCTCAATCGATTACTTGCTTAGGCTGATAAAAGGAAGTCTATGTCGATTTCAATCCTTCGCATATCCTGCTATAATCAATCTAAATACTAATAAAATTAAATTATTTTGAATATTCTTAAATATATTAACAGAAACTTTCATTTTTGGTCCAAGGTATAAATGGACATCCAAACATACATAGATATTTGTATAAAACTAATTGCCTTTAATTGGTATTGAAGTTAAACCGTAAAACCTCAAAAATATCAACAAAAGGGAAAAGTTTGCAAATGGATATGCAATTAAGATGATTTATTTTAATTCTTATTTAAATGCATTTTAGTTAAGAAGTGTGAAAATTGCAAAAACAACAAGTATGAGCCAACTAAATGAATTCAATTAACTTTATTTTCAAATATTCCTCTATTTTATCTAACATTTGTAAAACTTAATTTGATGTAAAAGCAAAAATAACAAAATGTGGAAAACAGTGTGAATGCTGCAAGTCAACGATGAAAAACAAAAATAGTTGAGCATCAACTTTTCACCGCATTTACTATTTACTAAAACTGACACATACATACGTGCAACCAACAATGAGTATTAGCGTAAGTGGCCAAATAAAGCAAATCCCAACTATAAGCAACCAAACTCCAATCAATTTATTCACTCATCTATTCACACCACTAAAAGTACAAACAAAAAGTAATGTAAATGTGAGATATTGCAAACTCAGCCACTTTTGCATTCATTTATACAGTTTTAGCACGATTTTTATTATTTTCCCTGACACCCTGCAATTCGATGTGTTGGCAATAAGTTTATTTGTATAGTTTGGGAGAGTTTCAAATGCACATAAATATATTTATATATATGAATCAGTACTGTTAAATTTGATTAGTAACTAGTAATCAATTAATTAGAAGCTTTTTAATTGGTAATGATTACTTTAATTGTTTTTCAAGAAAAGGCTATTGGTAATTGACTACCATTATAAAAAATCAAAAATAATCCAAAAAAAGATATCAAAAATCATCAGAAAAATCAAAAATAATCAAAGACAAGTAAGGACGGCGCTGTCTTCGGCTGTGCCGAAAGCTTTATACCTTTCATGAATACGTGCAAACTTAAATACGCATTGTTTAAAGTTCTCTATGGGATATATACTATATATAGCTCCGATCTTGCTGACTTTTTTACGAAATCTTTTGCTATCCATAAGAAAATATCTCACCAAGTTTCAAGTTTCAATCTTAAAAAATGAGGGAGAAATGGTCATAATCCTCTTATTTGAACGATCGGTTGTATGGGAGATATTTGCTATAGTGACCCGATTATACGGGATCCGACAAATGTCTAATATAATACAAAAATACATCCGTGTGCCAAATTTCATCGAGATATCTCAAAAGTTGAGGGACTAGTTTGCGTTCAAGCAGACGGACGGACGGACGGACGGACAGACGAACGGACAGACGGACATGGCTGTATCAACTCAGTTCATCGTCCTGATCAATTTGGTATGCTTAATGGTGGGTCTATCTCTTATATTTCTAAACGTTACAAACATCAGACCAAAGTTAATATACCATTTCATGTTCATGAAAGGTATATTAATGAAAACAATTTTTTTGATGTGTATATTTATATGCTTCTACAACAATGCTTCTACAAAATAAACAAAAAAAATCAGAAATAATCATAATTAATCAAAACAACTTTTTTTGATTATTTTTGATGTTTTTTAATAATGGTAAAAATCATGATTTTCTTGATTATTTTTTATATAATTGAAAAATAATCATTAAAAATTTAAAGTAATGGTAATCAATCATTAAGTGGATTTTCAAGAAAATAATTAATCAAACCGGTAATCATTACTATTTTTTTATTTACTAACCAATATTATTGACCAAAGCGATAAAACTTAAGTAATTGTTGTTGGAGCAGTGCTCGAATTTATGTTTATTTGTTAATTGATATTAGAGGAAAAATTACAACGATTTTCCAAGCGATGGTACAGGGTGACATGTTTCGAAGTCACTGGGACGAAGACACTGGGATGTAAACCCAAGGGCCTACATCAAAAGCTCCATCTATTTTTGGAACGACAGTACACACGCACTAAACAGAGACGCTTTCAATGTTCAAGAGGAAGGCTAAATGTTTCAGAGTTCACATCTTCCTATAAAGTTGCACGTCATGTATTGAAGGCGACAATAGCGAATAGCAAGCAACAATGATCTCTTAACCCCTGCGATGATGCTGAAATGGGCCCCTGGGATACAACTTACAAAGTTTTCATAAAAAAGTTGAAAAATAGGCCCGAAGCCACATCGTCATGAAGGTCCGTCCTTAAAAACGTAGTAGATAATCTCTTTCCCTCGAAAGAAGGTTAGTTTCTTCGCATTTGATAAAGTGACCGCTGACGAAGTTCTTCAAGCGTTTAACAGACTTGATGACAACAAGTCTCCTGGATCAGGCTGCATGCCCAACAAAGTACTGAAAGCGGCTGTTGCCCATAGGTCGTCAACATTCGCAAAAGTTGTTTAATGCATACCTAGCTGAGAGGCTTTCCCTCAAATCTTGCATATCAAAAAAGCTGTTCGTGTTCAGAAAAGGCGATTTACGAGGCAGTAAGCGGCATTTTGTGGCTCGAGAGATTTGTAGAAGACTGACCTGGCCTTGGACGTAAAAAATGCATTCAATAGCGCTAATTGGGTAAACATTCTGGATACACTAGATCGGTTCAGTCAGACGGCGCAGAAAAAACTGTATGTTACAGGCGGCATTTCTCAAGGTAGCGTGCCTGGCCCACTGTTATGGCACATAGTGTACTAAGGAGTATTGCGCCTAAAGTAGCTTACGGAGTCAAAATTATCGGTTTTTCGGATGATATCGCGTCTGACAAATACCCAAGCGACATATGCGACAAATCTAATTTCAAGCATGGGGACAGTTCAGTCATGGCTTAAGCAACACGGATTACAAGTAAAAGAGCAAAAAATGGAGGTAGTACTTATATTAAGGAGGAGGAAGGTAGCTATCATTCAAAACTCATCTAAAGTATCATAATGGAAAGCAGCTAAAACAGTATCATTATTATTAACGGGCATAATGCCAGGTACTTACTCTATGAAGGCTCCAGTCTGGCAAAACACTCCACGGCGCATCATTCGCAAAGAAAGAACTAGGCAAAAAAGACAACCGTCTTGTCTCCATTTGCTCAATTTTTACCTAGGCACCAACAAGAACCAGTGTATCGCAACACAACAACGGAAGCTTCGGTTTCAGCATTTATTCAATTTGCAGCAGTACTTCCCCTTCCTTTTAATGTTGCTACCACTCTGTACTACTTGTATGCTCATTGCATAAACATCATCCGCAGTTACGAGGTGTGCATTTATTCTATTTCGCATTACAGCTTTTTCTGAGAACGCTTTTCAAAATACTAAAATTTCATACTTTAAAATCTGTTAAGGTACACAACTGGATTTGTAAAATTTTTGAAGAAAATCGAGAGCTCTTAACGCTCAATCCCAGTTCTCCGTTTCTCTCGTCTGCCTTTTAACACTTCCTCTGCTACACTTTCCATTTTCCTGTCTCCTCACTACTACTTCCAATATCACTACTTTGTATATTAAAATTAATTAACCCAAATGATCTTCTTTGGACATTTTTTAAAATGGGCGTGGCGCCGCCCAATTGGGATTTGGTGATTTTACAAATATTATTCTTCATAAAGCAAAAACCGTAAAAGATATTGTAACAAAATTTAGCACACAAACTTATCATATCACTAAGAATATTCAGAAGACGAAAATAGACCAAATCGGCTATGTACCACACCCACTTGTATATAAAAGATCTTTAAAAGATAAGAAAAATAATTTATCTGAAAACAAATAACTTTATATCAATTCTATTTCATTTCAAAAGTGTGGAACAAAACTAACTTTCGGGAATGGGCATGGCTCCGTCCGGAAATGGTTCCATTCACCAGAAGATACAAGGTTCCAGCCTTCAGACCACTGCTTCTAAACGGAGTGAGGCTCACACTTTCTCCAGAGATCAAGTACCTCGGCGTCATACTGGACAGTAAACTAAACTGGAACCAGCAAGTTGAGGACAAATCATGAAGGCAAGCACTGCTCTCTGTGCAACCAAAGCAGCCGTGGGTAAAATAATTGGTGTAAACCCTCGCATAATGTATTGACTGTACATCGCAGTAAAAGGACCCTTCCTCTTCTATAGTATTGCTCTCGAAGGAAGCCACAACATAGTAAAGAGGTCAGCATTAAACTCCGCGAAAGCTGTAGTGCAGTCCGACTGAACACCGTTCAGCTCTGAAGCGACACCAGATTCGGACACGCAAGTTTCCTAGAGACCATACCCAGGAATCCGCAGGTAGTAGACTACACTTCATCGACCATCTCTATAGATAACAAGTTCTTCACTAGAATCCCTGAGTGGAATGAATGTGAGAACGTGCATATACTAAACCCACAGTCTAGCTCCATCTTCAGAGGTGGCTCTAAACTTAACGGCAAGGTGGGTAGCGCCGTTTACTCGGATGACCTAGCACACTCCTTGAGAATTAGGCTGCTGAGTTACTGCAGCGTATTCCAGGCTGAACTTGCAGCCATAAAGGAGGCTGCGCGCATGCTCTCCAGAAACAGTACATCGGCGCCACTATACTGTCACAATCAAGCAACGATCGAAGCCCTTAAGGGCAGCAACACTACATCGAAGGTGATCTGGGTTCCAGGTCGCAGCGGCATACTCGGATACTGTGCTGTTGACTTGTTCGATGGGAAAGACACAGAGCAATCGCAGGTGAACCTAGGAAGGAACATTCCTTCCTCTCTTGCTACGTGCACGCATTGACTCCTATTTGAATTCGAGGAAAAGGCTTGTTTTAGATGGACACTGGAAACCACGTGCGAGGCGTTCAAGCTACCCGGCTCCACATCTGTGGGAAACGTACCTAGTCCACAATCAACCACAAGCGATCCTCCCTGATGGTGCTGCGCACGGGCCACTGTCTGATGTTAATACATGGTGAATGCATAGTGGGCCCATCGAATGATTTCTGTCGCAGCTGCAGGGACGAGGAGTATAAGTGCTCTTGGACGAGTTTAGCGAAACTAGGCTTTGCTGAAATCAAAGATATTTTGAGCTACTTCCTGAACTTCTAAAGGAGATTTTAGCCCTTATTTACTGTTAACACAATGGGCCATCTTACCTATGTGTGTCTCTCGGCTGTACAGAGGGACAGCCACGTTAATCTAACCTATCTTTTCAGCTATTTCTTTATTTTAAAGTAAAACAACAGAACCGCATAAAGTGGGACGCCATAATAGCTCAGTATTTGGTATATAATTTTCAGTTTCATCGTAACTTAGTTCATCCCTTTTCATTTAAAACGGATAAATCGATAATATGAGTAATTCTGTGCTTTTTATTTCACTTTTGCCTGAAGCCAAAGAGCTTTCGCTTTTCTTTTCGAATTTGTCGCATTTGCAAGCTTTTATTATCAAAATATCTCAACCTGAACATAACAATTATCTCATTTCATTTCCTTTTAGAATTTTTGAGTGCTTCTTTAGTACAAATAACTTCATTACTGTGCTGTGGTTTTGAGTGGAAGACAATTTAGTACAGAAGTAATCAAAACGCTGTGGAAAGTTTTCGTTTTGCATCTACAGTTTTCTTTCAGTCTTAGCAAGTTGTCGGGAGTAGCTATCTTGGCTTTGAATTTATTTTTCAGTCAGCTCGATTTATTCTTTGCATTTATTCTCATCATTTTGGTTTGCTAATATTTAGTTGGAAAATTGTTTATAAAAAAATGATTCAAACCAAAACCCACAACAAATGAAAATAATTAATTTTAACCGCATATGAATTACGCGCAACTCACAAATCATAATTTGAAATCGGTCACTCATGCAGCCCGAGTACACACAAAAGCACACATACAAATAAATGCATTGTTATTATTGTGGCGTTGTTATTTCTACGTTGCTGCTGTTGAGTGCAAACAGTCATTGAGGCGTACCACAACTTGGCTCTGCATAAATACTCTGAGCAATTAAATGTCAAGCAACTCAGACAACTCAGCGCTCTTCTCCAACAGGAGCAGCACCACCACTGCGTATACGTAACTATTAACAGCTAGCACGTACTAAATATTTTGAGTATACTCATTAGGGTGGGTCGATTTGTATGGACGAAAGTTAACCGATATCGCGCCATCGATTTTTCGTTAGATTTTGGGTTCAGGAAAAAAAGTTCCACTACGCATACCCAAAAAAAATAATTTTCGAGCCTGCGAAATTTCTATTTTTTTGACTTTTTTCGACTTTGATTTTTAAGGTTTTTTTCATGACCTACTAAAATAATTTTCATGATTACGCTGTCCGACCCAAAAATGTCCACTTAAAACGTTGGCGATAACAGTTTTTTGAAAAAAAAATTTTTTTTTTGGGTTTTGGGGAGTGTTTTGGTCAAAAAATTTACCCTTTCGCCATTTTTTTAAGGGTTTTTCAGCATACATGCAAAAATGTTTTCGATGAAAACGAATTTGTATCATATTTCCTGTGCCACTTAAAATTATGCGCTAAAAACGTTGGCGATAACAGTTTTTTGAAAAAAAAATTAATTTTTGGGTTTTGGGAAAGTCGATTTTTGACCAAAACAAGTCCCAAAACCCAAAAAAAAAAATTTTTTTTTCAAAAAACCGTTAATAAATCGACCCAGTCTAATACTCATAGCAGTTTTCTATTATGCTAGGCAAAACAATCTTAATTGTTGAATCATGTTGTATAGTGAATTTTAAATGTCAAAGGAATGATTGCTACCGCTGATGCGGCATTTTGGGAAGTACAAAAGAGTGAGAAGTGCTTGGTTTCGTGGTTGTGTCTTGCACTCTTCTGGAATCCTATTTTATGAGCTGCAAAGCAAGAGTTGAAATCCTTGTTGGACAACGCTTCATTTCATTTGCCCGTTTTAACCATCTCTTACTGTGACGGATGCAGCCACTAACCGCATTCAGCAGTCACAAGCCAACATTTGCCACACAACTGAAAAGGCGGTGATGCATCAGCAAATAATGAACCACCAGGGTTTAGGAGTGTTGAGTGTATCTTGAAGCTATTGCTGGTATAAATGAAACAAGCAGTTTATTTGGGGTATGTACTTGCAGCTGTCAACAAAACTATTTCAAAGCGTTGTGGATGATTTCACACTCGCAAACACTGGTAGACTTGTACACAAATGCAAATATTTTAGATTTAGAAGTTCGACGCGCAACGAAAGAGAATGCCTGGATTGTTTTGTGATTAATTTTGTCAAAAGGAAGTATTGAGAAGCAATTATTTCGAAAGCGCATTTCTTGAAGTGTTTTAATGAAAATTTCTTTTGCTAAATTATAAAGAACTTTTTATGTAAGAGATGGCAAAGTAGTAACAAGGTAGGTGAGAAAACGTATACTATCCTATTCTCAATTTAAGAAGTCATGGTTCTGTTGTATTCAATTAACTACACTCCACTTTCTTACCATTCAAGTCCACTGATATATGGTTTAAGGTGATCAGACTACTACTAGGTATGCAGTCTAATTATTTTCATGCACTTCGGTACGATAAGTTTTGACTGTCTCAGCTGCTGGTCCGTAGCTCAAATTTTCGAACATCTAGCTGTATAGTACATATTCTTTTTAATTTATTCCATATTTCATTTAAATCGAATTATAATCCCACACACTAATATTTAAAAAGTTCGTTTGACAAACTTCCTCAAAGTACTCTTCCCTATTTAAATTTCATATTACCTTTTCCACCTTTGTAAAAAATTTTAAAGATTTAACAGTTGTTTAAAGATTTATAAAAAATTTACTAAGTACATGTACCTAAAATTTCCCTCCAAGTTTTACAAATGTTCAGCAACACCTCTTACCCTACTCTCACTCTACCACGAAATGTTTCTTTTAAGCAAATCTAATTTATTTTAAATTATAAAAAAAATGATTCTTTCTCGTTCGTCACAAACTTACGTCAAGTTTTTTTTTTTTTTTTGTTATGCTTATTGCTTATTTTTTTTGTTCTCTAACTTTTTCTCAGTTTTTCCATTTACCTGTCGAAACAAAATCGAATACGTAATGCTTGTAGAAAAAAATTGGAAAATTCTGTGATGCATAAAAGCCAGCTGAAAGTAAAAAAAGCACTGGCGAAAAGAAAAAAACTTATTTGTGTTCTTATTTACCAGCCATTGGGTGTGATGAGCAAGAGCTCGGGTATTTGGTAACAGACATAAAGCTGTGCAAAGCATCTTGAGTACCTACTAATGGCCCCAAGATTCATTTGACAAGTACAATGGACCAACAAAACATTTTTTTTACACAAAATTGGTTATAAGAAATTTTGCTGAATTTTGTCTGCAACAAGAAATGGCTGACACAACTTTCTAGAAAGTAAAAAAATTAAAAAAAAAAATGCTCGAAAAAGTTCAAAAATTCATATTTTTGAAAAAAACACTCTCTATTGAAAATTTCAGAGCAACTTAAGATATATCAGAGGCATAATGCAAAAAAATTTCAGTCCAACATTTAATGGCGAACCTTAATTTATTAGATTTTGAAAAACCTGAAAATTTTCTAAAATGGAAATTTAAAATTTTTTTTTTTTAATACTGATTGTTGTTGGAGCAAAGCTCGAATTTTTATGTTTGTTTGTTAATTGCTATTAGAGGAAAAATTACAACGTTATGCACAGCGATGGTATGGGATGACATGTTTCGAAGTGCCCAGCTTCTCATCAGACCCCTTCTCGGACACTGAGATACGAACCCAAGTAATACGGTTTTTTTATACCTCTACTTATTTCAAGGTTATTTTTTGATCTCTTCATTAAGTTTATTCTTTCAACTACACTAGTTAACGGAATATTGAAATAATAAACCTCACAAAGCAGGAAAAAATTAAATTTTGAATTTGCATAACTTTTGAAAAAGCAAAATTTTTAATTTTTTATCTTTGGCAGAACTTTCCAAATATGGGCTGATTATATAAATATATATATAAAAAAAAAATCTTTAATCATAAAGCGTAAATATTAATTAATAAATAATAAAAAAATAATAATAAAGAATAAGCAATAAATAATAAATAGTAAATAATAAATAATATATAATAAATAATAAATCATAATCATAAATCATAAATAATAAATCATAATTCATAAATCATAAATCATAAGTCATTAATAAAAAAAATAAATCATAACTCATAAATCTTAAATCATAAACCATAAATCTTAAACCATAAATCATAAATCATAAACCATAAAACATAAATCATAAATCATAAATGATAAATCATAAATTATAAATCATAAATCATAAATCATAAATCATAAATAAAAAAAATTAATCATAACTCATAAATCTTAAATCACAAACCATAGATATTAAACCATAAATCATAAATATTAAATCATAAATCATAAAGCATAGATCATAAATCAAAAAACGTAAATCGTAGATCATAAATCATAATTAAAAAAATCATATATCATAAACCATAAATCATAAATAAAAAAATATATATCATAAATCATAAATCATAATTCGTAAATCAGAAATCATAAATAATAAATAATAAATCATAACACATAAATCATAAATCAAATTAAACAAATCCTAAATCATAGGTTATAAATCATAAATCATAAACCATAAATCAGAAATCAGAAATCGTATATCATAAATCATAAAACATAAATCATAAATCATTAATCATAAATCATAAGTAATTAATAATTAATAGAAAATAATAAATAATAAATACTAAATAATAAATAATAAACAATAAATCATAAAGCATAAATCACATATCATAAATCATACATCATAAATCATAAATCATAAATCTTAAATCATAAACCATAAATCTTAAATCACAAATCATAAATCATAAATCGTAAATCATAATTCATGGATCATATTTCACACAAGGTAAAATTTTAAGGAAACACTGAATCCAATAGCTAAAAATTCTTGCCTAATTTACAATTGTTCGCCCACAGTAGCCACTCTTTGACTACATTCACAAAGACCTTAGGGGAAACTCAATATCTTGATATTGGCCCCGCTGGTAAATTTTGTTGCTAAACTTTCCATCTCCCCTGCCTCTTTCCTTTCTACTTCCGCCTCTTTTCTTGCGAACATAATTCATGTGACAACTTATGGGCGAGTAAAGCTACTGCGGTAACCTGACATTGCTGGCTTTTGCATGTTGGATATTCTACTTCGATTTGTCAAAATGGTAGAAAAGAAAGAAATAAAACAAACGTAAAAGTAAAATAAAGTGAAAAGTTTTAAAATGAGAAGTAAATGTAAAGTAAAGCAAAAAAATGAAATTACAATGTTTTTCGTTTAAGCCGTTTTTTTATTGAACGGCATTTTTTGTTTTATTTTGTTTTAGCAATTTGTAAAAAAACAAAGAGGTGGAAAAAGCTTAGTTACTTCTTGGATTGGGAGCAAAAATAAAACCATAAGGGATATAAATCAGCTTAATGGTTCAATTCAGTTGAACTATCAAACAAATATATTTGTGTGGTGCTATGTTTGTATGTTTGCTTTGTGTGTACTTTTAAACGATTGTGAAAAGGGTTTGTACCCAGTAAAACAGAAAGTAGTGACGAAAGCTATGAAGGTAGTATTGCCTACTTTAAAGGACCTTTTTTGGGCAGATTGTAGTATAACAATTTTATTTATACTAAAACCTTTTAAGACCTAATCGGAACTAAGATAGACTTATTATACCGGAGGATCGAAAAGAAACTCTGAAAATCCTACTGAAATGGAAGCTAGATACTAGGGCTATGGTTTGCAATTGATTATCCGACTAATCGATTAGTCGAATAGCAACTATTGAGCTGTTTGAAAATCGAATAGCATATTTCGAGTAATAGAATATTGCTGGTCGATAAATAAAATTTTAAAAATAGAAATAAAAAATTCAACATTTTTTATAGTTGCAACGCATGTTTATGAAGGTGATGGGACTCAGTTCCATGCGAATAGAGCATCCATTGTCAGAAAAAAAAAACTTCTCGAATGCAAACAACAAGTCGATTAGTGATCATCGATTAATTTTTCAAGCAACTACTTCAAATCGATTTATCGACTATTCGATTAGTCGATTATCAAGAGCTTTACTAGATACCCTAAACCAGACCAAAATATAAACTATTTTCAGAAACGAAGCCCAAAAAACAAAACCCAAATGAAAACAGGACCGAAAATCCGAAGAACTTGAACTCGAAACCCTTACAAATATCAACCGGTTTCAGAAACGAACCGAAGTAAGCGAAATATATACCCAAAACATGCTTAAAATGTAAATCATTTTCTCAACCGAAACCGAAACGAGAAATCGAATACCCGAACCATTGCCAGACGAAAATGTCTATTGATGCTGGTACCACCAGTTCAGAACGTTCATGTGCTAACTGCCGATAGGCGCATACGTCAATAAAGGGAGCATAAGCAGAAAAATACACAAACAAACACAACAGTTAATTCATCCATACTACATGCTCACTAGACCGTCCCAAAAAAAAATGTTTTAATAAAATTATATTGATACTATTTGTCGGAATTGCGAAAAAAAATACTGTAAACGTTTCAGACCATAATATTGATTTTGAGTGGCCTATCATTGCTAGTTTAAATTTTTAGAACTAATTTAAATTTTCTTACAAAGCTGCTAAACTATTATTCCTTCATAGTTGGTCGCCGTGTCGAAGCGAAGGTGCTGAGATGTGAACTAAAATTATATCCTCATATTTGCTACAACTTCTTGAGGGATGAGTTATTTGGTACGAACCACTCTCGGTGACAACAAATGTGTGGATCGCCGCACAAGCACCACCCTAAGCCAAGGGTTGAAGGTAATTATACCGTTGTGTGAATTATCGCCCGGCGGCACTACACAAAAGCTTGGCAGAGTTGTATTGCCGTTTATAAGTATAAGCGGATTCTCTATGCATGCCGGCTCTGTGGACGAGTGTGCATTGATGCATAGTCGTGGGACCAAAACTTGCAAATTAACAAGCAAAAAGAAGAAAAGAATGAAAAGGAACAGCAGAAAAATGACAAGTGACAACAGGGCACAAAAAAAAGCCAGAACAACAGAGACAGCTGCACGGACAGGACCTGGGATGCCGCATATGGGATGAAGGAACTACAGGAAAATATAGCGGCACACGGACAGCAGAGCACGGAAAGTACTCCACCACGAATTCAACAGGTTTGCGCCTGACCGCATAAATTTACAGACGGTGGGGGATGAATACTGGACGTGCTTAGATACCGTAAAGAGATATTAAGCTGGTAAGAGGAGCAGGTTTCTAAAAGGGGTCCTTAGCTCGTCTTAGGTGGGCTAAAATTACCAGCGGGAACGCGTACACATAAGTCTAGTGATATTTAAGCCGTGAGCCAGTCTCTCCTTTCTTTTTTTGTAACGACAAAAACACTCCACGAGGGGTTTTGGGAATGTTTTCTAAAGTGACAGTCCTTTGCTCGGTACGCTCAGGTACTCCCTTGCATGACATGCCCGACTGCTGTACTAAGGCGAAGTCGGGGAAGGCTTAAGGGTTAAGTTTGTCAAAGCCGCAGACATTCCGAGGAGCCCGACATGGATTACGACATGAGATCGACAGCGAGACGCAGATTTCAAACTTAAAATAGGTACTCGGGCTGTTTAGGTTAAAATCCTCCGGTTTTTTCATGTTGACGAACTTCAGAACATTTTTGTGGGCTATTTAATGTAATGCGCAGAGTTTGGTAGTTTAAAAAAATTCAACCAATCATAAAAAATCAAAAGCAGCTAACTAAAAATTTATTTTCAGTTCAAAACTTTTGTTTTGGCTCAGTCTAATGCACATCCTAGCTAGTGCTTTATACTGGCAAGCTTTTATGTTTGTGTAGCATCAAAGCGCTTTTGCAAAGTAGGACATACGCACACACACACTGGGACAGAGTACTTCCCATTCGCATTCCCCACTGACATTTATCCAAAAGAAGAGAAATGGCAAAGTGCGACCTTATCGTTTGTCAATGCGAATTTTTGGGTATTCGTGCCACGTATACATATAGGGTGTTTTTTTTACAGGTTTGTTTTTCGAATAGAGATAAAACTGGCATTTTGTGGTCAAATCTGGCAACTCTAATGTCATTTATGTTCAGTTTGGTTTGCCATTTCATCATGAACAGGTTGGCAAAAGAACAACGCTTGCAAATCGTGCAAATTTATTTCGAAAATAATGGTTCAGTTCGCAAAGTTTACCGTGAGCTCCGTCCATTTTATGGTCGACATAATCGTCCATCAGAGCAATTAATTCGGTTAGCCATGGATCGTTTTCGCACTACGTTTACTCTATGTGATAATACGCATCCGCAGAGACGTCGAACAGTGCGCACCGAAGAAACAATTGCCGCTGTAGAGCAAAGTGTTGAAGAGGACCCGAATGAATCGATTCGCCACCGTGCACAGCAATTGGAGCTTTGTCCATCAACTACCGTTAATGGAGACCGGTATAGAGCCATGATAACCGACTATTTTGTTCCCGAATTGGATGGCATGAATGTGGATGAGTTGTGGTTCCAACAAGACGGCGCTACATGCCACACAGCGCACGTCACAATCGATTTATTGAAGGAAACATTCGATGAGCGCATAATTTCGCGGAATGGACCTGTCAATTGGCCACCAAGGTCGTGTGATTTGACACCATTGGATTATTTTCTTTGGGGATATGTGAAGTCGCTCGTCTACACCAACAAACCAGAAACGTTAGGGGAATTGGAAGCCAACATTCGTGGCGTTATTGCCGACATACGGCCCCATATGCTCGAAAAAGTGGTTGAAAATTGGACCTGTAGAATTGGCTTTATTCGAGCCAGCCGCGGCGGCCACATGCCCGAAATCATATTTAAACATTAATGGCATAAAATTATCCTTCCAATAAAGCCAAATTGATGGACCTTAAAATGATTTTCTTGTGTTTTATTTCAATTCGAAGTTCTATACCCCTAAAAAAACACCCTTTATATACAAACTTAAGACGTAGCATTTCACTGCGGGTTTTACTGACGCTTTATGGTGGTTGCAGAGCATCAAGCTTTAAGTCGCACCAGGAACTAAAATCTTAATTCAGGTTCAGGTTTTCGTAATATAATCAGAATATCTAATTGACCTCGGATAACTTTAGCCAATAGGCAACAGACCTAGCCATTTAGTGTTATGTTAGTCTAAGTTGAGCGCCGAAGAACCCGTTTATGTAAGACGCCCCTGTTGGGTATGCATGAATAAATGGAGGAAAGCAAGACCAAAGTCTAGTGGGCGACGAAGTGTACCAGTAAGCAAGCTTGTGCTCAAGGAGATTCTTAAATTCAATAGAAATACCTTTGTACGTCTGTTGGGAACATAAAAAAAGTTGCATAGATAAAGTAGTTACACAGGCGTTTACGCTTCAATGGCAGACAGTGTATGTTCATACCCCTACAGAGGCATACGGGCGCTTATGTTTACTAAGTTTTAAATCGCAAGAAGCAAACATACTAAATCACTTATTTGACTAGATTTTTAGATGAACAAACTTTTATTGAATGCTTAGTAGGTATGTAGATGACGAGATGAGAGCCAATGTAATTTTATTTGAGCTCAGTTTGAGTACCTCAGCATGAATGAAAAGGAACAGCAGAAAGCATAGCATTGCAATTACGCTTTGGCTCAAACGGAGCGACCGACCGACGGCGACTATTTTACAACCTGGTATGCGCAGATGCAGCAAGAGTTAAACATCCACCTAGATGGAGTAAATCTACCTACTATCAACCACCCCAAAATCTTGTGTGTGACGTTTGACAACCGGCTCACCTACGCTAATCATGCCACTGCTATAGCCATAAAGGAGCAGAGCATTGGTGAAGAGAAAACCACATCAACACCCATCTTTGGCAGCAGAAGAAGGCAGACCTCCAAGCGAGGTAACAAAAATATATGAGAAAGACTTGGTCTAACTCTTCGGGTGAGGGGGGCTTGGAATATACACTAGATTAGCATGTCTGTCATAACAGGCGACTAAAATATACATCCACTCCGATTCTGAGATCAACAGAAGTCGGATGGGTGCAAAACGTGCTAGCAAAAGACCGCCAATATCACAATGATACTGCTGGGCTAGTCACGTCCCTTTCCTGATGGCTAAGCAGATGAAAGTATTGTTATAACAATAACAACAACAGCTTGCTCTACATTGCTGCTTCCATTTGGCGTCAAATATCGCCATATAGGACAAAAGTTCTTCCATCTGTAGAAATCTCGCTAGTTGTGGTTCAGTTTACAGGATAGGAAATGCCTCGAATGTTGAAGCATAGACTAACATAGTCAAATGCCCATTGAAGTCGGAAATTAAGCGTAGCTACCTGGGGCTTATTCTGCCTACACTCTCTTTCAAAGCTATTTAAGTGACTACGGTGATAGTTAGATGAGTCGAATATTATTATTTCTTAGCTCAAGCATAGCCCGGGATTAGGTTGTTGTTATTATTTTTTTTTATGCAAAAATTTTGTAAGGCAAAGTAGAATTCTTAAACAATATTAAATCTAGTCGTGTCCGAAGATGCTAAATTCTAAATACAGAATGTTCATATGAGTGGAATGAAACTTGAACGAAACTGATTTCATTTTGAAGTGCGAAACGAGAACCAGCACGCTTTCCAACCCAAAAACGGAATTGGAGCGAAGCCTTAGAAATCCGATAAAGGCGAAATA
The DNA here is from genome assembly GCA_949987695.1 of Merzomyia westermanni. Lineage (NCBI taxonomy): Eukaryota > Metazoa > Arthropoda > Insecta > Diptera > Tephritidae > Merzomyia > Merzomyia westermanni. The sequence goes on from OX465289.1 coordinate 21,543,268, forward strand.
GTTTTTATAAATGCTACCAAAAGGGAAACACTTTGTAAACCGAAACGGAAAGAAACCGGATTAGTTTTGAGGAACGAAATCGAAACACTTTCAAAATTTCAAACCATGACCGACTACAGAACTAAAGACGTATAGCTTTCAAGAACGCAACTAAAACAAGACATTTGCAAACCAGAAACGGCATTCGCTACTGCTATCAACATCGAAAAAACGAAATCGAAGGAGCAACACATTGCAAAACTGAAACTGGAACGAACCGTACTTGTTAAGCAAGAAGAAAACCTAAAAATTTGCAAAACTGTATCTAAACCTACTATGGAACGGAACCAGAACAATTTTCACGAACTGAACAGAACGAAATCCGAAGAGCAAAACTTTGCAAAAGTGAAACTGGATCGAATCGTAACTTATATTCAAGAACAAATTCAAAAAACTTTGCAAGACTGACTCTGAAACTGGAACGAAACGAAATTAAAATTCAAGAACAAAACCTAAACCAAAACCGACTATGGAATGGAACCAGAACAATTTTCACGAACGGAACACAACCGTGACACTTTTCAATCCCGAAACGGGAATCGAAACTATTATCAAAAACGAAAAGAGAACGAAATCGGAAGAGAAACACTTTGCGAAACTGTATCTGAACTGGAAATTCGAGAAAAAAACCTAAACCAAAACCTACTATGGAACGGAACCAGAACCATTTTTAAGAACGGAACTAAATCGAGACACTTTGCAAAAACCCGAAACGGAAACCGAAACTGTTTTCAAAACCGAAAACAGAACGATATCGAAAGAGAAACACTTTGCAAAACTGGAATAATTTTAAAACCCGAAACCAGTACCGAATCTCGTCAAACAACCGAAACTTTGAATTTATTTTAACATCACCTACTTCTGTTACCTTCTCACAGAAATCTTTCCCAAAGCGCACAGCTTTGTTCAAATTACCAACCGCTGCCATGTTAATATGCTGAGTTTCAATTTATCATTACGAACTATGGTCATAACCCTAAAAAAAAATATTGAAAATCTTTATGGGTACTCATATTTTTACAACGTCGATCATAAGCATAAAAAATCGTTTTCCAACATCTCAATTACGACGGGCACCCAGCGGTGTTGCAACATTTAGGTGTATACACACCAATGAACAGCAAATTTGTGTTTGCCGTCAGTCGACGAACCATCAAACAGTCGCAGGGCAGGCGGCTGTGTTGAGGCATATGCTTACCAGCCAGTTTACGCGAATGGGATAAACCTATACACACACACCCACACATTCATATCATATTTGCAAACGGATTATGCTAACTGAGCTGTCATATTATCGGATTATTTTTTCTGGTAAAGCTTTCAGCGCTCGTTTGTGTTTGTTCATCTCAATTGATTTATTGTCTCAGTTATTTTTACCGGATGTCTACATAGTGATGTGCCTTTATACTCTCGCTTCTCCCGCTCTGCTGTTCGTTCAATTTGACTTCAAAGTAAGTTGCAAAACGAAATTGTATTATTTGTTGGGTGGAATGGCGATGAACGAAGTGGGTTGTACAATTGCACAACAGGGAATTGTGAATTCATCGCGTCGAAAGCGGTGGAAGAGTAACAAATGGAAAAGGATTTAAAAAAAAATGTTTGGCAAGAAAAAAAGGAGAATTTACGTGGGCTGGCGTCTTAGTAATGGGGAAGGCTTCAATTGACCCTTTTTAAACCGTAGACGTTGTCCTGTCTAAGATTTGACTTGCCTACATTCAAAAAAATTTAACTCCCTTCCCTCCCCAGTTAGCATCTTAATTTTTCTTTCTACTTTTGGTTTTCCCCTACCCCCATATCCCGTTAGTTTTTTTACCCTCCTCATTTTTCCCTAACACCTCTACATTTCAAGGTTTCTATTCGTATTCTTCTCCTCCCTTTTCCTCTGTACCTAGTTTCGAAGCAATTATTAATCGATTACGATTAGAAAAAATAAAAAAAAATTTTAATTACAATCAAAAGAAATTAAAAAAATAATCAAAAAAAGGTGTTTTGATTAATTTTGATTGTTTATGATAGTTTATATTTTTTTGGATTTTTTTCAGTATTGTTGAGTTGTATAAAAGTAATCAAAACAACTTTCCTGATTATTTTTGATTTTTTCTAATAATCGTAAAAAGTCATGATTTTTAAATTAGTTTGTTAATTAATTGGAAAATAGTCATTAAAGACTTGAAGTAATGATAACCTATCATTAAACGGATTCTCAAGTAAATAATCAATCAAACCGTTAATCATTACGATTAGTAATCATTATATAACAGATCTGTTTTGAAGATATAGCCAAATAACAATTTTTTTAATCTTGGTACCTTTTACTTTTTCTACGGTTTTTTAAATATAGAACACAAATCTATATACTATAAACTATCATTAGCTTGAACCAAATAAATTCCCAGCTATGTCGGATTCAAACTTTATACAGTCTGGGGGGTTTTCCAGTACTTTGGACGCCTATAAAAGACACGCAGACACACAATTTCATTTATAAGATAAGCAATATTTTGTTATGTCCAATCCTCCCTACCTTGCTAGTGATTTAAGGCTAGTGTAAGAAGTTAAGCACACAACTGACACATAAGACGACTTATCGGGAGCTGCATGGAGTTAATATTGCTGACGAAATAGTCGTGATTCGGAGCAGCTCTTCTGACTAATATTTGTCGGTTTAGTATTTAGAATGAGGAGCTCTGACTGGATGGGTGACGAGGACGGTAGAATTAGAAGTGGCGGAAAGTGGATTTGGTACTAATGTATCATCCACATGCCTACGCTTAATTTTTGAATATGCTTCCCTCTAGGACACCCGTGAGCGATCAAGGCATTTAAATGATTAACACGCCATTCGCGGTTAGGCGAAACAGCTTGTAGAGTTCGATATCGGTAGCTCTACCATCTGGGCATGTCCAGAGAAGTCCCTTCCCGTCAATGATCAGGTGGGCCACTCTGACGGTCATACCAGATCATTTACGTAAGGGAAATATCTAACTAGGTTTTCACACTGAATTTTTTTATACAAACAGGAAAATGTTATAATGTCAGTATAGTTTGCGACAGTATGAAAAAAAATATAAAAATGTGTAAGTTACACAGTTATGGTAAAACTGGATTGCGCTAGAGCGTTTGCATGGCACTGTACAAGCACTGCTGATGACGACACTTGTGCAGCCACTGGAGACTGCTACCGAAAAGTGAGCACAGTTTGATTGTCAAGGGATAGTGTCAGGTAAGCAGCTTATATTGGTGCCCTAGGGCAGAAAGGGATTACAGCTTTGCGATGAAGCCTTTTGCTACTTGGACTTACCCGTTTAACTTGAGTGGTCTAAGAGATAATCTAACTGACCCTTAATTTTTTCGCACCTACAACGGCGTCTTCCAGGTAAGTATGTATAGCGGCGCATATATGTAAATCAGTTATTTCGTTAGCTTCCAAATGACTAATGCCATAATTGGAACACGCTCACTTCTTCTATTGCAGAAGGGGAGTTTTTACAGGAAGACCTTTATAAGCAGCTTAGAGTCTTACCTTTTGAGACAAAATCCTGTTATACCCAATGTATCACAACTGCTCAAGCAAACTCATCTACCAACATCACTCCGTTGCTTATATTTTCTGCAGATATTTTCCGTAGAGCATGATAGCACTCATAATATTCCACTTACCCTTATCGTCCTTGAACGAACCTGTACACAGAAGCTTTTCAAAAATTTACCTAAAACTCTGAGTATATACCAACGCCAAAAACAAAATGTGTAACCCACGTGTTAAAATGAAATAGCAAATTTGAGTTTGAATACCAAAACGTTTTCAAATGTATGTAAATGCATGTAGATGTGAATGAAAAAGAGAACTTCAACAGGGGGAAGATAAAACGAATTAGCTTTGTTTGCTCAGGTATTATCATATTTTTTTAAACTTCTTCTCTGATCTACTTCCTTCTCTCCTTTCTCTATCATTTTGGGCAATGAAGCGGCATAAATGCGCAATTTCGGTTATAGAACAAACTACCTGCAATTCCACTTTTCATCGTTGCAACGTCAATTTGCAATTGGAAAATTGTTGTTGGTTCAATAAGTTCTTGGTAGAACGCAAGGAAATATGAGCTGGAAAATTATATTATTGCAAAGCAGTGATGCAAAACATTGTAAATTTTGCTCTTGGGACAGGGACGGCTCTGGAAATTTATTTCGGGGGAGCGTAGACTTCATTTTTTGGATATAAAAGTTAATTTGGTACTAGCCCGACTTTCGTGCGAGCAATTTGTTTTTTCTCTCTTGAACCTACAAGTATTCTCACCTTGGTTACATATTATCTTAAGGAATATGAGGAGTGAACAAAAACATATAATTTGAAAGGAATCAGGATTTTGACGGTGGGAGGTTTAAGGCCTAAGCCATCGAGTTGCACTTCACCACCCTTTGCGGCATCCTCGTTGAAAAGTCTCACTCCGTTGCGGCTCTATTTTCATTGATTGTCCATGCGCAGCACCGGATCTAAAGCTAAGTACTCTTCCTTAGCTCCATTAACCACTTAAAATGTCTCTTGCTAGTTGTGAAGATTTCTGGAATGGTCCCGCACGGAAACGTATCCTGTATACGTCCCTGTTGTTTGCCGAGGACAAACATAGTTTTCTTTTCAATTAAAAAAATATTGATACCAAAGGATATCATAGTAAAGGTAATTTTTTTGTAGGGATAATGAGGGTAATACTTAGCGTGAAAGGAATTGACAGCGAAGAATAATTTTTATGGTGATACTGTAATGGGGCTGAGTGACCTCAATGTGTATTTCCAGGGATACTCAAATTGAAAAAGCTAATAAAAAGAAACCCTAATTTAATTAGAGCAAAGTGGCAGCGGGCGTTTTCGCTTGACTGTGCAATTGGTGGGACGGCGACCTGGATTTGAAAAAAAATAAAATTAAATTAAATTAAAATAGAATAAATTAAAATAAAATAAAAATTATTTAAACGAAATGAAATAAAACAAAATAAAATAAAATAAAATCAAATAAAATATTATAAAATAAAATAAAATAACATAAAATAAAATAAAATAAAATAAAATAAAATAAAATAAAATAAAATAACATAAAATAAAATAAAATAAAATAATACAATATAAAACAAAATAAAATAAAATAATGGGGACTGTTGTTGGAGCAAAACTCGAATTTTTATGTTTTGTTTGTTAATTGATATTAGAGAAAAAATTACAACGTTATGCACAGCGATAGTATGGGATGACATGTTTCGAAGTGCCCAACTTCTCATCAGACCCCTTTTCGGACACTGAGATACGAACCCAAGTGTCTGCACCAAAACCGCTGTTAGAGTACTCTAACAACTAAACTATGATGCCCTGTAGCGTCACGATGCATTTTTCCCTTAATGTGCCATTTGCTTATTCCTTTTATACATTCTTTGGTACATAGATTTTATATGTCAACTCAAGGAAAGTGGAATATTTTTAGGCGCGTTCATAGAACAGTTTTAGATACAGAAGGGCTTTTTTGCATATCTTTTTTAATACCAATTAATAAAATAAAATAAAATAAAATAACATAAAATAAAATAAAATAAAATAATAAAAGAAAATAAAATTAAATTAAATTAAACTAAATTAAATTAAATTAAATTAAATTAAATTAAATTAAATTAAATTAAATTAAATTAAATTAAATTAAATTAAATACAAATTAAATAAAATAAAATAAAATAAAATTAAATTAAATTAAATTAAACAAAATAAAATAAAATAAAATAAAATAAAATAAAATAAAATAAAATAAAATAAAATAAAATAAAATAAAATAAAATAAAATAAAATAAAATAAAATAAAATAAAATAAAATAAAATAAAATAAAATAAAATAAAATAAAATAAAATAAAATAAAATAAAGTAAAATAAAATTAAATTAAATTAAATTAAATTAAATTAAAATAGCATAAAGTAAAATAAAATAAAATAAAATCAAATAAAATAAAATAAAATAAAATAAAATAAAATAAAATAAAATAAAATAAAATAAAATAAAATAAAATAAAATAAAATAAAATAAAATAAAATAAAATAAAATAAAATAAAATAAAATAAAATAAAATAAAACAAAATGAAATTAAACAAAATTAAATAAAACAAAATAAAATAAAATAAAATAAAATAAAATAAAATAAAATAAAATAAAATAAAATAAAATAAAATAAAATAAAATAAAATAAAATAAAATAAAATAAAATAAAATAAAATAAAGTAAAATAAAATAAAATAAAATCGAAAAAAAAATAAAATTAAATAAAATTAAATAAAATGTAAGCAAGTAAGGAAGTCTAAGTTGGGGTGGAACCGAACATTATATACCTAGCACGGTTGCCGTTTTGGCCGAAACGTACCATTTTTGGTATGCATTTTTTCTCCGGGTACGTTGGTACGCAACTTTCAAATTTGGTACGTTTTTGCCATTTTTACTTCAACGCAACTCCGCTACAAATATCAAACCTGCATTTGAATGACTACAAAAACTTATTTAGTCATAATGTTGTGTCTCTTTCACCCTCCAAGTGGTACCACTTGTACTTATGCGTAGGAGTCTTTCTCTGTCATACGTCGCCTTGATATTTTTAGAAGACGTTGTAAAGAGGTACCACTATTTGTTCGTGATAAAAAATAGCACCAGCAAGTAGTGCTAATGAAATTAAAATTATTATCATATTTGTCTTAGTTCTGAAGCGGAAAAATAAAGATGTATAGGTAAGTTTTATAATCGGGGAATATGCGCAAGCAAATGAATGGAATTGTGGACATTTTAATTTATTTATTTACTTTTACTCATTATAGGGTATATTTAGAAGAATAAAATGTAATATGTTTTTAGTTTTTTTATGTTTATACATGCACATATGTATATTAAACCCCGTTTCGGTGTAAATTTAAGTCAGCAAATAAACACCTGAACTGCTTAAAATTGTTTTAATAAATGTTATATTGTTTGCCTAGCAAATTACTTTTGTATGTTTTTTTTCGGTTTGGTACGAATTTTGGTACGCAAAATTTTAGGAAAACGGCAACCGTGATACCTAACTAGTACTAATCTATTATGGCAATAAAATAAAATTAAATTAAAAAAAAATTAATTTAATTAAATAAAAAAATATAAAAAAAATTAAAATAAAAATAAACAAAAAATAAAATTAAATTAAAAAAAAATAACTCTATAAAATAAATAGCAGAATTTTTATGCTGAAAATTGGGCGGCGCCACGCCCACTCTCTCAGAATCCACAAAACTTTTTTGCGGTCGAGTTTTGCTTGAAAAGCTTATTATGTGTGCAATATCTTATTGGTATAGGTTATATAGTTATAAAAATTTCGCGTTTTACATTTCACAAACAAATATTTCAGAACTATGTTAAAAAACTGGGCGTGGCCGTGGACCGATTTCGCCCATTTTTACAACAAACAGTTACCTTTGTATATTCAACATTTCAACTTTTACCGGAGTTATGGCATAAAAAGTTTTATGGAATAATCCACTATAAAAGGGGCGGGGAAACGCCCATTTTCGAAAATGTATATATTTTCGACTTTCTTCGGTCACGGACACTTTGAAAGTGAAATCGAAATGATATAAAGTTATTTTACGGAAAGTTATTGCCTTATAAATGTATCAAGTATCCTTTTCAAAACCTTTCGTATAAAAGTGGGCGTGGACCTTTACCGATGTGGCAAATTCTTTTGCAGAACATTTCTTGCATTATTGTGCTGAAATTCGTTCCATATCTTGCACGGTTTTTGATTTATAATTAATAATATTTCTAAATTTGACTTAATGAAAAGTGGGCGGTGCCACGCCCATTTTCGAAAATTTCTTTAAAAATTTATTTTCTGCCTTAAAAAAATGTACACACCAAATTTTATCGTTATTATGTACTTAATAATATCTTTTTTGTATTTTCCTAAATATTCTATATATAAAAAGTGGGCGTGGCTATTATCCGATTTCGCCCATTTTAAATAACGCTTGGAGATAAGTGCAAAGGAACCTGCATACCAAATTATAAAGATATCTCAAAATTTACTCAAGTTATCGTGCTAACAGACGGACGGACGGACATAGCTTAATCAATTTCCTTTTTCCTCCTGAACATTTTGATATATTTAAGTCAACATCTATCTCGATCCATTTATGCCGTTACAACTACCGTTAGGTGACTAAATAGTGACTAATAATATACCTTGTGTGCGTAGCATCACTGGGTATATTGAGAATGAACAACTTTGAAAAAAAAATTGTGGAACATTAAAAAGAATTCTGTATACAATTTATAAAGTTGGAAATATCTATGAACAAGAGTTCTTGTTACTGTACTAAATAAATGTACAAAGTTTAATATAAAGGTTAACTCTAAAATTATTGTGGACCTTTTTATAAATGTCTTCCAATTTAATTTGATTCTCATTTGTATTGCATATTTATTTATGCTCATTAATTATTAATATATATTCTTAGGCTTTCCTTAACTTCTGTCACTTATAAAGAGCACATCTTCCTTAAGGTGCTTAACTATTTCCTCCTTTGAGGACATGTTTGCTACTGACTGCATGCAGTAAGGAGATTGTATGACGTGTGTTTATATATGTATATTTGCTTGTTAACTGTTTTCTCGTTTTGCTTGATCCTTTTTGTAACATTGGGATATAAATACATGTCTTCGACGTCATTAATTTGCTTTTAAGATGGCAGAACATTACTCTTGTCGAAATAATTTATGTTCTATCTTTTTTCGTTTTAAGAAAACATTGACTTTAAGATTGTCAAGCGGGATAGCACAGCTGCTGCAAGGGGGTATCTTTGCTTTAGTGTACGTATCTCGAAATAATTTTCCGATTACAGGTACCTGAGAATACAAGCTTAAGTCCAGGCATGCGTACCCCAAGTTCTAAGTTGGTATAAATTCAAGTGATATTTTATCACCTAGCGAAAAGAGTAAGGTTCGACAGTAGCTTGAAATAGGACTGTGTCTAACAGTACAGTGAATTCATTACTCGCCAATCCTAATTGAGTCTAGCGCTTTGCACACATTTAAATAGCCTCCCTCTCTGCTGCAACTTGTTTTTGTGTTTGCTGCGCTTAGAAACTTTCGCCAACAGCATCATAAATGTGTCATCATCAACTATCTCTTTAATCCCTTCGTCCATACCATAAATAACATAATTGCCATTTAGCCACATAGTACAAAGTGCGAACAAACAAAGTATTACTTGCATAAGTTCGATGGAAAATTGCAATTTTATTGCTTAAAAATATGCTGCATTTAATTTTAATTGGAATTTAGTTACCGCAGAAAAAGTTGTGCGCCAACAAAATGTGAATATTGCACGGTTAGTCAATTTCAAAATCCTATTATTACACATAATTTAGCAGAGACTATGGAACGTCGATGTGCAGTGATGGACAGTGTGCATTCCGACTCACGAAATTACCAAAAAAAAAAAAGAAAAACAAGGGAAACCCTATACCTACTCGTATAATAGATGCTTTCAGGAAAGCACAGTGCATCATTTTTAGGTTGCAGAGCCAACAGAAATATTGTTGCAAGAGCTTAATTCGACCTCGATATTTATCAAAAAAGTACATGCTAAGTGGCAAGACTCAAAAAGGAAAGCACAAAAGTTCATCCAAATGGGTCAAGTCGGTTTGGAGATAGTAGCCGATATGTTAAAAAATAAATAACCAATGGTAACCCAACTTAGAAATATTTTTGTTAAATACCTTCCGCTGGGTACAAAATTGTCATATTTAATTAAAAAAATGCACATAAGTGGCAACACTCAATATCTTTTGTTTCATACCCATAGCATATCTCAAGTCATTTTGTTTAAGTCTCAATTATTCCCAAACCCAAAATAAAACACACTTTATTTTAGTTGTAAAACATTAAGTAAAAAACCAACTTTAATCCCATTTAGCACAAACTAGCACCAACCAACTTCTTACAAGCACCATAGCACGACCAGCACAGCACATCACACCTTTTGCAACTAACTCATCTCTTATCTGTTTTATGTATTCATCGTTCACCACACAACGTTGCCAGATCAATCTCTATTAAACACAGTACACATTTAAAAAAAAACCAGATAGCTGGCAATTCTGTAAAAACTTTCTTAATGGCAGCACTTAAGTAGGAGGATTGGAAATGTAGCATGTTTACCAAATTTCTATCTACCAAATTTCATCTAAATGCTTAGAAATCATTTCCGCGATAATGGCGGATGTGAGTAGATAATGAGAGTACGTGGCAACCCTAGCTGATAACCCTAACTATAAATATTTTTGTTAGAATGCGACTTAAAATACCTTTCGTTTTATACCTACATTGTCTTACCCTAAGTTATTACAAAAAAAACGAAGTTAGGTGGCATCCCCAGACTCCGAACGGTATCTACACAGGCAGATGAATTTTAGCTGAGGAGCTTATTTCACTCAGAAATACACTCGGAGGGTTGCCAACTACTCCCGAGGGACGAATACATTTAAAAAAAAAACTTCCGTGATGGAAGTGTGTGAGCGTGGATTAGCAAATATACAAGAAAATCTCATATTTAAAGTTATAAGATATTATTTTCTTTGAAGCATTTATTTTTATTTCTGGTTATAATGTTAGTTTTATTTTTATTCCTCAGCTCTTCAAAATCGTATACTGTGCCCTATATCAACCTCCATCGCCATCAGCACCACTAAAATGTGAATGATGAAGGCAAGTTGCGTGGTTTACGTCCCACGTTCAATCTATTTAAAATTATGTGCTACTAGCAATATGAGATGGCTGTTGTTATTATTCGCATAATTGTTGCTGTTCTTGCTATGTTATACAGTAGCAGTTGTGCTGTGGAGGGTCGAATAAAAGCTCAACTAAAATTAAATTGATAGAAATGACAAAGCGTGCCAGTACAATGAATCAGTGAAAAGATGAATGAATCGACGGACGTCGGTGTTGCTAGTTGGAGAAGCATGATGCCCGCTTGGTTGTCTGTTTGGTAAGCAAACTCATTGGATGTTAGTTGGTGAAGAGTGTGAGGATGTAAGTGTAGAACCGTACTCAAATGTAGCTGCTGGCATTCAGTGATTGTTTGGTTAGGTTGGTAGTCCTTTAAATGGTTACTTTAGTAGCGAGGAAAAAGGCACTGCCAATATATAGACATAACTGTAACAAAAGGTATAAAATGTTATACATACATATATACAAACATATAAAAGGTATGTGCGCGTTATAATTTGGTGTAATTTTGCACAAAGGACTTTTCGGAAAAGTTTCATTCCATCACCGAATTGTGGCTAGTAAACCCCAAAACTAAGATAATTTGTTCACTTTCTTAATTTTGTATGTCGTTCGCTGCGTTTAAAATAAAGTTGTAAACGAATTATGTATGTATAATGTACAAAGTAATTACTTTGATGAGTTGTTGTAATTCCGTTAAGCGCATTGAAAGTGACATTTTGGGTTTACATTAGAGATGAGTGGAAGATGCCGGTACTCACGGCGCATACGGTATTCACTTTATAATATATAAAATGAGGGGCATGGAAAGGTATTAGAGAAATCGTGACAGACATTGCAAAAAGTTTCCTTCTCGAGGTTCCTAAGAAATCCTTTCCTTCAACACTTCAACGTCCCTTCCTTTAATTTCCTTTTCCGTTCCCTCCTCATCTCTCTCTTTTTTTGTTTCACTGTCTTTTATTTTCTTTCCTTTCCTTTTCGTTTTTATTTTATCATTATGTTATATTATATTATATTATATTATATTATATTATATTATATTATATTATATTATATTATATTATATTATATTATATTATATTATATTATATTATATTATATTATATCATATTATATTATATTATATTATGTTATATTATGTTATATTATATTATATTATATTATATTATATTATATTATATTATATTATATTATATTATATTATATTATATTATATTATATTATATTATATTATATTATATTATATTATATTATATTATATTATATTATATTATATTATATTATATTATATTATATTATATTATATTATATTATATTATATTATATTATATTATATTATATTATATTATATTATGTTATATTATATTATATTATATTATATTATATTATATTATATTATATTATATTATACTATATTATATTATATTATATTATATTATATTATATTATATTATATTATATTATATTATTTCATATTATTTTATTTTATTTGTTTAATTTTTTTGTTGAATTTTTTTAGTTTAGTTTATTTCACTTTATTTTATTTTATTCATTTTATTTTATTTTATTTTATTTTATACATTTTATTTTATTTTATTTATTTTTTTTTTTTTTATTTTATTTATTTTATTTTTTTTTTATTTTATTTAATTTAAAAGTTTTTTTTTATTATATTTTATTTTGTAGTCTTGGGAATCGTACCCGAGATCATACCTGTAGAGCAGCCAAATATTTTATAAGGTATTCTAGAATCTGTAGGCTGGCGCCTCGAAAGGCTATGGAAATTTAGAAGTTCAAAAAAATGTGTTCCTATCATATTTATGATTTTGGTAAAAAATGCTATTTGTATTGCACAGGAAGAAATTTACTTAGGCTAAATTCAGATAAAAAAAAACAACATGTTGAGACCTATTAAGATATTCCCACTAATATATGATTTCATACAAACTGTAGGGGCTACACTCATTTTACCGACTTCGAAGGGAATCTGCTAAGCCTGTAATGTTATTGCTGAGAAGCTTTTTCAGGCCAAAATGCAATGGGATCCCGCTGTTCAAATAATAAAATTTAAATTAACGCGCCCTGTAGTTTCGGGATCAAATTTAAGTGAACACCTTTGCCCATCTCTAGTAGAATCGAGTTAAAGACAAAAACTTTTGTTTAAATATTGGATTGAGTGAAAATTTTTCAATTAATTTTGTAATTAACATGTAATGAAGTAGAACTTTGGGGAGAAATACTTTTGTACTTATGTATATTTTACACGCTGGGGCTTATGGTTAATTGAGAGCACACATAATCTGTTGAAGTTGTTGTTGTGAATCCTTTAAATATTTGGCGGTAGATAAGCATGTTGCGGTTATCTTATTTAAAACCGGAAATACCATTAGCAAATCCAAGATACAACCGTTTGAGGAGTAGACAAAACCATGGCACCTTCAAGCTGTCGGAACGGAAACCGGTTGCGACCGAGTTGCCAGTAATGTACTGGGCGACGATTGACACCACCGGTGGGTTTGTCATGCAAAAGTTTACCAGTGAAATCATTAGGTGTGTTAGGCGACAAAATTTCCAAATCTGTCAGTAAAGAGACAATGAAGTAAAACTCTCTCGAAACGCAAAAAGTAAATAGTTTCCGCCGAAGAGGAGTATGAAAAAACTTGCAAGCAAACCGCTGTAGCTTTTTTCATTGGTTAGTAACTCAAAATTTGACCTTTTTGTTGTTGTTTTACCATGACACGATTTTTTTTTTTTCACTTGCAAAACTTCCTAAGTGAAATTTCCCAAGCAGAAGCTTGCAACTTCCTCGCCCAATGTAATGTGAAAATGCGCTTTCGCCCTTCAAATTTGTTTGTGTCGCCGAACACTATTCAGTAAAAATTGTACAAAAAATTTTATTTTCGCCGAACAGAGCTATTGCCATTGTATATCAAAACATCTGTAAAGTTCTATTCCAGGCACATCAATATGGAGTTTTTTGAGGCTATTCAATATGGCGGTGCATCCGAGGTAAAGCGAACTGCTATCTTTTAGCGAATAAAAGAAAGAGGCGCAGGATGAGATAGAATTTGAAAAAAGAAGTAACCGTGAAATTAGTAGTGTCTGCTGATGCCAAAAGCTAATTAGGCTCTCCTTGAGCCTGACTCTACAACTCATTTTTCTAGTCGAATGGTTTGAAGGTTGAACATACAATTATCTTATTTATTTCATTTACAATAACAACTCAAACAATTCGAAAAACCTGTTATAATCCACTAATAAATCAATTTAAATTACAAAAGTTGCGCTCAAATAAATTTAAATGGATATTCCGTTCACAAGATGTCATCCCCACCTGTCGCATAAGAGCTTAAATTGTATAAATAGCTTAATTAAGCACGTCGAAGGAATCGAAATTAATAAACACAAATTTATTTCTTTTGCACGTCGAAATTACAGGCCCTCCAATGTTCACTAAGCTTCTAACATGAGACTTTTGCTTTGTTTGGTGAGGCTCCTGCAAAGCCCAATTAACTTTCATAACAATCAGCTGATTTATGAGTCCATAATACCGACTATAAAAACCATTTGACACCTCAGTGTGTGCACGTGTCCAAGCATTTGAGTCATTTTGCAATATGATCCAAGAACATATGATTGCGATACTAAGAAAAAGACATGTGATGTACATACTTAACGGTGTTTTTATTTTATTTTCGCTTAATCCAATGCTATTTATAATGGGTAAGTCAAGAGGACTTTTTTACTTACATATGTAACTAAATAGAAGGGATGTAATTTTTTTCGATTTTCACAATCCTGAGAAAACGGAATTAAGAAAAGTGAAAAATTTTTTGAGAAATTACCTGAGCTTAAAATATATAACAATCAAATTGTTTGAATGTTTTTTTTTTATTTGAAAGGAAAGTTATTCCATATGAAAACAAATTAAGGTCACATAAGTACCCAAACTTTTTATATGCAACAGTTTTAAATTTTGAATCAAATTTTTCGAGATGTTGCGTATTTTCAGAATTAAGAAAGAAAATTAAAATAATTTGCACACATTTTCAGCCCAATCTATACTGTAATAAGACTTTAGAAAAGTGACATGAAGAATATTGTAAAGTTCTTCTGAACCACTTTCAGAATTTTTGTCTGTCTGTTTGAACTCAAGGATCTCGGAAACTAAGAAATTAATTTGTATGGGACTTTCGCTCCTAGACAGCCTATAACTTAGGACGTGTGCAAAACTTTTTCTTATCAAAATCGCATGATGAACTAAAAAGATATACATATTAAAATTGAGGTCCCTACTGGAAAAATTTTCATTCAAATAGCGTGCCTCTGTAAAATTTTGGTCTACTTTTTTGTTTAATTTAGTTTTCAATTTTACCTACAGTTGTAGTCAATATAATAGCAGTGAAATTAAACTTGATATATTTCGACGACATAAAAAAAGCTGTGTTTTTAATAATTTTTATTTAAAATATAGACAAAATCCACATAAAAAGAAATTTCAAAATTTACACAAAAGTTCACACATTTTTTAAAGTTTAATTAACTTTCCTGAACTTTGTGTAAACTTTGAAATTTTTTTTATATGGTTACTGTTATGGAATTCACTATATATTAAATGAAAACTATTAAAATCACAGCTTCTTCTTATTTCGTCTAACGATATCCATTTTCACTACTATTATATTAAACATAGCTGTAAATTGAAAATCAGTTTCGAGTAGGTATAATTACAGTGGTGTAGAAAAAAATGTATTAAAATTTATTTAATTTGCTGAATTTATCCATCTATCCACACATCTTTCATCAAACTCTAGACAAGTTGTGTCTGTACACGCGCGACGCCGGCTACCCTGCTATGTCTAAATAATTTATCACTGTGAGTTTTTTCACACTTTTATATAATTTTCTTCACAAAATATTTGCATCCCTAGTATGTGTACTTTTTTGTTGGGTATAATATGTACGTACGTCCAGCTGCGACATTTGGGCGTGTGTCTTGCAAGTTTTTTAGTATCAAAAAACATATAAATAGGCGCCGTTCAGAAGTGTAAAATACATTGTGATCTTTGACCTATGAACATATGTTCACCGCTGCTGTTAGTATATGTATTAGGGATGCTGCGAGTATTTGAGGGAGTTTTCACCATCTCCAGTAAGTTAATTGACACTTCATCTGACAGATAGCTGAACGATTTTTGTCAATTTAGCTGTCAGTTAGCGTGAAAAGAACCCTTAATGAAGCACCGATAGAAATATGTATAAGTATACGAGTATATGATTTTTAACCCAGGTATGCTAGTCGGTACTCCATTTTTATTCACTGAATAACAATTTTGCATTGCAGCCTTTATTCAAAATTTTGGAATAAGGAATGCAAAATTTGCCATACTTACTCTTTTTGACATTCCGGAATAATTATTTCTTTTGCATTACTCATGTGGAATAACAAAAATTTAAAAGCATTCCGTATGTAAATAATGAAGTTAAAAAGCGGTCTTTAGATGAAAAGTATGTTTTTAGGCAGTTTTGAATTGACATATGTCTTGCACTAATAGCCAAAATGATGAATTTCTAGATTTTCTATTTTTGATTTAAAGTATAGGATTGATTGAGTTTCCGCTAGGTTTAGGATTGCCTATTCACCATTTCGGTCACATGATTTTACTTTCAGATATTTTTTAAAATTTATCAGTCGATTTTTCTTTTTTTTTTGAAAGAAGCAACAGATCTACTGCAACTGCAGCATAGTCCCAGCATAGGCTTTCGCGTTTCAGATAAATTTTGGATCGCGCAAGTTATAATCGGTTAAAATGTATGTCGGGGGGAAAACGCAAGTGGGTGGCACACCGAGGTCGATCTCTGACAGGATTGCGGTAGTAGATATGTTTAAGAAACATAAGCTGTAGTCATTTCATTCGTTTATTTCATTTGCATTGCATGCAATTCGCAATCAGCTTATAAAATATTCCAAAGATATAGTTTATAATAAAAACAAATAATATTACTCAAAGGTTGTCCCCTATGCAACATGGGCTCCGCACCCGCCCCCCCCCCCCCCTTCTACTCACTGAACAAATAATTAAATCATATACAATAAATTAACTCAAAAAAACGACTTGCCCTCCATAAAGCTTACACAACAGAGTTTACAAAGGAATGCGGAATGCATTCCTTTATGTATGCAATCCAGTGAATGAAAAGAAAGGAATAAAAATAGGAATAATTATTCCGGGATACAAAAGGGAATGAGGACTGCAAATTTGCATTATTTATTCCAAAAAAATGGAATAAAGGCTGCAATCAAAAATTTTGCAATCCAAGGAATGCATTCTTTAAGAACTCTGACTCAGGGTGTTATAAATTTGTCCGTATGCCCATGGATTTGTAACATAAAGGCATAAAGGAATCGAAATAGATATAGAGTCAAAGTTAGAAAAAAAGCTGAAATAAAACTGCAAAATGAGAGTTAACTGTGGAATGTAAGTTAACCCCTGTGAAAATTTTCATTAGAAAATTAAACGAAACTGTTAGAATGCGATTGGATGAATAATATAGAGAATTGTGGAAGCTTCAAGAGAATACAAAAGGTCTAGTATTTCAAGAATAACAAACTTTTTTTTAATTTTAAGGACTTTAAGATCCAGCAATCCAAAAATGAGTTGGAACAATGAGTGAGGGCAATAAGTCTGGACGGAGAGTGCATTCAGTAGCGTATTATAGTGGAAATTTACGTCAATTCGTGTAGGAGTTTCGAGGGATTAGCCCCTTTTGCAAACGAAGATACACTCGTTGTGTACATAGAGACAAAGAAGTCATTTATCGGGCAAAAAAGAAAAAACCAATTATGGAAAAACCGATGTATATTGAAACGATTTTCCGTCATACATTGTCAAATTTGATTTTGTAACAAAAAGTCCTTTATCATACACCTTCAGATATGGATTTCCCCAGAAAAAGCCAATCAATAGTTCACTTTTACAATACATTACCAAAACGTGCAACACCCGGTGTTGCATATGCATGACAACCACATTGTTGGCTTTTCACATGATTTAATGATTTATATTCAATTATTTGATCATGGCTTTTCAGACATGGAAGCTTGGGGTGTGTTCGTAAATGCAGTGTTGCAAATACACCTAACGGCCTTATTCTGAGCATTGCCGGTCATTTTAGAACTGTAGGATTTGTAACTAATAAATTGTCATGAGAAACATGCGCGATTGAGAATAAAATAGTAATATTCTCAAAAAAATTGTGAAGCGAAACATATACAAGGTGGCGCAAAAGTAATCCTCCTATCAGAAAATGCTATAAATTTTGCGATTGGCCCCTAAAGTCAGTTCTGTTTTGACATTTGTGTAGTAAACACATGCGAAATACACGTTAATAAACAATGTTACGCTACACTGCTCCAGAACGTCGAATATTGCTGACTATTTATTTGACCAATAATCGGTCGGGGCCAAACGGTTACTGTGAATGGTGAGCGCTACAGAGCAATGATCAACGAGTTCTTTTTGCCGCAACTTGATGAATTGGGATTGGAAAACATGTGGTTCCAACAAGACGGTGCAACAGCACACACTGCACGTGCCACAACCGATATGCTGAACATCGGAAGCTTACTTTTGCGCCACCTTGTATAACATTACATATACCTCTGAGGAGATTAAGGCCGAGCTTCTCAACCAAGTTGTGGTGTGTTGCTTCTAATTTTTTCTACAAATTGGCGAGACTTACAGTTTATGCCGATTCCGAACGGTATGTGCAAAGCAGATGAAATTTTGCTGAAAAGCCTTCCATGGCAGAAATACACTCTTAGGGCCGCTTTCATAAAAGCCGGTTAACGCTAACCGGGGTTTAATTTACGTATTTTGTACGGTTAACTGTCAAATTAATCGCAGATTAGGTTTAACCGCCCTTTATGAAAGTGGCTCTTAGAGTTTGTCAAACCACTGCCGAGGGGCGAACCTTTTTCAAACCACTTTTAATGTTACCTGTACCACGAACCTTGGGCCTGCGGTGTGGTAGGCCAGCAACATAACCACCACACCGCGGCGGCCGCCGACAAATGAATTATGCACTACAAAATGGCGGTCGCATACCAAATTTTAACTGGATATCTCTAACACTGAGGGACTAGTTTGCGTTGAAGCAGACAGGATGGGCAGTAAAAATCGGCAGACTTTATGTCAGTGAAGGAATAAAACGCTCTACTCGACCTATGGACCTCGGTTGTGCCGTAAAATATTACGTAGGGCAAATACATAGTCTCAAGCTTTATTGGCCTTCGTGGCTCATTAGTGCGGTTACTATTACACCTTATATTTGTAGCTTCGAGTTGGATGTGTTACCAAAAGATAGTCCTAAGCTAAATACATTATTTACAAACATTACTTACCATACTAATATCTGCGCAAAACTCGTAATTCATCGGGCTGGAAAAGCTCCAAAAAAGTCGCTCGACAAGACCTCAAACAGATACAACAAATACAGCATCTCGCAGTACGAGTAATTTTGAGAGCCATATTAAGTAACTAACTTAACGATCGAGTCGAGAAAGATGTAAGAGAATTCGACTTGAGAAGTATTAAAAAAGTAATACAAATTTAATTCACTTCAGAACCTAGTTATAGAACGCTGTGTTTCTGCAGTGTTATTCGAGTCGTTAGAGATTAGCTTTAGTTATCTAATATAACTCTAATAGATAAGAATATCTAAAATTAGTTATACGGCTAGCCAACGCTTAAAAAGCAGCCCCAACATCATACATATATTCTGAAAACATTAACCTTGGAAAACCGAAACATAATCTTCGATATAAAGTGAGTGTTCTCCGAATCTACTGCTCTCCTTCAAGTTAGGTGGCACTGTTAGCTCCAGGGGAAAGCAGATAGGGAAGGAGAGGCAAAAGCTCGGTGGGCCAATTAAAAGGTTCCCGCGTCAGTCGACGATAGCTAGAAGTTGTTGGTACCGGTTTACCGAATTAATTCCACCAAAAGATTGCCTTCTTCCGCAACAATAGACTTAACTTTGTGATGAACCAAACAGGGTTATACTGAAGTTGAAAGTCCTATGCCAGAAATAAATCCGGTACAAGCACCAGCCCGACTGCTGTGGTAACGATTTCGTCGCCTCTTACGACATGCAGACCTACCTCTGGTATATTCTAACCACCAGAGCTGGGTAAATTCAATTCCATTACAGTTACAAATACATTCCTCAGTAATTGGGAAAAGTTATCAATTCCTTTGCTTCACACAAAAGGAATTGATTACATTTCAATTCCTCAAAAAAATTTACCAAAAGTACTTTCCTCTTTTTGAGGCTCGATTACAAAATTTTTTTTTTTTTTGGAATTGAAGAAAAATACTTTGCGCAAATTTAATTTCTTCCCCAATACTTTGAAAAGGAATTGAAAATGTAATTGAAATTTTTACAATTACATTACAAAGAATCCCAAAAGGATTTTCGAATTTCCCATTACATTCCTCAAAGGAATTGTGAAAGTACTTGAAAAGCGAAAAGTTAATTCATATATAAAAACGTTTTTATATAGATATTGATGTAATTTTGGGGCAATATTATTCAATATTTAAAAAGGGATCCCTTCCAAGCATAATTACCTACATTCGAACACATCAGGGAGCATAGGGTCGTCCTCATTTTTCAGCCAAGTAGAGGCGTCCTCTTCCCGCTATTGTCAAAGGCGTGTGTAGATAAGGATTTAGCGGATGAGTAAATATTCTTTGATTTCATAACTTAAACAACCTAAACTATGAGAACCTTTATCTCCAACACTACAAGGCTCACAAGCTACTGAAACCGTCCACGATTTCTTACAAATATATCATGGCGGGGTTGAGAAACCACTTTTAGAACGTGACCTTTATTTGTCGAGAAAGAGCTTGACTTGTCAATTTCCGCTAATTTCCGTTAAGGCAGGTTCTCAAGTAATCGAACTTATTGACACTGTCCGCCACAAATAAGCATAAACTCGAGGTTCTTCAGTATATGATTCATCTACGCCCTCGCGCTGGAGGACCAGAAGGAATACGAGGAAAGGGAGTCGTTTTATGACAAATTATATAAAGCAAATTAGTGCTGACCCCGCCATGATATCAAACTTTTGCTTGACGGCTTCAACACCAGTCCAAGGGAGTCTTTCGTTCGATTTTCGAAAATTTTAGCCTAGATGACATAACTTCCAACGGAAAGACACCGCGGCCAAAACATGGGCGGGCGATACTAAGCTGCAGCATAAAAAGATCCACAAAGCTACAACTGCAACTTGATAACATTGGGATCAACTGCAACATAGCTCCAATGTCTTCATTGTGCGTAATTTTCGAGTTCCAAATAACGATCGAGAGTCCTTGCAGTGTGCTCTCAAGGCACTTGGAGCAATTTTGGACATAACCACTTATACCTGTAGGTATATACCCTTACCATTCAGAGTATACATCAAGCATTTTCTGATTATAAAGAGAGTCGTCAAACGGCCGTAGCCTAAGAAGTGTAAGCTCTCCCCGCATTTGGGTTCAACCACAGCCACCACGAAACTCCCAGAAGGGCACACAATCTAAGTACCGAAGTACCGCATGTGTGGTTCAGCACACACGTTAAATGTGGAAGCATATCATGTGTGTGCTGTAGCTGCCCTGTGTGCTTATTCCCCGTGGTACCAGAGCAGTCCCCTGGTAGGACTCGAAAGTAGCATGCACACCCGTAGGCAGTTTATATAAAACAAGCCACATGCGAGGAAGTCGCCTTTTACTACTGGCATGCCTTACCCGGATATATATGTAGGTGACAACAGTCGGTTACAGAGCCGCAACAACACCCTGAAGGCAGTACTTGGAGAAGATATAAGAAAAAAGGCTATTCACCCGGCGGTTATTGATTACGAGGCGCCAATATGGTAGCCGAATCTATGCGACACCAGCTGAAGGAATCAGAACTGCTAGGGGATATCTTCTTGCGGCGTTTGAGTCTCACTTCCACCAAGAGACTAAAGTGTTAAATGTTAAAGAGAACACGGAAATATTAAGCAGACTTTCTCTTTTGGGCGAAGATCCGTAGTCCAAATCTAAAAGAGCTGAAGAAGAGATCACCCTTCCCAGGGAGACTAGAGTCAATCTTACCTATCCAAATACATTCCCTGCAAGTTATATGTCCACTCATGACATCAAACATCTCTTCAATTACACAGTTAATAACAACAACAACAAGAATAATTAATTACTTCTGCAATTCCTTTGAGGAATGGGAAATTGGAAATTACTTTTGGGATTGCTTGTAATGTAATTGGAAAAATTTCAAATCAAATTATTTTCAATTATTTTCCAAAGTATTAGGGAAGAAATTACATTGGCGCAAAGTACTTTTTTTCAATTCCAAAAAAAAATTTTTTGTATTCGAGCCTTAAAACGAGGAAATATTATTAGGAATGGAAAAGGAACTGATTACTTTTCCAATTACTTCTAATTGGGAATTAACAGTAATTTGATTCCTAAAGTAATGATTACTACCCAGCTCTGCTAACCACCTAACAACGCAGGAAACTTACTCCCAGAGCGTAGTTCCTCCGAACAACATAACGTCCATTTCTGCAGCATAGCATCTTTTCGGGTGGAGCCATCAGTAAAGATTATGAAGGATACCTGTACCTAGTATTAACTAGAAAACTGACTCCGCTTCTAGGTACGAATCTAAGTTTGAGAGAGTATTTTCGCCGAAGATAATGAGTCAACATACCGTCCCAGGATACATTCTTTAACCCTAAATCGTATTCTACTTGCATCTTTCGAAAACTCAAACTTCTTTCAATTTTTTTTTTTTGGCTGGGAATCTATTGAACTTTATTTGAAATCAATTTTTTTTCGTCTTATTAACCATTTAGTACATTTTTTAATTACTACAATTTATTATTTATATATTTGTATGTATAACCATAGAATTTTCACTCATACAACAACATACATGTATGTATATATTTATATATATTACGTATGTATATACTTTAGCAAAATACAAAGCATTTCAAATAAGTAGTCAATACACGAAATAGCTAAAATACACAGCAAAAATTTACAAAACATTTTATTTTTGTTTTTGTTGCTAATAGTTTTACTACTATATATGGTATAACGGTTTCTTTGCGTATGTGGTGTTGGTTGTAAGTCAGCAAAGGCATTCTTTGGAGGAAGCGCGAATCAAGGAAAGACTAATTTTCCATGAGTGGAAGGAAGTTCACCTTATTTCGAAGATTTCCCTAAGAAAGGATTTTAATCACGAAAAGCCTATTTCAGCTAAAAATGTATGATATTTAGTTTGTAATAAAGCGTTTTTAAAACTAATTCTGAAGTCGGGTAAGAAAAGCAAATTTTTTAATTACCTCTATTCAAGTTACAATTAAAAAAAATTACAGTTAATAAAAAATAAGTAACTTTTCGTAACCAAACTTTTTGAAAAGTTTCTAAAATTAGAAATTTAAAACGGCACAGTTACTTATGCATATTTTTCATTCCCCACATGCTTGACAAATTTATATTTTTAATTGAAAACCGAAACTTTAGCAAGCAGAAATAATTACAAGTGCTTACAATTCTGGTTGCTTGCTCGCAAGCGACAAGTTTAAAATTTTGAAAAAAAAAAAATCATTTTGTTCTTTTATTTACACGTTGATAAGTGCTTACCGGTTGTTATAAATACAATTTTAACAAACACTTGTAGTTTGAAATGTTTTGAAAAGTTAATACAGGGTGGCTGATGAATTTTGCTACATTAAGAAACTCAAATAATTTTTTTTTCAGTGTATGGAATTCATTTTTCTTTTATTCATGTTAAAGCTCATTAAATTTTATTAAATATAGCTTAATTAGTTTTAAAAATAATGGAATTTAAATGCCCCCCCTGCTCGTCGATGCATGTGCGGCATCTTACCAAAAAGTTGTTCATTACTGCTTGGAGAGTTGAGACAGGAATAGCCGCAATTGTTTCTCGAATGGATTGCCTTAGTTCATTCAAATTTGTTGGTTTTGCTTTGAAGACTTCCTGTTTGCAATAACCCCACAAGAAAAAGTCAGGTGCAGTAAGGTCAGGCGACCTGGGTGGCCAACGGAATGTGGAGTTTCTGGATATCAGCTTATTGGGAAATTTTCGTCGCAATTCTGTCATAACAGGTTGGGCTATATGAGGACTGCACCATCTTGCTGAAACCACACAGAGTTGAAAGAAATTCTCATTCGGCGTAATTCTGGATAGAAAAACTCTCTCAACATGCTCAAGTAACGGTCTCCAGTAACCGTAACGGTGTGACCGTTTTCTTCGAAGAAGTAGGGCCCGACAATGCAGTGTGATGAAACTGCACACCACACTGTGACACGAAGTGGATGCAATTCCGTCTCATGGAGTATCTGTGGGTTGGAAGCACTCCATATTCGACAATTTTGTTTGTTTATGTTGCCGTTTAAATCGAAATGGGCCTCGTCAGACATGAAAAGACAGTTCAACATGTTTCCATCCTCTTCCACCATTTGAAGCATCTTCTGGCAAAATTCCAAGCGAATCGGCAAGTCTGCAGCGTTCAGTTTGTTGGCCATTTGAATTTTATATGGGAATAAGTCCAAATCTTTGTGCATAATTGACTGTAATGACTGTCTGCTTACACCCATTTGAGCAGATAAGCTTCTTGTCGAAACACGTGGATTGTTTTGTATGGCAGCAGCTACAGCAGCGATTGTTTCCTCCGTTCGAACTGAAGGGTTTCGATGGTAAGGTCTTCTGTTGACTGTCCCATGCTCGGCAAAATGGTTTACAAGTCTTATTATGGTCCATCTGCTCGGAGGATTGCCGCCAAACGTGCGCCTATACTCTCTTTGAACCGAAACTACGGACTCCAGTGCGTGATAGCGGCGGACAATCCAAATTCTTGTTTCAGTGTCCCAGTTATCCATTTTTGTTAAATGTAAAAGTCAATCTGCAAAATAAAAAAAAAATTAACCAGATTCATTAAATAGAAAAAAAGTTATTTAATTTTTTTTTGGTAGCGGCTTTCATTAGCCACCCTGTATCTATCTCAGCAAACATTTACAGCTAAGATCAGATTTGTATTATAATAGCTGATATTCGAAAAATACAACTTATATGAGCAAAGGGGTTGAAAAAATCGACAGCTGGGTGGAAGATCACCCTATTTCAAAATATTTTTCAAAAACGCCCTTTTTCAAAATTTGGTTCAAAAACTCCCTATTTCAGCTAAAAAATAAATTGTATTTTTCATTGGGATAGGGCGTTTTTGAAACTCATTCTAAGTTAGGTCGTTTTTGAACCAAATTTTGAAATAGGGAGTTGTTGAAACAAATTCTGAAATAGAGTGTTATTGAAACAAATTCTGAAATAGGGCGTTTTTGAAAAATATTTTAAAATAGGGTGATCTTCCACCCAGCCGACGATTTATTAAATAATTTACGTCATTTAAAAAAAAAAAACAAATTTTAATTTAGAAAAGTTTATAATATTTGGAAAGTGAAAATGGAAATTAAAAAAACGTGTCAAAGAAATTTGCATACAATCGGTTTATGAGAATAATTTCAGAGCTCTTAATGGTCTAAATCTCGTAACCTTATATGGAAAGACATTTTATTTACGAGGTTTTCATGATTAAGAGGCATAGATGAACTGCCCTATTTTGTTATTCAGGGTAATTTTCAAAGTGGCGAGTGAATTTACATTCCACATTTAACTGAGGAATGTAAGTCAATTCGCGACTGTGAAAAATACGCTCATTAGGAGAGGCACCGTTGCTTCAACCTTGTTTCGGCTCCTCCAGCGGGTTCTACTTATATTAAGCTTTAAGGCAACTATGCAGTTAATGTTGTTATTAATTGCAGTTAATCATTTTCTTCTGATCTTCTTCTTTAACTACATCTTTACATTTGCAAGTGGTTAGTATATAAGGCCATATAGACGACATGACTATTGTATGTCTCTAAGTCTGGTATAATTATTTAGCTTTCATGTAAGCTAGTGTAAGGCATGTTTTTTAAAAGCACTTAAATATCATTCTGTAGGCAGCAAAAAAATTTATTGTAATGTACATATATAAGTATTTATGTAGTTTGTTGCAGCAGAATATAATTGCATTTGAAAAGTTGAACTAATTTTTACTAAGTAAATTATGTCTAAAATGTTCAGAATTTTTTATTTATATTTTTTGCAGTTTTTATTTGCAGTTTGAATTTTTTTTGTTTCCCATTTATAATTTTTTATCATTACCTTTATTATTTTTTCCTTTTTTTTTTTTGTTTTCTTTAGAGTCCTTAATTTTATTTTACTTTTTAATTTTAATTTTTAGATTCCACAGAAATATACCGTTATTTATTTAAATTAATTTATACTTTCTTTTTATAGTACACTTAAATCGTAAAATTCCTTTATCTCATAATATGATATTTTGTTTGAAATTACATTTTCAAAATAAAATAATCAAAATATATTTATTTGAAATAAGAAACTTTTTATTATTATAAGGCAATAAACAGAAATACAATTTTTGCATGCTTGGATTGGAAGTGGAAAAAAAAGTGTTTATTTTGTTTTCAAATTATTCCAAGTTGGTGGTTTTTTTTTTTAAGTATTATAAACAAAAATAATTTTAAATGTACGTTTGGGTAAATCCTTAGTTAAATCCAAAATTTATTTAAATTACCCAAATCGCGAGAGTCAAACGATTTGAATGAAAGTGCGCTGAATTCGCAAAATCTTAACTGAATAGTTATTGGATGCATCAAAGTATGCGCATACAGTTCGCTAAATTTTTATCAATCGGGTTTCCACATAGTTGTGTGGGCTTCAGGCCCACAATTGTCGAAAAATTTATAGATAAAACTATTTATTATGTGTACTAAAATTATGCTGAGAACTGATTCTACAAAAAAGTATGAAGGAAAGGTCATAAAACCAATCTGAAAAGTACGCTGAATATAAATCAAATTCACAGAAGACGAGTATAATAAGACTGGCTAAGACTTCACTTCAAGAATAATAAAGTGTTGATCATATAAGTATCTAGACATATAGCTAAAATCAGCACTGAATAAAGTAAAACCCATAGCACAGGATCGGAATTCTTAAAACAATTAGCTGAATATACTTAAATATGAAAAGCGCTGTGAATGTTCACTTGAATATGGAAAACCGATAATTAAGTCATTCATTCAGACGCTAAACAGCAATACGATGAGGTACAACTTTTCCAAGTGTACTTCAGAAATCATAAAATGTATATCAGAATAGTCATTTGTACTTCAGAAACTGTAAAATGTATTTCAGAATAATCAATTGTACTTCAGAAACCATAAATTGTATTTCAGAAACTGTAAATTGTTCTGCAGAAATGGTAAATTCCTATTAATTCTGAATCACATTTTGCAGTTTCTGAAATACAATTTATGGTTTCTAAAGTAAAATTTATATTTTATGAAGAACATTTTATGTTTTCTGAAGTACAATTGATTATTCTGAAGTACATTTCACAGATTCTGCAGTGCAAATAAATATTCTGAAGTATATTTTACAGTTTCTGAAGAACAATTTATTATTCTAAAGTACATTTTACAGATTCTGAAATACATATGAATATTCTGAAATAAATTTTACGATTTCTGAAGTACAATTGTATATTCTGAAATACATTTTATGATTTCTGCAGTCCACTTGAAAAAGGTGAAATACTAAAAACTCATTGAGCGTGCAATTAACGAGCTAAATTTTTTTGAAACACAATGAATTCTTACAATAATTACACGTTTAAACAATGTTAACACATTATCTTCACATACCCGTCTAAGTTTCTTCACATGCATTTTTGCATATAACTTTCTAAAATAGGATATGAAAAACTGGATCTACCCAAAATAAAAATCAATAAAATGTTAAAATATTTATTAAATATTTGCTGTATGCACACCTGTCTGGTTTCCAGATACATTTCTTTTAACTAGATAAATTCATGATTAGGAAAGCGTGGATTTAAAATTTATATTTCAAAATCCATCAAGCATCCAACATTTATTTCGTTTCAATAAAATTAATATATTATACATTAATAAAAATAATTTCTCTTTAAGGCAATCAATCTTTTGTTTATTGCTATTGCCGTACTCAACCTAAACCAATGCTATGACACTTTTTGCTTACTAAACATTTTTTAGCTTATAAATAGGATTGACAAAACTATGCCACATAAAAAATGAGAACTTCTTTTCTTAAAAAATATATAAGGCAACAAAAATGATTTATAATTAAAGGGAAGATCAAAAATTTGCACATCGATTTTCAAACTTATAGAAAACTAATTATATGTATGTTTTGTATATATGTAGAGTACATGGGTCACATTAAAAAAAAAAAAGATTTATTAAAATAAAAGATAGCAGTTTGATGAGTTTGCGCTTCTTGAATATTATATAGAAGATAAAACCACATGAATGTGTTAGCAGAATTCATGTTGTAATAGGGCATTACTATAGCACTCAAAACAAGAAATATATTTCATTAAAATAAAAGGAAAAAAGCACGCACTAACACATCAAACTGCTTTTGCATGCACTTTCTTCACCTCTCCTTATCTTCCTTTTACGATACAGAACTGATTGCATTATGTGGTGAACCCATTTGTGTCAGTACTTTATCCAACCATTGTAGCGGCCCATGCAGATGTATCTCTATCCAACATGGGGTCGATGTAACATCTTGTCTGTGATATTCAGCACCCCAACCTTTTACAAAACTCATACGTATTGTGCACATTTTAGTTAATTCGTAGACGGCTTCAAAGCCATTATTTACCGATTGTGATAAGAGTTGAGCAAATTCTTGATTATTAAATATTTTTAGGGAACAGCCTGGCGGTATCTTGCATACTGTGCTCGGATGGAAGCCATGATGATAATTACAGTTACGCGATTGCACAAATATTGCAGAGTCCGAGAGGCATTCGGCATAAACTTCACCAGCAACGTAATACAGGTGTACACCTTTGCCTGAAAATATTATGAAAATTTATTTGTTTGCATTAAAACATTAAATTCAGAAAGTTAATTAGCAGTTTTACTTTGGACCTAGGCGCACCCAAGACTTGTTAAAATTAACAAATGAAAATGCGGATGTTTCGATTGGGAATTTCGATGCATGACCTGTACCTGATACTGTACGTTGATGGCGCCACGTTACTGACGGTCAACCACAGGCAGCAAACAAAGGTGCAAATCACTGGCTGGTAGCATTAGCAAAGAAATACTGCTTGCAAGATATAAGGCAAACGGCCAACCGGTCTTGAGTTACCAGCCAGGTGAACATCGTTATGTAGGCAAAACGTCAGTCACTTGGGCTCAAGCGGTCTGGATATTGCAATCGGTTAAACTATTACTCAGACAGACTCCAAACCAACCCTGCCAAACGCAATACCGACATGCGCGTGCTCTCTTAAGGCACAAATTATATTTTGATTTACTCAACCGAGCAGATTTTCTAAAAAGTAACTATTGTCCAACACTGTTGTAGTAACAGCAAACATATTTCTGCCCGCAAAGTGGTTCGAGCTTTATGGATATGGGCAGCCCTTTGTGGGAATGAATTCTGGTGGTAGCACGTTTGCGTTGACCCCTGGTTTAGTAGGACTTCTGCTATACGAGTTTGGTGTCAACTCGTGGAGCCAACAACAGAAAAACACGGAAAGGTTATGACCTCTCGCAACCAGAAAAACAAAAAAAAAGAACGTGAAATAAACTAGCTAATAATAATAATAAAAAAAATAAAAGTACACTTACCTATATGACGACGTGTATTCTCTATAGTACTATTACGATTAACATTGCTTAACTGCCCCAAACAGCAACGATCCGAATTATTGGATGGATTCGTAAAACCATCAACTATAACTGAATTATTATTGCAATGGAATACCTCACCAACACGACAATTGAGTTCATAATAGGCAATCGATGCCCAAAAAGCTGGTTCGGAATAGCTCACCTGAGCTACATCACCCATTTGAGCATCAATTAATTGTGTGCCATCATTTGGATTATTTGAATTACCATCTTCCGAAGGACTATATGCTGGTGGGGGTGTGCCAGCCAAACTACCATATGGTGAATTAGGATTTGAATTAACCGTACTTGGGCTACCGGCTGATGTTAAAGGCGGACTATTTGGGCTCATATTATTAAAGCCATTATTTGAATAATTTACATTGGGTGGAATTGGTGGCTCAGACATTGATTGATTAAATTGTAGCATTGAATAACCGGGTGCAAATTCTGAATGCCGTGGCACCAATACAGGCGGCAGTACAGGACTTTCGACACGTTTATAATGATAAGGATTAATGCAAACTTCTTTTTGTTTGGCGCTAAATGGATATTGACAAATTTCGAGTGGCTTTAGTTCATGATGTGATTGTAAATCTGGCCAACGCCAAACGCGACAATAGATAACATGCGGCAGTCCTTTCCGATGTGAGACCTATGAATGTGTGTGGTAGAAAGATGAATAAGTACTTGCATATGTGTATCACATTATTCAAAGCTTACCTGTAAACGTCCATCTAACGAACGTGGTATTGTAACACATTTTGATGGCTGACCTGGACAGGATAATGCACGCTCCAACTCTTCTATAGCGCCTTTGCGTTTCTTTAATTTCTTTACCAAACTATCGACTGCTTTCTCAGCCCATTTTTCTTCTTCGTCGCCTTGTTTCCAGCCCAATAGCTTTTTAACTGCGGGTGATGTGAATGAAAAAAGTGTACCCAATCGGGACATGGCGCTGCTGGAAGTGGATTCGACATCTTCTGTATCCATGCCGTTTGTCGGGTTCATGGGATAGCCGGAGTAATCGTTAACAGGATGATAATCTGCAAAGGTGAAATGAAAAAGAGAAAATGGGAAATTAGTGAATATCCTTAACACAAAAAGATTTAAAAAGTAGACCACAACCGATCGTTATGGAATTTTCAGAGCAGATTTATTTGGTTACTGGGTGCAGCATTGGCTATGCACATGGTATTACAAAAGTAGCTGGTTCCACCCCCCAATAAAGTTTTAATTCGTTTTATATGGCAGGTTGCAAGGTCAACAGAGGATTTTTACTAGGGTGTAAAACGGGTTTCGTATGGAACTGCATATTTTTTAAAAAATACAAAAATGGGCTTTTCTCACATTGTAAAAAACGATAAATTGCAAAATCTCAAAAGCTATGGTTTTTTTTTTATTTTTTATTTTATTTTTTTTTTTTTTTTTTTTATTTTATTTTTTTTTTATTTTTTTTTTATTTTTTTTTTATTTTTTTTTTATTTTTTTTTTATTTTTTTTAATTTTTTTTTTTTTTTTTTTTTTATTATTTTATTATTTTTTTTTTTAATTATTCATGAAACGAGCTCAAGGCCAAGAATAATAATACTTCACTTTTTGAATTTTTTTGAATATTATTATTGCTTTTATTTTTTTTTAATAATCATTTTTAATTAATTATTAAAAGTTTTTTGATTGAATAGCGTAGGAAAAATGTTTAGAGACAACTGCCATAGCTTTTCTCATAGATCCATTTCGGAAGCTGCTAAGCTTCTTCATCAGAGAAATTTTGGCACGCATTGCTAACCATAAAGCTAACAATACGCTGGTTTTGATGTCATCTAAACTCCTAGTTCTATTCTTCTTTTACCATATGCATGAACCACTTCCGCCAGTTGACAGTTAGTAGTGTGATCATGATGGACTTTTTGACAGATCTGTTTTATCAGCAGAACTGCCTTACCGCGTGCTCTCGGTTTTTGTTACTGCTTTTTTATGAAAATTATTGTTTTTTTTTAATTTTTTTTGTTTGTTTTTTTTTCTGTTTTTGTTGGATTTTTTTTGTTTTCACTACTTTTCTTTGTTTTTTTTTGTGTTTTTATTTTCTGTTTCTTTTTGTGTTTTTATTTTCTGTTTCTTTCTGTGTTTTTATTTTCTGTTTGTTTTTGTGTTTTTATTTTCTGTTTCTTTTTGTGTTTTTACTTTTTGGTTTTCTCACATTGTAAAAAACGATAACTTCGCGAAATCTCAAAACCAATAGTTTCTTATTTTTTTTTTTTTTATTTTTATTTGTAATCTTTTTTTTCTTACATTTTTTTTTTGGTTTTTTTTTTTTGAATTTCAATTTTTTTTTTAATTTAGATTTTTTTTTTAATTTTGAATTTTTTTTTAATTTTGAATTTTTTTTTTAATTTTGAATTTTTTTATAGTTTTGAATTTTTTTTATTTTGAATTTTTTTTTAATTTTGAATTTTTTTTTTAGTTTTGAATATTTATTTTTAATTTTGATTTTTTTTGTTTATTGTTTTTTTTCTGTTTTTTCAATTTTTTACTGTTTTTTCAATTTTTTACTGTTTTTTGGTTTTTCTTACTGTTTTTTTTTACTGTCTTGTTGTTTTTACTGTTTTTTTGTTTTTTTTCTTACTGTTTTTAGTGTTTTTTTTTTATTTCACTGTTTATTGTTTCATTTTACTGTTTTTTGTTTTATTTTACTGTTTTTTGTTTTATTTTACTGTTTTTTGATTTATTTTGCTGTTTTTGTTTTATTTTACGTTTTTTGTTTTATTTTACTTTGTTTTTGTTGTTTTATTTTACTTTTTTGTTGTTTTTTTTTTAACTTTTGACAATTAATTAAATTATTAAAAAAAAATAAACAACAATTTGCATAAAAAAAATTGTTATTCTTGGCCTTGACCTCATTTAGTTATAGTCATGGATACTTTTTTTGTTTTTGTGTTTTTGCCCTTGTTTTTACTTTTCTTTTTATTTATTTTTTTTTTTTTTTTGTTCTTAAAATTGATTTCTCTTATGGATTATTTTAATTAAAAGACATTCTTAATTACGTTCCATTCATTTTGTAAGTTTTTTACTCTCACTGCTTTAATTTTATTTCTTTCACACTATTTATATTATAGAAATACTCACAGCGATAGGTGGAGCTTAAACAAGTTAAATATTCTCATAAAAAAGCAAAAACAATTGTAAACTCATGCATACAGAGGCATGTTACTGCCTACATACTTATGTAGGCATGTGCCCGCATATCCATATCGTAGCTAAAGTGGTTTCGCTGATTGGCACAAGCACACCCGCTACTTAAATTGCTATAACCGATGGTTATCTTGGCGTGTGGCCAAGCAGTTTTTACCGACCAAGTATATTAGTTTATTTATACTCGTATGCACATAATACATGCATTTGTATATGTAAATACATACATACATACTTATGTATATTTTGCTTTAAGTGACCGGTGGGCGGTGCTAGTTTTAAGCGCTTGTATCGCTGCGCACGCGCCTTCTCAATGTGGAGGCTTAAATACGTTAGAGAACAAAACTAAAAAATGGAGTTTAGAGAGAAATTAGTTGCACAAGGTTTGAAAAGCGATAGTAATAGGTTTACATCACTAATTAATTATTTGTAAATGGTGATTTATGCGTCAAATTTTTTGTTAAGTACAAATTTGTTAATATTTTTTTATGCGATAATTAAACCGGAGGCGATGACTGCTTCGTGGTATATTAATAGAAGTAATTTATTCGTTTAAACTTAGATTTAGAAAAAGGAAATGGCAAATAATGTTACTAGCGACCTAAAGGAGAGAAATTACTAATGGTCTCACAATTGCTTAATATTAAAAGGGTGTAATATTATAAAAATAGTAAAATGTGAATATTATTTCCTAAAAATCAATCAATCTGATGACATTTTTGAGAAAGAAAACTCCGCCAATTCCATGTTTTAATGAAAAAATCGAAATACCACAAGGGAAGGATAATTTACCTTATCGATTTACTTTTTCTCAAAAAAGATATTGCAAAGTTGAAGCAGCGATATCATGCCCCGAAGGTTTCGGGGATCGATGGCGGTATGACACTTCTTTGCCTTATGACTCCAGTAAGCTCAAGTACTACCAGCTTTAGGTAGCGCCCGGCTGGCTTGCGAAAGATTTTATTTCACCACGTCGGACCTTCTAAGCAGTATCATCTTCGTAATATTTTTGGAATCAAAAGTGTGTGAGAGTGATAGGTGAGAAGGGGGATATAGTCAGTCTACCCTTCACTGCAACTGAAACAAGCCATTTTCGAAGCACCAATGTTTTTAAAGTAGCATTTTCATTTTTTTTTTTATTGAGTTCCTAAGGATGTATTTAGAAAAATGTTACCAGAATTGACCTCATGTTGTATACTCATTCAATCTGGCGTTTTTGGGAGCAGCACACAAAAAAAATTAAACATTCAAGCAAATTTACACCTTTTCATCCCTCAGGTTTTGCATTACATATGCACTCCACACAAAAATTCTTTCGATATAATTCTGCATGCAAATTATGTACGGTTAAACAAATTGTACAGGTAGTAACGCTGTCAATAGATGACAGCTAAAGCGACAGTCTCAACCAACTAACTTATCGATGGCAACATTTCATTCTAATTATGACATTTCAATGTCTTCCAGCTGCAAACAGAGCAAAATCAGCAACAACATCAGTGACTTGGTAAGATAACAAGTAAGTAATATAAAAGGAAAATCGTCTAATAATAGCAAAAAGCATAATAATAATGTTAAACTGCAAAGTAATACTTAAGCAATTCATAATGTCAATGGCAACCAATTCACACTTTTTAATTTCAAAGTTATCAAAAATGTGCAAGAAATGTAACAATTTTTTTTTTTTTTACAAAATCGTGTATGTTGTAAGTATATCAACTAGGCAATTAAGTGGAAAAAAAAATTTTGAGAAAGTCGCATGGTCAAGCTTGTTAACATCATGTAGTATGCATGTACAGACACGATTTCTGAATATGAACATTTCCATACAAAGCAAATGCGACAAATGACAAGCGATCAACAAGAAAAAGAGGCTAATGGTGACTTTAAATGTAAGCCAAATGATAAAGACAATCAAGCAGAAATCGAAATAAATATTTTCTTAAACACCTTTTAATTCTTGGTTATTATTAATTGGTTGTTTCGGGTGTAAAAGCATGAAATGATCGAAATAGATATACTTATAGACTTCCTTAATTTATAACTCTTCTTTAATTTTTATGTACATACTAGAGGGCCCCGCAGAATTTGCCCCGCCCAGATATTTACATGTATGGATCTAGAAATATTGCCTATGCATATCCCTATCACTATTACTAACCTTGTCCCTTTGCTACCCTATTCCTATCCCTACCTTCTCCTTCATATAAAAAATCTCTACATAGATCTTACATAGCTCGTAGAAATAGTTGCGGAGTAATATTAATTTAAATTATATCAAAAGGCATCAACACAAATTTCCTTTACCGACCTTTTTTCTTAAGATGGTAGAGATTGACCTCATATTACTCTGAGCCAATTTTTAATATACTACCATGAATATTTGCAAAGTTATGCAGTAAGAAAAAAAACGGTGGGAGGTGCCACGCCCACCTCTCCCTTCCTCCCCGTTTTACTTGAACTGTTAGAGATTGGTCTCCTTTAACTCCTTACCAATTAAATACTTCTAGAGATAAGCAGGACAGTAAATCTGATATGTATGGGAGGTGCCACGCTCACTTCTCCCTTCCTCCCTTTTTTTCTTGATGGGTTGCAGACAGATTCGTCTTATTAAGCTCCTTACCAGTTTTAATATCGTACCATAAATACTTCCAGAGATATGCAGTACGGAAAATCTGGTTTGTATGGGAGGTGCCACGCACACATCATCCAATGCTCCGGATTGTGAATCTAAACGATCCTCGAGCCCACTTGAGTACACAAAAAAAAAATTGCATCAATATCGGTCCAGGCGTTTAGGAGTTTAGTGACAACGGATGAACGCACAGAAGATTTGTATATATTAGGATATGAATATGCTAGCAGACCCGACAGAAGTTGCGAAAATTTGACTTCCGTACATTTGACAAATTGTACTCTCTTCCCTCCGCATGTGGCGCTTCCTCTTCCTTTGTTCCTTTATCTTTCTCTTTATTTCACCGTTTGTTTTTCCCCCACCAACCCTCCCCCCCCCCCCCACTTTTTATTTTCCTCCAACACCTCCTCAATATCTCAAATTTACTTTTTCTACACCCCTTCTCCCTTTTCCTCTGCGGGTACTGATATGTACATAATTTCGAAAATATATCGAACTAACATATTTTTTGCCTTAGTACCGCCAACTTTTTGCAAGGTTTCTTTTTTTGAGACATAGAGCACGTATCTATTTTCAAAATATCAGTAGCTTGAATGAAATAAATTCCTAGCTATGCCGAATTGCAAATTTATATAGACTGGTGGATTTTCCAAAAACTTTATACAGTTGTGTTCAATATAATAGTAGTGAAATTAAATTGGAACTCGTTAGACGAAATAATATTTTTTTAGTTTTTAATAACTTTCATTTAAAATATATCGTGTTCCACAACAGAAACCACATAAAAAAGAAATTTCAAAGTTCAAAGTTCAGAAAAGTTAATTAAACTTTTAAAAATTAAAATCAAAATTTCAATAATTTTGGACAGAATTTTGGACAGAATTTTAAGTAAATTTTGTGAGTACGCTGTTTAATAGCTCATTGAATTTTAGCATAATAATATGCAAGTTAGAAGTACCTCAAAATTTCCCCTGAATTTTTAGAATTTTTTTGTCAAGGATGTTGGGTTTTGTTTATACAAAATTAAATTCTCTTCATGTGTTGTATGGAAGAAATCACTTAACACCCTTGACGAAAAACAATCTATAAATTCAGGAAAATTTTTGAGCGAGTTCTAACTTGCACAATGTTGTACTAAAGTTTGCTTTACGAAACTGCATAGTCAAAAATTTACTAGAAACTCTGCCAAAAAATTTTAAGACTTTGATGGTCATTTTTTAAAGTTTAATTCATTTTTCTGAACTTTGTGTAAACTTTTCTTTTTATGTGGTTTCTGTTGTGGAATATGATATATTTTAAATGAAAATTATTAAAATCACAGCTTCTTATTTCGTCGAACGATATCCATTTTAATTTCACTAATATCATATTGAACACAGCTGTACGAGGTGTGTTCAAAAAGTATCGCGAATTTTGAATTTTCGCTGGTTACGTACGAGTATATTCGAATTTCGAATTTTTTGTGGCGTTATGTTGGTACTCATGTCTCTCACTTATGCCGACAAGCTCGGCCATTTTGAATGTTCAGTTAATTGTTGACAGCTGCTTTGCTTGCACGTGTTTTGGATCGTCTTCGATTTTTACCTATTCAAAAAAATGGATCAAAGAACCTGTATCAAATTTTGTGTGAAAAACGAAATTAAGTGCGCGGATGCATTCCGAATGTTGACTGTGGCATACGGAGAAGCTACCTTGGACCGAAGCAACGTTTATCGGTGGCACAAAATGTTCTCAGAAGGCCGAGAAGATGTGCAAAGCAGAACAAAAATTGGCTTTTGCACCACGATAACGCCCCTGCTCACGCATCGTTGCTTGTGCGCGTCTTTTTGGCCAAAAACAACACACTAATGATGCCGCAGCCACCGTATTCCCCAGATCTGGCCCCCTGTGACTTTTTCTTGTTCCCTAAACTGAAGAGGCCCATGAAAGGACGACGTTACGCTTCTCTTGACGAGAGAAAGACGGCATCGAAGGAGGAGCTGAACAAGATACAAAAAAATGATTTTTTGAAGTGCTTCGAAGATTGGAAAAACCGTTGGCACAAGTGTATAATATCTCATGGGGATTACTTTGAAGGGGACAAAATAGATATTCATGAATAAATAAATAATTTTTGAAAAAACACAAAATTCGCGATACTTTTTGAACACACCTCGTATTTCATGTGGCGTGTCTAGCAGACTCCTGAACTTATCGTGAAAGTTTCAAAGCGATCACAATAAACTGTGGATATTAATGAAGCACAAACAAAACACAAAATATGTGGGCGTGGTACCTCCCACTTTACCAAAATTATGTAAATCTTGACAAAGTAACACATATATCCAAATATCATTAATTTAGACTAAATACGTTTAGAGTTATGACGAATTGAAATTTTATATAACCTGGGGTGTGGTACTGCCCACTTAATCAAAACTATATTTAGCTTATGCTGTACTCACTGAACACGAGAATATACTGTGAAAATTTCATAAAGATAAGATAAAAATATATGAATAATACTATGTGGATAAACAGAAATCGAAAATTCTTTAGTGCTCAATCGATCCCAAGGCGCCAAATAGACCTTATTTTCGAGTTTACTTTTTTCATAACAACCGACAGCCTCTGACCATACGACTAAGAATAAAACTCTGCAAACCTTGCCGGAAAAAATCGATTTTTAACAACCCAGGCAATTGTTACGAAAATCGATTCCAATTTGACAGGTCGTGGCACAGCCCTAAAATATTTTTTTTAAAGTTTGTGCATCACAACTATTTT
Organism: Merzomyia westermanni; assembly: GCA_949987695.1. Lineage (NCBI taxonomy): Eukaryota > Metazoa > Arthropoda > Insecta > Diptera > Tephritidae > Merzomyia > Merzomyia westermanni. Next base: position 21,581,556 of record OX465289.1, read on the forward strand.
TCTCAGATTTTCCTATGTATTTTTTTGTCTGCCCTCCGGAAACACCTGTGCTTGTTATTGCAATATTAAAAAATGTTGTGCGTAATTCCAGTAGCCAATGAGAGTAAATGCGAAACAGCAGGAGGCTGGTTACCTTGTAAATCGCATGCATGCTTTAATTGCTTAGTTACATATAATGAATAGGTATAAATTACAACTACTTAGAAATTTATGATTAATTCATTGTGAAATGAGTAATTCTAGCCAGTTTATAAATTAAAGCCCAGTAGCCATAACGCGCCAGGTGATTAAAGTTGCGACTGCTGTTTCACGCGCTCGCCGTTTAATAGCAGCTATTTGCGGTTGACGCGCATGCGTACGCTACGCAACACAAATTTATTAGCTAAAAATTGCATTTGCAGTAGCAGCGGTGTGTTGACGATACTCGCGCACTTAGTAGCAGATAATACTAGTACTCGTTACTTGTTTTCGGTAGCAGTGTCACCAAATTACATTTACATGCATTTGCCACCAAATGCCAACACCGCACATGCGACACATCACACCACACCACTAACAAACTGTCAATATACCACCCAATTTGCTTGGTGATTTCAATTTTCACGCTGGCTGCTAACTGGCGATTAAATGAATTTCTTGATTTATAGATATCGCTTGATTGGATTCGAAATTGGATTTCGACATAAAAGCAGCTCGCGAACAAGTGCAAACAAGCTTATGTCGTGGCTAAGCTTGAAACGCACTTGTGACAAGTTGTTTAATGTCGTGAATTCTAAAACTAATTGGTCGGCTTAGCTAAATTGTGTGCACACCATTGAAAATCTTTGCTACTGTGTACGGAGCAAAACCGAATGAAAATTTGAATTGAAATGAAAAAAAAAAATAATACAAATTGAAGAAACAAATTAAAAGGAAACAAATATTGCAAAAATAAAGATATCTTTATTTAATACAGTTTAAAACAATACAAAAATCATTTTATGGAAAGTGGAAAAAAAAATTTCAAAACAATAAAAAAAAGTTTAAACAAGTAAAAAAAAAAATTTTAAAAAAAAAAAATATTTTAAAAAAAAATAAAATAAAAAAATACAAGGTGGCGCAAAAGTAATCCTCCTATCAGAAAATGCTATAAATTTTTCGATTGGCCCCTAAAGTCAGTTCTGTTTTGACATTTGTGTAGTAAACACATGCGAAATACACGTTAATAAACAATGTTACGCTACACTGCTCCAGAACGCGGAATATTGCTGACTATTTATTTGACCAATAATCGGTCGGGGCCAAACGGTTACTGTGAATGGTGAGCGCTACAGAGCAATGATCAACGAGTTCTTTTTGCCGCAACTTGATGAATTGGGATTGGAAAACATGTGGTTCCAACAAGACGGTGCAACAGCACACACTGCAAGTGCCACAACCGATATGCTGAACATCGGAAGCTTACTTTTGCGCCACCTTGTATAAATAAAAATAAAAAATAAAATAAAAAATAAAATTAAAAAAAATAAAAAAAAAAATAAAAAAAAAAAATTAAAAAAAAAATTTTTTAATAATAAAAAAAGACATGTTCATATAAGAATATACAATTTAATAAACAAAAAAAAAATTTTTAATTTAAACTAAAAATGGGTTTCTATTTGAAACAAAAAAAAATTGTAATCAATTTAAAATAAGGAAAATTAAATTAAGTGAAAAAAAGTATTTAATTTAAAACGAAAAAAAAAAATTTATTGAAATTGGAATTAAAAATATTTTAATTGAACTGGTATGAAACAAATTTTTAATTGAAAATTTAAAAAATGGTTATTTGAAATAAAAAAAATTTTCACACAATTTACTTGAAAAAAAATAAAAAAAAAAAAAATTTTACAAAGAAATAAAGAGTCGAAATTTTAAGCTTTAATACCAAGCAACTTTAAAAATACCAAAATAAAAATTATTTAATTTAAAATAAAAGAAAAATATTTGGTTCAAAACGCAAATTAATTAAAAATGGTCGTTTAAAATATTTAAATTGAAAATTAAAAAGCAAACAAGCTTAACTTGAAAATAAAAAAAAAAAATTAACAAAAAATTTTATTCAAAACAAAAAAAATGTTATTGAATAGTAAGAAAAAATTTTATTGAAAATTAAAAAAATGGTCATTTAAATAGAAAATATGTACGAATATACACAATATACTTAAGTATAAATTAAAAAAATGGAATCAAAGAAACACAGTCGACGTTTTTTTAAGTTTAAAACCAAACCCTCTGAAAATTGCAAAAACTTTACGAATTAGTCTGACGAGAAATCGTAGCTGTTTTCGAAATAGTACTATAACTATAGCCTGTATAAGTTTGTTGCTTTAAATTTTTCCTTTAATTAAAAATAATAATAATTAACTAAGAATTATTATCAACTGGTCTTGGGCTCGTTAAACTTACAAAAATATGTAAACTTGAACAGACCATAAAACCAACAACAAAACCAAAAAATGTAATTGAAAATCAAAAAAATTGTCATTTAAATAGTAAATATGTATACACAATAGACTTAAGTATAAATAAAAAAAAAATGGAATCAAAGAAACACAGTCGAAGTTTTTTTAAAAAACTTCAAAAAATTAAAAAAAAAAAAATTTTATTTAAAATAAAAAAAATTATTTGATCAAAACGAAAAAAGTTTTTATTGAAAATGGCAATTTAAAATATTTTAATTGAAAATAACCAAATTCGTTTTTAGTTAAAATTAAAAAAGCGGCAATTTAAAATAAAAATATATATTTACAATATCAAGGAATCAAAGAAATAAAGAAGTCGAAATTGTTTATAATTTTTAAAACAAAAAAACTTAAAAAATATTACAAAAAAAATTGTTTATTATTAAAGAAAAAAAGTTTTTATTGCAAATGGTAACTGAAAGTATTTTGATTGAATATTAAAATAAAAACTTTTAATTTAAAACGAAAAAATTGTCATTTCAAATAAAAAATATTTATACAATATCCTTAAATATGAATAAAAAAAAAATCTGAGTCAAAGAAATAAAGAAGTCGGAATTTTTTTAAAGTTTTAAATCCAAATTCAAAAATATTCACAAAAAATTAAATTTTTATTCAAAATAATTTTTTTAGCAAGTAAAGAAGTTTAACTTCGATTGAAATCGAAAAATGTATAGTTGTGAGATATTTCATATTTTGGTAGGCCTACATAGCTTGTATCAAATTTGACTCGTTCCATTAAGAGCTAAGCTACCAGTAGCCCGTTTCTGTAACCTTTCGATAAGAATTTTAACGCAAAATGCAACCCTCTTATGTAGTTATCGCTGAATAGTGTTTCTATAAGTGTGGTAAAAATGTTTTTTCGTTATGGATTTCGATAAAAATAACGATGCCTATAATGGCAGTGATAACAAGTGTAAAATCCAAACTAATTGCATTATGTGAAAATTTTTAATGTTATTAATATTTATTAAAAATTAATTGTTATAAAGAAATAAAAACAAAAATAAAATGAAAGAAAAAGTTGAAAAAAAAATAAAATTTTGCCACGATTCGAACTCAATTCTTCCGCTAGTTAGAGCAATATCTTGTCTACTAGGCTATTGAGACCATTGTGCTATGTGCGTCAAATGGTTTATTTGTCACCTAGGCCTTTTTGCCTATAATTTTCTCATTTTCTCATTTTTACATAACACACCACGAACATATCGCAAGGTGAATTTTTTTCATAACGAAATCGTTACAAGCCATGCGATACATAATCATTCGTTATTATAACGGAAAGTTACAGAAACGGGCTACAGTGCATGCAAGAGGGCGTAGCTAGAAGCCGATTTTTTATAGTTTTAATATGAAAATATTATTAAAGTTAAATGCGGCGCTAGGCTATTTAAGTTAAAAATATTTAGTTGGCATCCAGGGTGGTAGATCTCTTAAAAAAATATAAATTTCCTTTCCTAACGTTCCGTACGTCGAAACTCGTCTCCTAGCAACAATATTTTGAAAAAACCCGACGAAGAATGTAATTCGCTTTTCCTCTGTGCTCGTCATTTTCGTGTGACAGGTCGAGAGTATGTAGACCAGTCGAGAATACTCATCAATGCTATATATAGAAAATTAAAATCCAAATTTTTTTAAGAGTAAAACAGCCGGTCTACTTGGACGATTTCCATAATTATAATTTTCAAATCACATATTCGTGCCGCAGAAGGATATAGGGATAGTTTTAAAATTAAATGTTACTAAGAAATATGCTTAATTGAAATTATTATTATAAAATTTTTTTTTTTTTGTACATGAAGTGTGTGTGCTTAGATAGCAACAACAAACCACATATTTTCCTCCCTAATAAATGGCTAACCTAGGACAGTATCAAACAAAGTAAGGGAAAGGGAGGTAGAAGTAAGTAAACAAAAAGAAGTAAAGGAAGAGTATTAGAGAGTGAGAGATCAGAAGTGAATACAGTACAATTTTTCGGGTAGGACGACTGCGGAGACCACTAGCCATTGATACTCTTTACATTTTAAATGAGTCTTTGAGCAACTCGATTGTGCCTTCCGTTCAGCAAGGCGGTTAAGTACTCGGACTAGGGCTAAGCGCCATTTTTGTACATATGAAGCAACACTTTGCATATCGTTCCTATTTTAATAAGAAGTTTTTCAAAGCGCTTTAGAAAGAATTAAACAACTGGAATTTACACATTTTTTATGGATGTTAAATATCAAAATAAACAAATACCTAAGCGAATTTATTAAACGGATGGAAAATAACGAAAAGGGAAAACATGCATACTATCCCATCTCAAAGTAAAGATTATTTGAACTTCTATCAAGTTTAGATATTTCCTACATTGTATGTAAGTAACTTAGCTGTGTATACCGAGATTGATTGCGTGCAAGAGGAAGCCACATGCTTATCAATGATCAAAATGTCACAGCTTATTCGTACAATAATAATATTAACATAAATATAAATACCAATAAAACACGAAGCATAAACACATACGTACATAAGTATGTAAATAAATAAATTTAAAATGCAAATAAGAAAAAGTTTGTATGCAGTGTGGCAGATGATTAAGGGAACATTGGTATGCACGTGCGCTATTTATAAATTCATGCACGCATGCGCATTACATTATCAATCATAAATGCGGCAATAAGTGTAAATCAAAGTATAAAAAACTTATCGCACTTCCGCTCAATGGAGACACTAGGCAAATAATAGATACTAGAAGAGGATAGAAGTGGCAAGTAGTGCCAAGAAGTAGTCAAACGATGACCACGATAACAACCACAATAACGATGACTTTCTTAAATAAATTTGTTCAATTATATCGACAAGGCATTCAAATTTGTTGGAAATTTATTTTGTGGTATGCATGAACAGTAGCTGGCTATAGAATTAAGAGCGTTTACTGTTTGGATTTTTCATTGTTGAAGTTGCTTACTTTTTTATTTTACATGCCATGTATTCCTTAGTTATGCAGGAAATGCTGGAATTAGTCTAAAGATAATCATTTTTTATTCGTAAGCATTTAGCAAGGTCAAGAAGTTAACTAATTAAAATAATTTTTGTTTGTATTTTTTCTGCTTACATAGTTTTTGCTGATTGCTCTTTAAAAAATGTTTAAAAGCAAGCAGGAAATGCAAATGTCAATTAGCTTTGAAAATAGGAATAAAAATGCTTGATATGTTAAAAAATATTTTTAACTAATTTTTCTCTTACATTTTTATCACATTTGATTTATGTATTTTTTCGTTTTTTGTATACTATTTTCATGAATTTAAATATAATTTTAATATATATTTTAATTTTATATTCTGTTTACCTTTTTTAATTTTCTCTTTGGTTTTTTTTTTCTTTTTTTCAATATACCTATGTACTCTTTTAAATATTCTTTTTAATTTTTTTATAATATTCCCTCTAATTTTTTTTATGTTCCTTTTAATTTTTTTTAATACACTTTTTAATTTTTTTTAATACAATTTTTAATTTTTTTGATGTACCTTTTAATTTTTTTTTTTTTTTAATTTAATTTTTTTTTTTTAATTTAATTTTTTTTTTAATTTAATTTTTTTTTTAATTTAATTTTTTTTTTAATTTAATTTTTTTTTTAATATTTAATTTTATTTTAAGTATTTCTCTTAATTTCTTTTAATGCACCTTTTACATTTTTTTATATTTTATTTTATTTTAAGTATTTCTCTTCATTTCTTTTAATGTACCTTTTAATTTTTTTTTTAATATTTAATTTTATTTTAAGTATTTCTCTTAATTTCTTTTAATATTCTTTTTAATTTCTTTTTAGTTTTCCTTTTATTTTTATTTAATATTCTTTTTAATTTTTTTTTAGTTTTCCTTTTATTTTTTTTTAATATTCTTTTTAATTTTTTTTAGTTTTCCTTTTATTTTTTTTAATATTCCTTTTCATTTTTTTTAACATATCTTTTAATTTTTTTTAAATAACTTTTAATTTTTTTATTTTATTACTTTTTGCTTTTTTTTTTTGAATATCTTTTGAATTTTTTTTATGTTCCTTTTAATTTTGTTTAATATTGTTTTCAATTTTTTCACTAAGTTAATTTTTTTTTTTAATATAACTATAAGTTTTTTATGTTCCTTTTAGTTTTTTTAAAATATTTTTGTTTAGTTTTTCTTCTTTAATATACCTTTTAACATTGTTTTTCATATACCTTTTAATTTTCCTATTAATTTTTTATGTATTCCGATCAGTTCTTGTTTAATTATTTCATGATAGTTGGCTTTCCTGATCTAAGTTAGATGTGCGAAATTATTGACAAAGAAAAGAGAGAAACAACGAGGTATACACTTGAAAGCTTGAGCATCATGGAAAGGCGAGAAAGGACGATTAACAAACACGCAGTGCGAAAAACATAGCTGCTGCTTACATTGACAATGCTACCATGATAGATGGTAATGATTAATATGATAAATGTAAAAATGGTTTGCTTTTATGTGTAATGTAATTGATAATGTTTAAAACCATAATAAAAGTGTTTGTAAATTTCTATAACATGATTTATTTATCTAGTCGTTTTTGTTCCTTCCTTATTTAAGTTATCTTATTTTAATTGTTTATTGTTTGCGACAGATATGATGATGCTAAAAAGATTAGCAAAACGTTGGAAAAACGGAATAATTTAGTTTTTATTCGCACATCTCACTTAAAGCCAACTAGCATAAAATAATTATTCCTACTAATTTTCTTTTAGTATACCTTTTAATTTTTTTTTTTAAATATTTCTTGTAATTTTTTTTTCCAATATTTCTTGTACTTTTTTTTAATATTCCTTAAAATTTCTTTTTTAAATTTTTGGGATTTTTTTTTTGATATTTAAAAAGAATTTAATATTTTTTGAATTTTTATTTTAATATTTTCTTAATGTTTTTTCCATTTACCATTTTTTAAATATATTTCTCCATTTTTTAGTTTTCAATTTTCTTCACTACTCTTCTTTAAATTTATAATTTTTATTTTTTTTAATATTCTTTTTAATTTTTTCTTTATATTTATTGTTTTTATTTTGCTTAGTATTCTTTTAAATTTTTCCTTTACATTTATTGTTTTTATTTTGTTTAATATTCTTTTTAATTTTTGCTTAAAATTTTTTATTTTGTTTTTATATTTATACTTTATATAATAATCAATTAAGTTTTCTTCAATATTCTTCTTTATTTTTATTATTATTTTTATTATTTTTTCTTACACTTTATTCATTTTGTTTTTAAGTTTTATTTTCTTGTTTTTTAGTATAACAGTTTGGAATCTTTTCTTTTTTACTGTGCTTATAATTTTCTTTATTATTTTATTCTTGTCTTAAATATTTTTCATTATGGTGTATTATTATTTTATCTTATTTTGTTTTGTTTCTCGGGTACTATTTTATACATTTGTCGAGCATTTATTAGTTTTTTTTTAGTGTCCAATTTTAACTTTATTAATTTTGCATATTTTATAAAACATAAAAGTGAATTGATTTTTTTGATTATATTCTTAATAAATATTATATTCTTTTGATTCTTTCAAAGAATATTTACTTGAACCGATGTTTATAACCCAATTATTTATGGTTAGACCGATTTTGTGACTCGGAATCTCAGACAACCGAGCTTTAAGCGCCTTTTTCGCGAACGTACATTTTTCAAACTAGTTGTCATGATGTCTGAAGTGGTGTTTTAATGGAAATCTTTATATTGTGCTCTCTACCTTGACTTTATAAAATTTTAAATTTTGAGAAAAGGGTAATAAAAACTATGGTCGGCGGCATTTTGTGCTTTCTTTTTTGGCTAAGATCAAGTCGAAGGCGATATCTTTACTATCTAAGGAATACATAATTTTTATCAAGCTGGAACTATATCAACGAGCGGTTTCACCAACAATCCAACATTAAGCAAAATTAAATTTATTTTCCCACGTACACATTTTCATGTCTAGAGACTGTATTATAGAAGTTGTATACAAGTATGTATGTATATGGCATAGATAAACTGTTGCGTATGCGCAGATGTAAAGGCAAGAAGGAAATTGATATGTGTAGGCAATAAATATGATAAATATGGTAAATAACGTACACATGATTGGAATTCCAAGTTGAGAATAGTTGCTGCTGTGATGAATTTGCACAATTTAGGAAGCACAAAATTTTAAAAATCAAGAGAGCACAACCCAATTTATGTGATAAAATACAAGTTTAAGCAGCTTTCGATAATTTTTAACATAGTACTTGCAGATAATTTTAAAATAACATCACTTTTTTTTTGTTTTCAGTTTAAAAGTATTTCCATAAAAATTCTTTTATATTATTTTCTTCACTTCACATAAAAAATCTCACTTTATGGACACTTTTTATCAAATTTGTAAGTGCCATGGACATATAAACTAGCTGAACAATAAATGGAGGGAAAACAACGGCATACAAATGCCAACAATTCCTTTGTTAAATGTTTGCTGATGTTTAATTTTTGTTTTCTTTTGTTGTTCTTGCTGTTAAGCTTGTTATTGACTCCTCCGACGATGTGATCGCGACGACATTACAAACGAAGGCACAACTATGTATTTCTTCGACTACCAACAACTCGATTGAATTTACTTTAATTTAGCCGCCTGCCGTTTGCCGATTGCTGATGGTTGGCTAGCTCTTGCTTTCGTGTTAGCCTGCTGTCTACTGGCTGCCAAGCTCTGAGTGACGTCTTGTCACTTGAATTACAATTCAACAAATGTTGCACTATTCACTGCAATAGCGTCGATTAGGCGCACACTGCCACCACTCAACAACACTGATTGCTTACGCGGCGCTAAACAAACGCTCTGCACATACAGGGTTACTCAAAAATGTCGTATGACTGAAAAAATTAGTTCCTTAACTCTTATTTATAGAACCAAACAAAATTTTTTAAACAGAAAAATATTAAAATTTAGATGGTTTGAATCATCGAAATATTTTTTTTTTTAACGAAAATATTTTTTCCCTAGATTCGGCAGGTTTCTAACCGTTTTAGAACTGGTGTCATGAGTACTTTAGAAAATATTCAGTAAATTCAGAAAACAATGCCAAAAAACGACGTTATCAAAAACAAAGAGGAAATTATGGTAACAGCCCTGCAAAAAATGTGGTTAGTCTATGATGGATCCGGGATGAGTCGCAAAGGAGCATGGGACCAATGTCAGTTTAGATCTCTTTGTATGGGTTGGAGTGAGAATGTCCTATGAAGAGGCTAATTGGTCCCTTTCATGCCCAAATGGGTAGTGTCGGACAGATTCCCTTTGTTCCGCTAAGGGTACGGTCGGACAAGTTTACTTTCAACACATAAAAGTAGGCTACAGAAATTTAAATCGACTTACCCCAACTATGCCTTAACGGAATAGTGGGGATCAATTGTAGCCCACTTTAGACGAAAGGTATTGATCGCGGATCACTCACTTTAGAGATCAGTCGATTTTTTGCATTGAGGTAACAAGGTCAACGGAAATAATGTCAATTGACGTGATTTCTCTTTTTGAAAAGGAAATAAGGTCCATTTACGTTATTTTTCTTTGCGAAATGTATATAAAATCCAAACTCTCATTGTGAAGCATGATATGAATTTAAAAGTCGGGCTATTTTTTATTGCAAATTTTAGATGGGGGCGCTGTTTTAAATGATTTAGAAAATCATGCCATTGAATATTTTAAACTCATATCATATTATAAAATGAAAATTTGCTTTACAAAATAGCGCGATTATTAGTCGCTGTAGGCAGTGTTCAAGCTATTTCCATTAAAGTTAGGAAATAACGTCAACAACTATATTTCCAAATTTTTGTTGACTTTATTTCTCTTTTGAATGGGAAATAACGTCAATGCCATTTGCGTTGCGAAATAATCAGTTGACGTTATTTCCGTTGACCTTGTTATCTGTCACCGAAATTTTATTGAACATGTTTCTACCCTTACGTTGTCTAGAAATTCAATCAATGAAAAGTTAACTTTTTTAAAGGGTTTTTTTTTTGCAAATGGTTTTATGGTTTCTTCTAAGCGTATGCCGTGGGAGTATCATTAAAATATTTATTTCGATGATGATGCTAGGTTGGTTGGGTCATGCTATAGGAATCAATGAAGATGCTCTTATTGTTACCCGCTGGTTGAAGCGGAGTAAAAGGCAGGTCCTCACTCTACCTTCAAAGCACTTTGCCACAAAACAAATTCAAAATAATGATTTTTAAAATAGTTCTTAAGCTTAAAACAAACAAATTTTTTTTCTGATCACCCTGTAGAGCATATTTGTATAGTACATAATATTCGCTATTTTATGACACCGTTTTATTTATCCTCTCCTTTCAATAGATAATTTTACCGAGTGTAACTATACTCAAAAACAAGAACAAGAACACTACACACATAGGCACTTACTGTAAAGTTCTAAATACACATGAGAGCGGGAAAATGCAATAAGCAACGGCAACAACAACCACAAGCAAAACCAAACACCAGTGAACGGTGAGAAAACTAACAACAATTACAGCAAACTAAAACTATAAACATTAAAAATGAGTATAATTTAAAATAATAAGCAACAAATACGCCAACAGCAAAGAGCGATAATAGCGGTGGTATAAAATGCACCAATAAACAACACGAAGGCAAGCCTAACAAAAACAACTCAGAAAACTAAAAACAAAAAATTTAAAAAAAAAAAATTTATTTCAAACAAATATTACCAACAACAACAAGCATTGAAAATATAAGGTGTGTGTACAAAATAAGGGTAATGAAATGCCTCACATCAAAAGTAAACAAATCAGAAAACTGATATGAAAACCTAAACAGAGTGAGATCTCTCATCAATTCATTGGCACAGACCGTAAGGGGTGTGAAAGGTGTAATACACTCCCGCAATGTCATGAGAAAATATGTACAATTAAGAGAGCAAAAGAGTTGTGGAAAACATGAAAAAGGAGTAGTACATGGGATAAATAAACAAAAGCGAATGATATGTACATATATAAATATATTTATACCCTGCATTCAAACGAACTAGTTGTAAACTCACGCAGAACTAGTAGAAAGTAGAGCTGTAAAAGTATCGATATTTTCTAAATTAAAAATACACAAATTATCGATACATTTTTCTCAAGTCTGAATTTAAGTTGTGTAGACTTGATATAAAAAAGTCGATATGAAAGAACCAATTGAAATATGGAAAGTCTTCAACTTCAAAAAAAAATTGTTTATAACTTGAGGGTTTACTGCTATATATGTATAGTTTTTGAATATACAATAGTTATGTTGTTGTTGTTGTTGTTAACAGTGATACGATAGTTATACTAAGCGATTACTCTTTTCAAGTGTACCCAGTCAAATTTTTTTGAAAATTTTGAACAAAAAGCGTTCAAATATCATTCTACAGATGATTAAAAATGTTCAAATTTAAAAACATTTTCCAATCGAATATTAATGTACCGCCGAGAGAAAAGTGTACCCTAAATATGACTATCCATGAATAATCATTAATGATTCATATTTTTGAACACTTTTTAACCATTTTTTCGTGAACTTTGATATCATTAGAAGGGCGAATTTATTTCATTTTTGATAATATTTGACGGCTTTTCGCAATAATTTTGTGATCACTTTTAATTTGATTTTTGAAACATAATTGCTTATTTTTTATGAATACTTTACAGTTATTTTTTGATCATATTTGATACAATTTTATAACTAAACTAGCTGACCCGCCGAACTTTGTTCCGCCTTAAAAGCACAGATCATAAAGTCACCCTGGATCCACATTTAGGTCAATAAATTGGGACCCGGGTAAAATATCGAGGTGAAAGATATCTTAAATTTTAGGAGAGACGTCTAGAGAATGATTATTGAAAGTTTCATTCATTTCTATGCAGTCGTTTTTGTGTGACGCGGGCGTTATGGTAAAAAAACCACATTTTTGGTCACATTTTTCCCACATTTTGGTCAATAACTCGGGAACTGTATGAGATATCCAAATGAAAGTTGTCCTAAATTTTAAGTTAGACGTTAATTGATAGAATGGTGAAAGTTTCATTCGATTCTATTCAATAGTTTTTGCGTGATACGCGCACAATCATACAGACGGACAGACAGACAGACAAAAATTCTAAAAATTGTAGATTTGGGTTCCGCTGGTCCAATAACGACCTCTCCTATCAGTTTTTCTTGAATATCTTCAATGTACAGACCTGTTACAATTTTATTATATATATTTGATATTTGATATAATTTTGTAATGACAATAAATTAATTTTATGATACATTTTTAGACTATTTTCTACTACTATTTTATAATTTTTTGTTTTTTTCACATAAACTTACTTGGGGCTAAATGTTTATTTTAAAAATCCGAAAATTGGTTAGAAGCAGCGAGGAAGTTATAATGTGGAGATATTTTCTATGAGCAAATTTTTCCACGCACAGTATACAGTAGACCAGATAAGCAAAAGAAATAAATGTAAATATGCTTTTTTCACAAATTTGTTTCATTTCCCAGAAAACCTTAGGAGTCATAAATGAGTCAGAAAGGAGTCCTAAATTGGAGCGTTTACGCTCTTTATGAGCTCATTTATGAGTCCCTTCTTGTGATGGTCGTCCGATATGAGCCGAATTGCATATATCATATGAGCTTGAATAGGAGTCATATATGACACATTTTTGTCTCATAATCGACACATATTGGACTCCAAAACGACTCCTATACGAAGCGTTTCGGAGTGATTTATCTCCCTTACAATCTGCCCTTTTTGCCCCTCAAAAGATAACTTTTGGAACTAAAATTCAGGCATGTGGATTGGCAAATGTTGTCTGAAGCTATGTTCATCAAAATTTTGTTAAAAGATATTTGGGAGAAACCCCTTGAAAGGTTAATATACACATATTTCCCACGTGTTTAAAAAATAACACAATTTTATCGAACACACTTTTCCGTTGCAGATGACTTGAGATGGCGTCCACGAAAATGTATATATGAGTACATATGTATGTATGTCAGGAACAGCAAAAGATATGTCATGAAAATTTTGTATGGAAAAAAAAATTTTTTTTTTTTAATATCTGCTCCAAAGTTGCTCTGTGAAATGAATACTCTCCGTATAAGGCTCATAATTTTCATCACATCAGAGTCATAAAAGACTCCTATGTGATCGTATTTCTGAGGGTATTTATATATAATTATAAGCACTCAGAGAATGTTTACAGGGTTCTCTCTAAAATGTGTCATTTGCCTTAATCCAAAATAAATTAATTTTTATGAACTTTTCGTGAATGTTATAAACTTTCAACTGCTTCCCGATAAAATAGTATAGAAAAACACAAACGCCAAATAATTCGTGTTTATTGTATAAGAGTGCTAAATGCTGTAAGTCTGTTATTGGTGTACCGCAAGAAGAATATTGAAAAATAAAAATTTGATATGAGAAAAATTTAAATTTTATTGTAAAGTATAATTTTATAAGGTACAAAATATATTGTTATCAGTTCTTGATCATCAAAGGTGAACATATTTTGCTACCCCTTTTATTCAAATTTATAACGCCACAAATATTTAGTCACCAGAAGTGATCAAATATAATTCGAAAAGGTGATAGAGAAATGATTGGCAGTTTTTTATCTTTAAAAGTGTACGTATTTGATTATTCCTCCTGCTTAATTTTATGGTAACTGCGAATTTTATCAACGGAATTGCTCAAAATTTATTGCGAAAAGTGATTTCAAGATGATGATAAGTTGTTAACCATCAAAGGGAATCATATTTGATTATCTTTAATTAAAACTCAGTATTTAGTCCCTGAAAGTAATCAAATTGCCATCAAGTACGGTTATTTTTAAAACTTACACTGCTAAAAATTTTAACCTAAATTTTAAACTTTTCTGGGCTACATATATGTCCAAACCAAATTTGGTTTAGAATTTAAAATTGTGCCAGTTTTCTGGAAAATGACCGCGTAGAAAAGAGTTTAAATTTTAAACTAGAAATGTCTTAACAATTAAAAAGCCTGAAAAACATTTGTATCAGTTAGCCGGATTCGAACCGACGCTCCCGCAGCAGAGTCGTTTGCTCTACCCACTGAGCTAAGGCGCACACAAAACTGTTTAGAGATAAATTCAATGACTTGAAAAAGCTTTCAGAAACAAATTAAAATAAATTTTAGAGGCTTTTTTTTCAGTTCAGTTTTAAATCGAATTCGCAATAAATTCAAAATTGGTGTAGGTAATTGAACGGTTTGGAATTTATTACAAAAACGTTTAAAAATTGCTTAAACCGACGAATGGTTTAAAATTTAGGCTTAAATTTTTAGGAGTGTATTCGTCCAAATGCTGTGTGGGTATACTCAAAAAATTCTTAATTATTTACTTTTCACTATCACAAACGTCATTAACTATCGCTGCATTTATCGGTTAAAGTTGTTGTTTGACCCGCAGAAACACTCCCAGTTTTTCAACAGCTTGGCGTGCAGTGCGTCGTTTCTAGGCGCTTTCTTATTTTTGAGCCAGGATATTTCATCCCCCTTTCCACACAGTCGTCATTGATCAGGAGACAGTCATGTGGCTGGACAGATTCTGATATTAAGGTCGCCAGCCACGACTTTGGTATCATGTTGGGACAGAGATCATTTGTCTGTTCTTGTTTACCGTAGAAGGAATCCTTATCGCAATTAACAGTACTTAGTGATGCAGACTATTTCCTATCGTAAATCCTTCGCTTGTCATTGTTTTTTGTCCAGCTGCTGTAGGAGATGCGACAAAGCCTGTTTGCTTTCATGGCCATCGCATTATGTGAGCTTTTACGTTACCGATGACATCTACCTGGGATTGGAAAAAGGGCAGACACCTGCTTGCAGTCGCACACCATAGTTAACAGACGTGTCAAAACCCCAGTGGGGTCTTCGACCGATAAATTCGTACAAATCTGGTATTTTTCGCCTCAGTTCGATGTCAAGCAGAAAATTCAAATCCTAATTTTTCCAAGTGTAGTGGTTTCACTACAGGGTATGTACATATATATAAGTTTCAATATTGACTGAATTGCTCGGATATTGTGCAGAATAGTAATTAAGACCACCCTCAACCAACTGAATAGTTAAATTGTACATATTTTATGGTTGCTAGTAATCTATAAAATCACAACCAGAGTGACAATCCGTGGTCGTCTTTTTATGCCATTCTTGCATGAAGGTGCTGCAGTGACTCTAAAAACGGACATTTTAGCCACTAACTAATTGTCTGTTATTGCGGCTTGTGAGCAGCTTATAAATTTGTTAGATATGTACATATGTTCTTAGGAAATTCAGAGTCTGATACAACTGGTGCAAATCAATGGGATTCGTTTTTAATATACTTCAAACAGTATTGTTCGTTTACTAATGAGTAGAAGCATGGTCTAAGGTCTGAAATCTTCACTTTTAAGCTCCACATCCCACAACTTATTAGTTCTAAGGTTTTCGATGAGAACTCCTTTCATCTTAAGACCGCCCACCCAAATGTGGCTTGTGTTCAAGGAAGTGGGTCGCTCGTCACATTAGGAAGAAAACATTAAATAAAACTAATTTACATCTACATATATTGTTTATATAAGTTTCAAATGAATGACTCCCACAGTCGTGCAGTTTTACATATTCTTGTCATAGATACATATGGATATTGGTTGTTGTGGATAGATGTGAAGGTTTGTGTTGCACAGATTGTACTTTGTACCTTTAGCAAGTACAATATCACATATACATATTTACATAAATACGACATACATTTTGTGTTCAAGCCGAAAATAAATACATAAGCAGTTAGATGTATATATATATATATATATAAGTGATATCGAATATCCATGGAGGCGGTAACCACAACAACAAGAACAAAAGTAGAAACGTATGAAGATAAATACTAATAGTAAATATACACATAAATGATGTAGGTTTTCTCATGTAAATTATAAAATTTATCTGCCCATTGAACACAAATATATATATCCTTATATGATAAATCAGCCTTTAAGAGATAATCAAATGATGCGCTGTCGACCAAAAAACCAGGTTTGCAAGGTTCAAAGACATCATTTTCTACATTGAAATTCTTAATAAAACTTGTGTAAATATTTTTTTTTATTTATTTTTTGTGGTTTTTTTTTGTATGTATTTCTTTTATATCAATGTTTTTTCGTTTGGATTTTATGTAATATATATTTTTTTAATTATTTATTTAATTTTTATTGTTTATTTAAATTTTTTTTAATTTTTTTAATTTTTTTATTGTTTTTCATTTTTTTTTTTAAACATTTTTTTTTTTTATAATTTTTTTATTTTTTTTTTATTTTTTTTTATCTTTTTTTATTTTTTTTATTATTTTTTTTATTATTTTTTTTATTATTTTTTTTTATTCGTTTTTTATTATTTCTTTTATTTTTATTTTTATTTTTTTTATTATTTTTTTTATTTTTATTTTTATTTTTTTTTAATATTTTTTTATTCTTTTTTGATATTTTTTTTATTCTTTTTTAATATTTTTTTTATTCCTTCTTATTTTTGTTTTTAAATTAGTTTATTTCTTTCTTCTTCTTTGTGTTTTTATTTATTTATTGTTATTCAAAATTGTATTTATCTTTTCTGTTTATTTTGTATATATTTTTTTTTTATGTATTTATTTTACTTCTTTATTTTATTTATTTATTTTATTTATTTATTTTATTTATTTATTTTATTTATTTATTTTATTTATTTATTTTATTTATTTTATTTATTTTATTTATTTTATTTATTTTATTTATTTTATTTATTTTATTTATTTTATTTATTTTATTTATTTTATTTATTTTATTTATTTATTTTATTTATTTATTTTATTTATTTATTTTATTTATTTATTTTATTTATTTATTTTATTTATTTATTTTATTTATTTATTTTATTTATTTATTTTATTTATTTATTTTATTTATTATTTAATATTTATTTATTTTATTTATTATTTAATATTTTGTATTTTATTTATTTATTATTGCTTTTTTATACCAACAATATTTGTTGATTTACGGCCTGTATATTTTCAAGTATTCATGAAACGAGCTCAAGGCCAAGAATAATAATTTTTCACTTTTTGAGTTTTTATGAAAATTATTATTGTTATTCAGGTTAATATTTTGTATTTCATTTATGAATTTTTATTTAATTTACTATTTTATTGATTTAATATTTTTTCCAGTTATTTTTTTTTACTTATTATTTTTTTTATCAATTATTTTTTCTTTTATCAATTATTTTTTTTTATCAATTGTTTTTTTTTTTTGTAATTTGTTTTTATTTATTATTTTTTATTTGGTATGTTATTGTATTTACTATTTTTTTTTTTTCATTTTATTGTATGTACTATTTTTTAATTTTATTGTTTTTACTTTTTCATTCTATTTTTCCATACACTTTTTTATGTATCTTCTTGTGAAATATTTTTTCATATCTATTAAATTTCTTTTCCTTTGTTTTTTAAATTTAAAAATATTTTCAGATTTTAAATTTTTGATTTTTTCATATAAGATTTTCTTATCTGTTTTTTACTTTTATGTATATAGATCTATAATTTTTTTTTTTTAAATACTTTCTTTAAGTTGACTTTTTGATATCTATTAATATCGAATTTTTTTGTTTTTTCCTGATCTTAATAGTTTTTTCGTTTTTATTTATTAAACCTATTTGCCCGTCATTTTTAAGGAAATTAATTATTGGTGGTTTTTGATGCCCTTATTTATATAAAATGTACGTTTTTATGAGCTCAAGGCCTTAATTTAAAGAAAACACGGTTTTTTTATTCATACATTTTTTTATTATTTTTATTTAAATTAAGGCCTTGAGCTCATAAAAACATACATTTTTAAGAAATTGTAGTATAGCTTTTTTATTTGTTCATAGAAAGCAAAGGATTATACATTTTAAGCTGTTTTCTACTTTATGGTTTTTTTGAGCTTAAAGGCCGAAAAAGTTAATTAAGCACAATCTTGTTTTTGTTTTTACTAATTTATTATCCATATATCAACTTTAATCTGAAGTGAAAATTTTATTAACTATTTTTTATTTATTATAATTGGGATTAAAATGTTTTGTAGACACACGAGTCGAGTACAGTGTCATTTGAGAGTTTATATAGTTCCCGCTAAAATTCGCTTACGCGTGTGTTTTATAAGGATCCAGCAATTATTGGCTACAACATAAATAAATGCAAATAGCGCGAATGAGTGCACATAAACATCTATAGTCCTATGCACGTGTTCATCCACCATCACTCTCGGGTGACATATGTGGGTGAAACTTACAACTTGACCAATGTAATGGATTGTGGAGGAAGTTCGCATACGTAAGTAGATAAGCCATTGAGCCGCTTACTAGCTCTCAAATCACCACTTAAAGTGGTCATAACAATTAAAAGAAAAGAAAGAAAGTGCTGAATATTAAGTGAGCTATGGCTTCCACCTACAAAGTGTAGGTGTTCAAGAGCAAGCAGCGAATTTTTTGTTGTGGGAGTTAAAGTGAACATATATTTAATTTTTTTCAAAGGACCATCTGCATTAATAGCTATATATATATATATATATATATATAATACTCGACTGTTAAAGTAAAGAAGTTTTTCAAAAAACAGAGCACTAAGACGTGAAGAAAATGTCGAGATTTTATATTTATGTACTCCTTTTGAATAAATATGTGCGTAAGTGATTTTACACAACAGCGTCAAAAAGCAAAAGGTTGGAGGAGATTTGATTAAAACGTATGCATTTTCATGATCTTTGACATATGCTGGGTTTAAGGTGGGTACATGGCTAACACTACTTTCTTCAAAATATAGCAGATCAGATGGGGTTGATCAGAGCCCAAGCGGTGCATTTTGGTACCCATTCACGTGCGCAGTGAAAGCACTATTAACCTTCGTAAGGCACGAGCCTACCTCACCATCTGAGTGCTATTGGTTTGGCACCGGGTTGAAGAAAGCGACATAGACTACTCCGTCATAAAAATTAGTTAGCTAAACGCAAAACCTTAGAGCTTCTATGGCATTATTCTGTGTTTTATAAAACCGTCTAGCTATAGTATTTGGTTCTCTTCACCATTTGTTATGAAACAGTTAAGTTTTCTATAAAAAAAAAAAACTTTTCAAAAAATGTGATCGGTTTTCAAGCTTAAAATGTGGTAGATCTGCCACGATACCTGAGCATAAAGAGAAAAGAGATTGGCGAGGAATATACGGTTGTCATTCATTTCTAGTTTATCACTTATTTTCCATTGGTCTTTTTTTTTACAAATAAACTTTGATATATTTATTCCGAAAGGGGGTTAAGCGAAGTGCCTCCTTCAATGTTTTCTTCGTCAGCTAGCTAATAGGCATGGCTTGCTGCTATTTTGCATATTACTTTAATTTGCCTGTCAACAAAAACAGCTAACAATCGTCAATGTGGCACGTACGAGTCATCAGCGCCACAAGCTTTACGCCAATAACTACAAAAAAAATATGAAATATGAAATAAAAAACTTAAAAAAAAAACAAAAAAAAAAACAAACAAAAAAAAAACAATTAAAAACAAATGAATACGTCAACAGAATCAGCCAACAACAGAAATGGTAAAATTCAATTTTGCTTTGGAAGTCGAAGTTGGAGTCGAAGCTAGGCGCCGCCTGTTGAACAACAACAGCATCGAAAGGCCTACGAGTATAATATACACAAATAAATAAATATTGTAGGAAACGTAGGAACTTGTACAAAGAAACGTTGTACAAAGTACGTTCATGTTTGCGGATAGTGAGAAGCCTTTAAGATTTGGGCAAGGTTTCGCTGAGAGGGACACGATTTTTAAGGAATATATCTGTGGCAGTAAGCGGAAAAAGCCAAACTCAAGTTTGATCAAAAATGAGATAGTACCACCATAGTGTTCTCCGTGCTAGGATCTATAACACCACAAAATTTCACGGCTTTTGCTCAAAAACTCTGGATTTTATGGATAACAAACCATATCTCAATCCCATATATTTACACTACAATTTCAGTTTTCAAAGCGCTCTACTGAAAAATTCAAAAACATTACTTTGGTAGTTTTTCCTTACTGGCACAGATGTATTTTATGTAGATATCTTATAAATATAGTTTATGTCTTTTTTTCTTATATTTTATTTATATTTGATATTATTATAATTTTTTTATTTGTAATTTTTTATATTTTTTTTAATTTTTTTCTTTTTAAATTTTCTTATTTTTTTATATTTCAATTTTTTAAATTTTATTTTATTCTACTTCTTCGATTTTGTTTTATTCTACTTCTTCTATTTTATTTTATTCCACTTCTTCTATTTTATTCTACGTCTTCTATTTTATTTTATTCTACTTCTTCTATTTTATTTTATTTTATTTTATTCTACTTCTTCGATTTTATTTTATTCTACTTCTATTTTATTTTATTCTACTTCTTCTATTTTATTCTACGTCTTCTATTTTATTTTATTCTACTTCTTCTATTTTATTTTATTCTTTTCTTCTATTTTATTTTCTTCTACTTCTTCTGTTTTATTTTATTCTACTTCTTCTATTTTATTTTATTCTACTTCTTCTATTTTATTTTATTCTACTTCTTCTATTTTATTTTATTCTACTTCTTCTGTTTTATTTTATTCTACTACTTCTATTTTATTTTATGCTATTTCTTCTATTTTATTTTATGCTACTTCTTTTATTTTATCTATTTTTCTTTTTGTATATTTTTTATTTTTTTATATTTTTAATTCTTTTTTTATATTTTTTCTATTTTCTATTCTTTTCTATTTTTTATTCTTTTCTATTTGTTATTCTTTTTATTTTTTATTCTTTTCTATTTTTTATTCTTCTCTATTTTTTATTCTTTTCTATTTTTTATTCTTTTCTATTTTTATTCTTTTCAATTTTTTATTCTTTTCTATTTCTTATTCTTTTCTATTTCTTATTCTTTTCTATTTCTTATCTTTTCTATTTCTAATTTTTTCCCAATATTTCTGTTTTTTGTATTTGGTTTTGAAAATTTTTTCTTTTCTTTTTCTTCGTCTTTTTCGTACTTTTCCCTTTAATTTTTTTTCCTCTACATTCAATTTGTTTATTATTTCGATACTTTGACCTTTCTAATTTTTAAAAGGTTTTTGTTTTCTTATTTAATTTAATTTTTTCCTGCATTTTTTAATTTGTACTTTACTTTTTTTTTACCCTTTACTTACTACGTTTTTCTTTTATTTCGCCTTCTTTTTCATTTGTTTTTTTATTCAAACACATTTTTTGACATTTTAAATAAATTTGGCCTAGAGCTCGTTAATTTCTCAAATACAACCATTAAAAGTCCGTCAAACCAACAATTTTTTTTTTTTTCATTTATTTTTTTTTCTTTATTTTTTTCTTAATTTTTTTGTTTTTGTTCTCCATTTCTTTTCATATATTTCTCTATTATTTTATTTTTTTTTTGTCATTTCTTTCCTCCATTTTTTTTTTTTTTTGTCTTTATACTTTGCCTTTAATTTTATTCCTCTATATTGATTTTGTTTATTATTTTCGTATTTTCACATTTGTAAGTTTTTAAATTTTTTTCTCTTCTAATTTAAAATCGATATTGATATTTTCTGCGTTGGTTGGTGGTAACATTTTCGAGTTTGATATATGTCAAACAAGCCGAATACAAGTGTTCATGGCATGTTTAACAACCACTAAATATGTTTTGGTCACATGGGAACCCCAAAAGGCAAAGTTAAAAAAATAACAATATATGCATGTATGTCTGTTAAAGCAATCAAAGTGCAAAACAACATTATTACATTCCCATTTTTTATTAATACCTTTTCTTTAATTTGTGTAAATTGTTTTTTTTTTTGGTTAGCTGCCTTAAATGCCTTTGCCCATATCAGCAACATGCGAGTGGAGTAAATTTAGATTGTAATCGATTTGAATGATCTTAGCGCCCCCTAGTACAAACATATATATTTTTTTATGTATACACGTTGTTGTAATATTCCTTTTATTTTGCACTACCAATGTAAACGCGCTCATAATAATAATTAATGTTGTTTAGCATATTTTTACACACAACAACAAAACCAATAATAGCAACTCATGCATGCATGGGGCCGAAAACAATGAACGAATATGAGAAAATAAGTACTAAGTGCAAATGCAACACAATAGCAACAACAACAACCAGCAGGAACCAAAAGGCAACAAAAAAGGCTACCACAAGCAAAGGGTAAAGAAATCAAAACAAATATACGTACATATATATTTGCACATAAAACAGAAAATATATAAATCATGTATTAGCAATATGGCAATATGTTGCAAGTTTATTTGTTTGTCAAGTTGTGGCACGGCACGAATGCGATTGCCATTGCTTGTGTTTTTGCGTGCATTTAAGTTGTAAATGAAACTTGGCTGGTGTGAGGGGACTAAATTGCTGTAATTTAATGAAGTCGGGTAAAAATATATTCAGAAAGAAGTCAACTTAAACGAATATGAATATGTGTGTTTGCCTTGTGTTGGTTAAATGGGTTTGATTGGTTTGCACACTCGAAAATACACCGTTGGGTGTAACAATTTCAAAGAAATTTTAATAGAATTCGTAAGAATTGCAAATAATAACAAGTAAAAGGAAGGTTTTTTGTGCCTGAAGCGTTTGTGCTACAATTAGAAATTGGTAATTCCAAGGGGTTGTTCACTCTGGGTCTCGACTTCACCCTAATGGTTTGATTTAACTCGTGACACATGTATTAAGGAGAAAAAACTATATTTATCTTTTCTTAAAACTTCTGGATGTTAATGGGTGTATTTGGATTTCGAATACAAGGCCTTCTGCAAACTCTGTTAATTTTTATTTTGTAGTTTTTTAGCTCAAAAACGGCATCACCTAGATAGTAAATATTATCTTATGGCACCGTGTTTGGTATCGGTTTTATACGGATTTCGTAGAGCACACTTGCTGTTCTCTATATCAGATCGCCATGATTACGAGTATCCACAAATAATTCTTTGGTAAAAATTTGAGTACACACATATTCCTGACAGACCTGTTAAATTTTTAATAGAGTTAAATAATCAATTGATTGGATGGCTCTTTCAATCAATAATCATTATTTTAATTGTTTTCAAAAATCCGCAATTACTAATTGATTACCATTGGAAAAAAAAACATCAAAAATAATAAAAAAAAAAATATAGAAAATAATCAAAAAAAATTACAAATTATTTAAAAAAAAAAGTAAAAAAATGCTCAAAAATCAAAAGTAATAAAAAAAAATATTGATTACAACTGACAATTTTTAACTTTTTAATTTTTTTTTTTGAATTTATTTTAATTAAATTTTTTAAAATGTTTAATTTTTTTTTGTTTTAATTTTTTTTATTTATTTTTTTTCTCATCAGTTAAAAAAAAAAAAGTCAAAAGTTATTTTTTTTCTTTAATTAGAAAGAAGAATGTACAAAAACAAAGTCCAGCATACATGATTTACATATAGACAGAATGTCTAAAATATTGCGTATACCGTTGGCCCGATAACAAACAATTAGAGGAAAAACTTGAATTAAGCAGCTGGCAAAACTACACGCAGCGTAGCCTATGGATTAGGCAGCTGCGCTTGCAATCAGAGTGAGTGGGCTCGACTCTCCACAAGATCCTCTAAAATAACAAAACTATACGAATTAGTCTGACGAGAAATCGTGGCTGTTTTCGAAATAGTACTATAACTATTGCCTGTATATGTTTGTTGATTTCAATTTTTCCTGTAATCAAAAATAATAATAATTAACTAAGAATTATTATCAACTAGTCTTGAGCTCGTTAAACTTACAAAAATGAAATTTAAAAAAATTTTTTTTTAAAAAGGCTGTCTCTAAAAATTTTCCTATTCTATTCTAATAAAAAGTTTTAATAATTAATTTAAAAATAATATTTAAAAAAAATAAAAAACAAATTTTCATAAATAAATAGAACAATTATTTTTGTTGGCATTGAGCACGTTTATGGTCATGGTACTTTTTTAAAATTTTTTTTTTTTTAATAATTTTTTTTTTGTTAATAATTTTTTTTTTAATAAAAATTTTTTTTTAGTTAAATTTTTTTAGTTTTTTTTTTTTTTTGAATTGAAATTTTTTTTAGTTTTTTTTTTTTTTTTTTATTTTTTTTTTTAATTTTTTTTTTTTAATTTTTTTTTAATTTTTTTTTTTAAATTTTTTTTTTTTTTTTTTTTTTTTTTAATTTTTTTTTTTTAATTTTTTTTTTTAATTTTTTTTTTTTTTTTTTTTTTTTTTAATTTTTTTTTTTTAATTTTTTTTTTTTTATTTTTTTTTTTTAATTTTTTTTTTTAATTTTTTTTGTTTGATTTTTTTTTTTTTAATATTTTTTTTTTAATATTTTTTTTTTAATATTTTTTTTTAAATTTTTTTTATTATTATTATTTTTGTATTATTTTGCCGTATGTGGTTATGTTTGCTTGCAATAATACCAAACAGTAATCAAACAATCAAAAGTAAACAAAAACTATTTATTGTTTTTGATTTTTAAATTGTTCATTGAAAACCGAAAACCATTGGTAATCAATCATAAGTAGGCTTTTCCAAAACATAATCAATCAAACCAGTAATCATTATGATTAGTATTCATTATTTAACAGGTCTGATTTCTAAAATCGTTATTATTGTTTGTAATGGAAAAACATTCTCAAAGAGTTTCGGGAATTGCTAAAGATGTGGACAGTGCACCCCTACCGCGTAATGGATTTGTTTGACCCAACGATGTAAGATCGTCCTGACTCATAACAGTAAAAAATATAAAAACGCCCTCTTGGACCGTTTTTCAAAGAAGCACTTTGTTAGCTAAAAATGTGCTCAATTTATCTTTACACAGGGGTTTGTGAGACAAATTCTATGACAGGAAAATTTCAGCCATTTGCTGAGATATGGACTCTTCGGACAAGCAGGCGAGCTATGGCACTCTGCCACTCGTGCGCCCCTATGTACTTCTCTGCATATATATTTATAAATAATTAAATCTGCACATACAAACAAAAGTACAAAAATAGTGCCTACTATCTATTGACATTTAAGGAACTTGTTTGTTAGTTATTCTGCATTCAACACCTCTTAATGGCTAGACCACGGCTTACCACCCAAGGTGGTTGTGATTTGAAGTGTGTGGCTTGCATTACACCTTATCTGGCATTCGAAGCAAGTACCTTCACACAATAAAGTTATAATTATTGCATTTAAAATCTAATAAATCTTCAATGCACAACAACTACATTACATACATACATACAGAACTCACTTACTAAAGTCCCCGTCCTTTGGAAAATCAAACAGACAGGCCACATTTGATTTGCTTTGGTTGCCAACCTATGTATGTATGAGTACTACTAAAGCTTAGGCATTGAATATCATATTGAAAACCATACAGTACTATCAGCAAGTGGCTTCTGTATTGAAATTGTACGCAGGCCAAGGAAAAGGTGTAGAACAGGCGTAAACTCATGTTGTATACGCTCATCCGTTTGTTTAGCTCTGGGTCTTGTTATGTTTTTGATGTTGGCACTGTTGTTGACGTTTGTCATCGACCACTTCTCACCAATGGCTCTGTATTCCTTTTAGTGCTCGTCTTCGTGCCTTCAAATCGTGTTATCTTTGTATCAAACACATACATACATATGTACAACTGTGTGACCGTACATAGTTATAGTCGCCAAGTTGGTTTAATTTGTGTTCATCTTTTAAGGTAGTAGACACACCTATCAATAATAGATACCCACAGTGCTGCTCATAGTAATAGACCAACTTTACAAATAATTTACTTACTATACTCAGCAGAGCATAGCTCAGAGTATATTAATAATAAAACTCCAAATACATATTACCCTTATGATAAAAAATCTGCTGAAATCCACGCCCACTTTTATATATAAGATTTTGATAGGCATCCCAGATGAATATAATAGTCAATAACTCTGTCAAAATAAAAGTATATATATAAAAATAATAGTATATCTATTATATTCTACTTCCAAGAGATCTATAAAAAGAAATGCAAAAAAAAAAATTAAAATATTTTAAAACGGGAGTGGCACAGCCCCAATTTTTGGTAAAAAAAAATCGGTTAATGGTAGCGTGCTGGCATAATATACCGCAAGGCCCCTAGTTTAAGTTTGGAAAAGTTCTTTTAAAAAGAGGGCGTTTCTCGGGAGTGATCGGCAATCCTATTAAAAGTTAGAAGCAGCATACCACAAATTGGAAAACAAGCTCGACGTTACGCTCCCAGGAGGTATATTGTACCAAATAATTACTATTACGTACAGTTGAACTTAATCAAAGTAGATCTCAAAGTTTTTAATATTGACAAACAAAGTTTAAACGGGCATAGGTTAAATCAAAAAAAAATTACTCCAATTCCAATATATCTCTCTTCCTTACCAATTTCTTGCAAGAAAATCCCTCCTCTTCCTCTCCGCTTTCCTCTTCTTCCAAACTTTTTGATCTGACCTACCCGCCACCTCTTGATTTGTATTGTAAATTTTTGACATTTTTTTCCAAATTTTAAGGTTTCAGTTTAGTTCATTCAAGTTTTAAGTATCCTACCTACCTTCTAAATTGATGCTACATTAATATACCAAAGACACTTCCTTTGAGGTCCATGCTGTCCAAACACCTCTCGTGGTTAAGTTACCGATGCGGGCGGTGCTCCCATCATAAGGTAGTCAATTAAATCGGTGAATGATCACTCCCATTTTTACTCTATTTCAAGCCTAAGCTAACCATTACTCAATCCAAAATTAACATATCCTCGCTAGATTTATGAGAAAGTTTATTTCATAGCGGGAAGTATTTCTGGTCAAATATGCATCGAGCGGACATTTGCCGAAAATTTTGATACATCGATTGATTTCTTAAATCCCTAGTTTAAACAGAGTGGCAAAAGTTACGCAGAGTCAGACTCAATTCAAATTTGTTGGGACTTTGGACTACTAGAAAACACAGTTATATGAGGATAGAAATAATAGTCACCAAATCTGGGTAGACATTAGTAGTGGGACCATTTTCGAATAAAAAAAATAAACGAATAAAAATATTCGTTTCAAAAAATTCTAACAGTATTTATCCGAATAATTCATCCGTTTATTCGAATAGTATTATTCTAACATTATTATTCGAATAGTGGTATTCGAATAGTTGTATTGAAATGCGAGAGATGTCGAAAGCGAAATTCACTGTCTGCATAGCTTGTACCTTGTGCATTCACGTTTTGTATGTACTCGTATGTATATTTGCTTGTACAAATGTGTGCATAAGCTGTAGTGATATTTGGTTAACTATTCGAATAGTTGTAATTTGTTCGAATAATACTATTCGAATAAAAGTATAAATTATTCGAATAAATATTATTCGACTTTTTTATAGCCTTCGAATAAATGGATTTTTTATTCGAATCATTTTTATTCGAATAGTCCAAAGCCCAGTAGGCATCCATAGTCTAAGTTGCTTCTACTTTCTTGTGCACAACTGTATTTAAAGAAATTTAGTAACCAACTTTGCGACAATTATTCTGTAATTAGCTATCTACTACAGATTAAATAAAAGCCGACATATGTGGTTCAAAGCAATCCAATAAATAGTACATACCTACATATTAGAGATGTCAATCCTGGGATCAGCGCTTTTTTACGTTCCGCAAATGTCTTACTAAACATCTCTACATAAAATAAAATTGTAAGCGGTCTATGTCTATATATTGCAGATTTTCAAGAAAAATTAATAGGATGGATCATTATGAAGCCAATAGAATCCATATCAACAGTTTTTAGAATGTTTGTCTGCATGTCTGTATGTTTGCGCGCGTATCACCCAAAAACTGCTGAATAAAAGCAATGGAACTTTCACCGTTGTATTACTCTAAGTTTAGCTTAAAATTTAAAATATCCCTTGTTCCGATAACTTTACCGGTACTGGAGGTATCGAGCAATTGTTAGTACAATATGGGTATCAAACGAAAGGTGCTGATGAGTGCTGCAATAAGCCATGTGATTAAGTTCCATATCTCAACTATGCGAACATATACAATGACTCAAATCGGGATCGGTATATTATAAGTTCTGAGACAGAACACGTGACCGCGTCTTCCAGTAAAAAGTAAAATAGGTTCATAGAGCTACTTTAATGGAAAATTCATATGGAAACGTTTTTTTAAAAATATTTATAACCTTCTTGAATTTTCATAAGCATAGGAGTTACTACATATATGGGATTTGGATCATATTAACACTAGAGTACAAGCGGCCCTTTTTTTACACCAATGCACGCGTGGCGCACTATGATAGACCATTTTAAAATAGCGCTAAATTTTTCCGCTAATCCCCAGAAATACGCACGGTACTGACCTGACGACAAGTTTAATGCAGAGCGCTTTCCTGGAACTGCGCGGCTCTAACATACAACGCTGTTAAGTTATCAACAAAAATGTAATCGTGATCTACTATAGTAGGCCGCGCGTGCACTCCAGTGTTAATTTTAATTAAGAGTCCAATTATTTGTATTTTATATTATTTTAAAGGTAAATAATTTCTTTCCCAGTTCTGGTACTAATCCCGTGACTGTTAAATCAGTTCTCGATATTGTAAAAATTCAAAAATCATCTCTAGTACCAACTACTCTGCACTTACATTGTACTCTCGTATCACTGGCAACTGTAATCAACATGCTGGCTTACTTTGGCATTGTTGAACCTGTTCACCGCTCCTTTACTAACTTGGAGTTTTGGTTGTGTGACTCCACATAGCGGCCTACTACGAGCATTTTGTTTCGTCTGGTTACAGTGGGATAAGATTCTTGGAAAATCTGCCACTTTTTTGATTTGTAACTCTAAAGCCGTCGCAGCTTATCGCCGTTGCAACCATTGCCACCGCACTGTTTAAACGGAAGGCGCCTAAAACGTTTACCGTATTCAACGTGTTGCTGCAAGTTGTATGTAATGCACATTCGTACGAGTATAATCATGGATATATGTATGTTTACGGCAAGTGCATTGTGACACGTTCAAAAGACGCATTCCCATCATATTTATGGTCATTTTAGCTATTAAATCGTATACACTTTGTTAAAGTAATTGAACTACTCTATTTATACCCAGCTGTAGCAGTGCATGGAATATAATTTAATATTTGTTGTGCTCACTTTTTACTACTAAGTAATTGGGACGAATATCTACTTGAGGATCAGTGTGACCAGGTGATAGAAAAAAAAGAGGCTAGATCGGCAAAAAAAAAGGTTAGAAAAGGCTAAAACTAAGAAAAAAAGAAGCTAAAAAAAGTCAGAAATTTTCCATTTCAAATTTTCACTACCGCCGTGGTGTGAAGGTAGTGTTGCCGGCCTACCACACCGAAGGTCCATGGTTCGAGCCCTGGTAACATCAAAAGTGATTTGAAAAAAGTTTTTCAAAACGGGGTCGCCGCTCGGCAGTGGTTTGGCAAACTCTCCGAGTGTATTTCTGCCATGACAGGCTTCTCAGCAAAAATTCGTCTCCTTTGTAGATGCCGTTCGGAGTCGGCAAAAAACTGTAGGTCCCACCAATTTGTAGGGAAAATTCAAATCGGCACACCACAAATTGGAAGAGAAGCTTGGCGCAAAAATCTCTTAGGAGGTTTATGATGATATGCCTGTTGTATATCGCGCCATAGAGAGAGAGAGAGAGAGTTTAAACTATTTGTATATAAAGCTGTAAACATACCTTAAAGGAACTATTCTTGCTTCAACACATATCAGGCACATTTTCCTTAGCTAGGAATTTTTTCAAAGAAATACATACGGTGGCGAATATTCTCAAGCATGTACCATCCCTAACCCAATAACACTCCCACCACTAGTTAAACACAACAGAGATAACGATGGGTACGCTTCTGCATGCAAGCATGTACCAAGGAAGAGAAAGAGAGATGGCGCGAGTGTTTGGGTATGCAGGGCAAAGAGGAGATGACACTAAAGAACACCGACCCTTCGAGAACCCGAAAAGGGAACAACCAAGAAACTTGTCGGTGCGTGGGGTAGCATCCTGTTGGACCATAAAAGCCAGTGACCGAGCAAGGCAAGATGATTAGTTTATTTTCAAGTGTTGTTCAGTCAACTACTGTGAAGTTACCAAATTCTTAGTTAAATAAATTTTATAATATTTTCTTCGTCTGACGAATCAGAAGAGCTTGAGTCGGCGTATAAAAATTGTGTATTTATCATAGAGATGAGATCACGGTAATTTCAAAATCAGTGCAACATTTGGATAAGCGTTTTAACGAACATCTAATATTAAGCAGCGAGTTAAGCATTTTAATTTTTAATCTGTTCCTTAACTTAGTTTTTAAAATGTTCATGGCACTAAAAATTCTTTCACTGAAAGGTAGTACCAAAAAGTCAAATACGAATTCGACCAGACTTTTCTTCTTGAAAGTGAGAAAATACATCCGGCTTTGTAACTTTCAAAGAATTATCAACTAAAAAAAAAATGTATCTTTTGTAAAGAGTTCATATTATCAGGTAGGCGATGTCGCAATTGGGTTATCAACTCCATTAAAACTAGTTGACAATTTTTACGAATAATTTTTTGTATTTCGTCATCAATACTACCTTCATTCAACTTTAATTTAAATATTCCTCGAAGTTGTATGAAAAATATGGTGTTGGGACCAGAAAAGGTTTGGGTAAAAAATTACTAGAAAAAAGCCACAAAGCTAAAACCAAAATTATATGGCTAAAGGACAAGAAAAAGGCTAAATCTAGCCTCGAAAGTGCTTACCTGGTCACCCTGTTGAGGATAACAAAAATATAGAAAAATCTATTTATTTCTTGGGTTATCTCTAAAGTTGCTTCAAATATCACTAGGAAATTGTGAAGATTGTCGCTATAATTATCTTAACCCCATTTATTTAAATCAGTGTGTAAAAGCTTTCCTAACCTTTCCCATCTAAAACCTCACATAGACATTATAAAAGCCCTGCAAAAAAGACGATTAATCTAGGATGAATCCGTGATGAGTCGTAAAGGAGCATGCGAGCATGTCCTATGAATAGACTAATTCTGCCCTATCATCCCCTACGGGTATCGTCGGACAAGTTTAATTTCAACACCTAAAATTAGGTTACAGAAATTAAAATCGACTTATTTCAACCGACTGTAGACGAAAAGTATTGATCGAGGAGCACCCTCATTTTCAATGATGTCCACCACTTATTTAAAAAAAAATTTAAAATTGCAGAAAAATTTAAATGTCTATTACCCAAATTTTCATACCATAATAATATCGCTTACATGTCAGCTCTTGCTATAATCCACAGCTGAGTATACAATAAGCGATATCACAGGAACTTAAGATTTGTATACTTTCTTTTATGACTGGACTAGGGATATTACGCATACCTACATTCGCAATCGCATCATTTGTTGCGGAAAGCCTAGTTTGTGAGCACAACTCGCAAAAGCGAAGACTCGTTTGCATAACGTAGAGGCATCTCAGTTCGTATTTAAGTTATGTTTTCACTATAAGGCCCGGTTTTTCAGTCCTTGGTTAAGCTCAGTTTAAACTAAGTTTGCTTAAACTCGGCATAAATTTAAACTCCAGTTAAACTGCAGAGCGGTTTTTCAGTGTGAGTTTAAGGCCGCTTTTAATATTTGCTTTTTATACAGCAACATTGGTTTTTTCTTTATCTAGATACCGCAACAGATAATATTTGTATACATATTCAACGCCATTGCTTCTCCTCAGTATTGTAATAGTTAGCATTTCGCCAATTTCTGCATCACTATAATCACTTTCGTCAGATGATATATCCAGTATTTAATTAAATATAAAAATATCGTCCTTTCTTAATTGCGTTCAGCTTATTGTTTCACAACCAAAACCATCAAATATGCAAAACAGCTGACAGGTTAACTAGAGTTTAACCCTGCCGAATTGACCGCTTAAACTACTTATTTTGGTACGATAAAATGGGTCCTAAACTTTAAGCCGGCAATCTACTATTATATAGGTAAGGATTGCTTTTAATTCTATACATCGGTTATTAAATGATGAGCGAACAAATAGACAGACTAACTCTTATAATGATAACCTGTGTTCATTTTTTCCGATCTGTCATAATTTTATTATATATAAAGATAAGTCAAGTACGAAATTCGAAACCTTACGAAGAGCCTCTTCACGTCGTTTAGATTCGCTGAATGTGAATTGTAACATTCGCAACATCTCTAATGTAGGCATCCTCGCATTTTTATTGGCGTTTGTAAATACATACATACATATGTATGTGCCGTACTTGACATTGGTACAAATCTTCTTTGTGTGAGCTAAGAAAGCTAGAGTAGCTATGCACAGTAAAAATAGTTTGTTGCCATAAGTTCTTTTCCATATAAAAAATTATAAACGGAGTAGAAATTGGCGTTTAATTTCTAAAATATTTCCTCTTATAGAAAATTCATTTAACATGCCGATTTTATATATACACATAGGTATGTACATATGTAGGCATGAGTAACATCATGCAGAGTATACCAAATGTGGATGTGAGTAGTGGACGAAACGCGTGGCAGTTCATAATTGGTTGGTGCAAGTTCCATTTTTAATATGTGACTTGATTATCAACTGGCCTGATAACTAATTTTGGTCAAACATTTTTTTGAATAAGCTTAATTTGAAATACAGCTAAAAGTATAAACAA
This sequence comes from Merzomyia westermanni, assembly GCA_949987695.1. Classification (NCBI taxonomy): domain Eukaryota; kingdom Metazoa; phylum Arthropoda; class Insecta; order Diptera; family Tephritidae; genus Merzomyia; species Merzomyia westermanni. Next base: position 21,614,783 of record OX465289.1, read on the forward strand.
ATCAATTTGAAACAGAGTAAGTATATTGAAATAACCACATAGATAAAGGATAAAGATCAATATCTAGATAAATGTAAATATAAAGATGAAGACTGAGATAAAGATAAAGAGGAGATAAAGATAAAGATAAATATAAAGCTAGAGATAGATATAGAGATAGAGATGAAGATAAAGATAAAAATAAAGATAAATATAAAGCTAGAAATAGAGATAGAGATGAAGATAAAGATAAAAATAAAGATAAAGATAAATATATTAAGATAAAGATAAATATTAAGATAAAGATAAAGAAAAAGATAGAAAAATAAAAAGATAAAGATTAAGATAAAGATATAAACCCACTGAATAGTTCACTCTGGGTTCATCCGTTTGCTTTTAAGTGTTGTTTCCTTGAGGATTGTATGATATTACTGCCTGTAGTGTCTAAGCTTTATATATCCGTAGATTCCATGGAACCTATGAAATTTGAAAAGCTTGGGGCGGTAAGCAAGGTAGAATACTATTATCAAGTTTAAAGTGGGGAGGGAATATAATTTTGGGATGCATTCTACTATCATTGAGGATTTTCATAAAGTTCAAGTATCTGTTCGAACAGGTTGATATTGTATTCGATTGTGAGGCTGAAAAAACCTTTGAGGAGCTCCCGGATTCAAAACTTGTTATTGAAATATGGAGTGAGAAAGTTGGGGGTGCTTTCTTTTAAGAGAATTGGTCGCTAGTTAAGGACAAAAACAATAAATATCGCGAGAGAAAATATTAAGGAATTAAAATATAACTGTTTGATCCAAACTAACAAACAGATAAGTTCTTTCCCCCTTTTTTATTTACTATGTACGTACACGAAGGCGAATTCAGACGAAGGCTATATTAATAAAAACAATATATCCGCTTTTTAATAGAAATTAATTGCTGTTTCAATAAAAGTCAACGTTAATATATTTTCATACATAATAACATATGTACATTTGTATAAAAGGAATAAATATATGCATCATAAAAATTGTTCAAGTTGTAGGATGTGGAGTAAAATAAAATTATGGAGATTTTAATCTCTATATCAAGTGGAACAGCTGCCAAACCAGCATAAACCAATAGATAAATTTGCAAAAAACAAACAAAACATAAAATCACAGCAATAAAAAGTATCAAAGCATTTTATTTATTATAACAATATGTATATTTAGAGCACACAATAAACATATCCATACACACATTTGACAAAAACACGCGCGCAAGCCTTAACCCAAATGTCACGGTGGCAAAATATATTTTAACGGTTATCATTACCCGCACAAGTACGGCAAAATCGATGCCATGATTTAACTTAGAATATGTATTCATTCGCGTATTTATGTAAGATTGAATATCAATTTAATAGGATAATTATAATGTGTGCACACCGAGTGCTGGTAAATTGCAAAACCCCTGCGCGCGTAGGCTGTGGAGATAAATTGAGTTGCCAAGTAACATTTAACTATCTGCACAAACATAATTTATTATAACAAAAAAATTTAAATATATACATTTGAATGTATGTATGTATATATTTATGTAAAGCTACGCACACTAAAATGGGATCATGTAAAGCATTTATTGTGCACGGTTCCCACATAACTAGAGATGGAATTCTACACGGTATTTTAAAGAGCTTTGCTAGAACTGGCACAGCACAGATAGTTTCTCCTCCACATCTACAACATAGCAAACCTATTAAGTACTTGTATTAGTACCAAATAAGTACAAGTACTCGAATTCCTTACAATGCCAAGCACAAATTTGAAGTACTACTTCGTAGTACTTTTTGACAAAAAAAAAAAAATATTTTTAATCGAACAATTTTTTTTTTAATTCAGTTTACCTACGTACATGAGTAATGTAGTTGAAAAAAAATAAATTAATATATGATACTTGATGACACCAAATAAAACTTTTTTATTTTATAACATTATTTAATTGAAAAGAAAATATCTATTCTAATTTAAAAAATGAAATATTCTTCTTTCGTTAAATGGTGATCTAACCGCCTGGGCGAGTCGGATTGGTGGTCTCCCTCTTCCTCTATTTCCACTGGCGGGAGCCGAAAAGAATACCTTCTGAGCCGGCGTATCTTCGTTCAACGCAAAACGTGGCCTAGCCAGCGAAGCCGCTGGGTTTTAATTCGCTCAACTATGTCGGCGTCTGCGTAAAGCTCATACAACTCACCATTAAATCTTTAAATATACTAGACTTTAATTAATAAATCAACCGCTAATTAAATTTTAAAATAAGAAATAATTAATAATTTCGAAAGTAATTATTTTTTATTTACATAAGTTATTTTAAAATTCTATCTATCTATGGCGCGATATACAACAGGTATATTATCATAAACCTCCTAAGAGATTTTTGCGCCAAGCTTCTCTTCCAATTTGTGGTGTGCCGATTTGAATTTTTCCCTACAAATTGGTGGGACCTACAGTTTTTTTAAATTTACAATTTATATTATCAATGTAATAATAAAAACTAGCACATAGTTAAATCTATTAAATTATTAATAATTTAAAAATTCAGCATCATTTATAAATTTCGTATTAACTAATAAATCAACCCCGCTGAAATTCATAAATCAAAAATAGTTAGTTCAAATTAAAGTAATAAATTAGTATTCAAATTAAAAAACAATTGAAAAACAGTTAATAACTGCGTAACTAATCTTTTATAATTTATTTCTCAGTTGTAATTTAAATTTTAAATATAGTAATATAACTAATAAATAACTAATAAATAACTAATAAAATACTAATTATGTAAAAATTTAATTTAATAATATAAAAAATTAGTTTAAGAAAATTTAAATAAAATTTTAAAATGTAAAAAGTTAATTAAAAAAATTCATAAATAAAATATTTATTTAATATATTTTTTTAGTTAAAAAAATAATAATTCTAATTTTAAAAAATTAATAAATTACAATTTAATTAATAAGTCTACTTATTAAATTTATGTGTCAAATAACAATTAATAATTTCGAAATTTTTAAAGCACTTGTACTTACTTTCCACAGGTCTACAACATAGCTATGTAAGTATGAACTAAAAGTTATTACGAATCAGTGAGTGCCAGGTTTTAATATATAAAAATCTTTAATTTTTATTAAACAAATTTAAAATGTTTACTTATTGAAATTTTGTACAATTTTTTTTTAGTTTTTTTGCATTTTTATGCTTTTGTTTATTTAATGAAATTTTTTGGGTAATACAATTTTTAATTTTTATAATTATGTATTGACATAATTTTTGTTTAATTTTTTTTTTTTTAATTCGTTATTTATTTAGTGAAATTTGTTAAATTTTACCGATTTTGCAAAATTTTGTTGGCCTTTTAAATTTTTGTTTTGGTTTATTGAAATTGTTTTCATTTGCAGAACTTTTTTCCATTTGCTTAATTTATTGTAATTTCATTTTCAATTTATTTAAGGTTTTTATTTATTGATTTTTTTTTGCAATGTTTTAATTTATTGAATTTTTTCTTTTTGTTTTAATCATGGGCACTTTTTAGTTTTTATTCTTCGAAGTTCTTTTTAATATTAATTTTTTTTTAACTTGGTAATTTTTTTATTACTTAATTTTTGCCAACAAATTGAGTTCTTTGTTTTTTACATTATAGAAATTTATAAATTTTTTTTATATTGAATTTTTTTATTTCATCCATTTATTGACATATTTTAATTTGTTGAAAGTTTTTTTTGTTAGTGTTTTTTCTTACAGTTCGCACATAAGTAGCTTCAATTTTTGCTAGTTTTTAAACTTTTAAATTTTTTTATATCTGTTTGTTTGTGGCTTAATTTTTACCGAACTCGACAAAGAACTAATTAAATATTTACTTTTTTTTAATTAAAATTTTTTTGTATTTTTTTAAACGTGTGTGTGTTGCTGGCCTACCACACCGAATGTCCAAGGTTCGAGTCCTGGGACAGGTAACATCAAAAGTGGTTTTGTATTTCTGCCATGGAAGGTTTCTCAGCAAAAAGTCATGCCGTTCCGAAAACTGTAGGTCCCTCCAATTTGTGGAAAGCAGCACAACACAAATTTATAGAGAAGCTAGGCCTAATCTCCTCGGAGGTATATATAGTGCCAATTATTTATTTATTTTAGTAATATATTTGAGACATAAATGATCTGCCTAACAAGATATGTGTATTAAATAACTAACAAAAAGTCGGCCAATAAATCGTACATGTATATTTGTGAGCAGCTGTAAGTAGGGTTTTGCTGTAGAAAATACAACAAAATAAAGTGCCCTTGTCGTTATAGTCGTGTCACAGCATCCGTTCGGTTTTTGCTTTTTGCTTTTTCTCTTTTCTTCTTTTTTTATTGTTTAATATGCAAATTTCAATAATAGTTTCAGCAGTGTTTCACGTTCAGAGTTTGTCAGTAACATGCTAGAAATTGACGGAAAGATGTATCGTTAAACGTTGATTGGGGGTCGTCGTACAATGGTGGTGAGTAAATGAGGTGAGGGAACACCACAAAACTTAACATCAAGATAAGTTACGCTTAAGTTACGTAAGTGGGTCAAACACAAAATTGTGCGATATTTATTTTATTTTACACACACACATACGTACTCACATACATACAAATGTATGTATGACTTTGAAAATTAATACGCCTCTATGTATTTAGTTTGGGTAGAGTGTACTACTTGGCATCTTGCATGCTCAAAAAAGATAAATAAGTACCAACTATCCTAAGCTAGAAGATAAACATCAAATGCTACATATAAATATATCTTGAGAATGAGTATATAAATTAGTAGATCAAATTGCACACTTTAAAGATGTATTAAGGGGTTGTTGGGCTACAAGCATTTTAAATAAACAACAGAAAAATAATTTCAAAAAGTTAAAGATAAAATGTATGAATTTCACCTCAAACGTTACTTCTCAAGTTCGAAGCGAGTTGTGCCACTTTTGAAAATGGTAAGTCTTTTGATGTCACGAAACTGTTCGAGATAAACTTACTCGCTAGAGGTCAAACAAATGTTTGGAGCGGCAGAGAATTTCCGGATCAAATCGATCAAAATACCCCGGCGAATTTTTATAAAAATTTTAATATGCAGAAAAGTTTTGAGGGAAATAGTAATTCAGAGGAGAATGCGGGTTAGGGGTTGGAATATGACCGAGGTAGGCATGCCTGTCGTAAGAGGCGACAAAAATTCACAATGGAAATGGCGGAAGGAGGGGTGACATTACCTATAAAATCGACACTCGTAGGGTAGCCACCCAATGCCAAGAGGCATTCAACGTTTCATCCTCACTAGTAATATACTTCGATAAGCAAAAAAAAGCGATAGGCCAGAAAACTTCTAAAAAAACCTATCTCGACTGGACTCTGAGAACTTTTAATCAAAATGCAATAAGTATACTTCCAGTTTTTGCAAGGTTTCAACGTAGTCTAATTTACATTGCCACATCCACATAATGGAACTTGAAAGATTTCTTAATTGGGTTAACCTTTTCCAAATGACCCTTCATAATTAGGATTTATAATAAAATATATTTTTCGTTGAATTCTTATGATCGGTATGTTTTTTTAAGATGCGATTTTACTGGTCGTACCAAACCGCTACCACGACATCGGGCTACACCCCAAGGGAGTACCGAAGCTTACCGAGTTCATATCCGGCAAAGAGCTGTCAGTTTCGACAACACTCCCCAAAACCTTGTGGAGTGGTTTGTCGTTACAAACAACAACACTATGGTGCCCTGTAGCGTCACGATGCATTTTTCCTCTAACTAGAGTTCGCCCAGTGGTTGAAATTCAACCAATAAACTTTATTTTATTTTATTTTGTTGCTGTAGGTATGTTTTATCCGCCTTTTTTTCTTCCTTTCTATGTTGTTACTTTCCTCTAACATATTTTTATTTTCCTTGATTTCTTTTTTTACTCTCTTATTTTATTTTTTACTTTCCTCAAACTTCTTTTCCTTTCCCTTCCCTTCCTTTTATTTTCTTTCTTTCCCCTTCGTTTTCTTCCCTTTCCTTTAATTCCCTTCCCCTTCCCTTCCTTTCATTTCCTTACCGTTCCTTTCTTTCCTTTAATTTTCGTTCCTTTCCTATCCTTTCCATTCCCTTTCCTATCCTTTCCATTCCCTTCCCTTTCCTTCCTTTCCTTTCCTTTTCCTTTTCTTTCCTTTCTTTCCTTTAATTTTCCTTCCTTTCAATTCTTTTCCTTTCCTCTATTTTCCTTTAATTTTCTTCGGTGTTTAATACTCTTTATGAGTAATCATTTATTTTATTTTTGTAAACCCTGTTTGTAGGTATCAGCAATGAATTTTACATATTTGTTCATATTTTACATTGCTTGTTTAATGTATCCAACAAAGCAACTTTTCGTGCTCTCAGGAGAGCAGCTGACACTGGGCATCGTAGCCAGTAATCAATACAATAACAACAACTAAAGCAAAAATGCATGACACAACAGAGTATCTATAGTGCGAATACTTATTTTTCATTGGTCCACTACCAACTCTTCGCACTCACAGTGAGAGCCGACCACACGAATAACACAAAAACATGCATGGCAAGTCTACTCACACTACTACGGCTCTTAATTTTTTCCCACAAAGCAACTCCTCTGCCATGCTCACGATTCAGCATAGTACACAAAAAGCAAGTACACACACACACAGCGTGTCTGTAGTGTGAATAAGTGAATGTGTAGTGGTGTGACTTTTATGTTAAATTTTTTATATTAAAATGATTTTTTAAATTTTTTTTATTTACGGATAAAAGTACACCTCAAAATTTCCTATCTATACATATATAATTTGTATACCTTAGAATTATAGTTTAGCAGAAAACGGTTCTACATTGCATTCATCTTGTCTATTTATATATAAGATGTGAAATTTTTTTCTCTTATGAGAAGTTGGTGACATCGATACATGTCATCCCATACCATCGCTGTGCAAATCGTTATAATTTTTCTTTTATACCTACCAATCAACAAACAAACATTAAAATTCGAGCACTGCTCCAACAACAATTACCTTAATTATATTTTTCGATCAAGTTTCTGTTTTTAATTTTCTATGAGGTGTGCAAATGTAGCTATTGCGATTTGTTATAAAGCTCCTCAAAAGTATTCTTATCAGCAGAAGCCATAAAAAACAGTTCAACTTTTGATAACTGCTGGCCCTCAGAGTTCTACTATGTTGTTGGTTTGTAGCGGGGAACCTGTAATTACATGACTCACATGCTAATTCATCGAAAATGATAGGTGTGCATGTGAAGTGGATTAATAGGAATTTCCACGAATTCAAATATTATTCATTAACAAACAATAAATTCTTTTGAGAAATCATTTGGTTCTTAGTTTTCGGGGCAAAATCTAAAAATAATAGGTTAATGCCACTAGCGATTTCAAGTAGTTTACAATTTTGTTTATGACGTCAAGTTAAATCTAAACATTTTATTCTAAATAAATTCAAGGTTTTATGAAAGCACTAAATTGGATATTTATAAATTCCTAATTTAAAATGCATTAATTTCTTTAAAATATGATTTAGACGAAAATACTTAAATATGTTTTTATGTATTTAAATCGTAAACAAAGCAGATACCTACCTAATCTAATGTACTTATACATAAATAGAAATGCTAACAAATGTTTACATGTACCTAACCTAAAAGAGTGATCAAGCGGGTGCCGGCGATGGGTACACTTGAGCCCACTTTGATTTTTTTTTTTTTATGTTCACACAAATTGTTTTGTTGCTTTGTTGGTATTGCTCGGCCAACGTCAACATACACAATTAAGAGCACACACGTGGCCAAGCTGAATGTGAGTGCAAGCAATAAACATTTTTGAAAATAATTCGAGAACTGAGCTTTTAAAAGCGTCCTTCATATGAACTTCTCAACTCAAGAAAAAAAGAACAAGGGAATCGGAAAGTGTGACACCCCAAATGGTAAACAACACCAAATAAATTGAGTATTCACATTTTCTTAAACATTTGAGAATTGTTGTTCACAGACTTGTTTATTAACTAGAATTATTGGTATAATTCTGCGATGAGCTGTACGGTAGAGGTGTAATGTTAAATTTGTTATGAATGCCCGTATGACACTACGTATTTTTCTTGTAATTTATGCTGTGTTTTTAGCAAAAGAGATAGTCACATACAGGCGTTGGGGAGTGTTGTCGAAAGTTTCTGTAATTTGCGGTATATGAACCCGGTAGGCTCCCGTGCGGTCGTATAGCAAAGTTAAAGCGGTAGGGTAATTTCGATATCACTGCTGGAGCCGATCTACTTTTATGTAGTGGAACCAACCTCGTTTTTGTCCCAGCCAAGGGCTGTGACTTTCATGATAACCATGTCTCAAGTCGAATTCGAAAATTATCATCATCAAACATCCACAGGCTGATGTACCCTAACATACACAGATTCCGTAATTTTTTTAGTACATTCGTGGTCCCATGTAGTTTACGTCCCAGGGCGGCCTCTGGTTCAAAGCGCGCCTTTGTAAATTTGCAATTGTTTTTAGCAGAAGCATTAGAAAAAACAAAAAATTGCAAATGCAAATCACGCTTGTTTACGGTTTGTTCTTAATATTCTGCTTTTTACATCTTCTGGCAATCTATACAAATTGAATTAGCTGACGAAATTACAAAACTTTATTATTTACCCATGACTTTATATTTATTTATTTTTAAAATTGATTTTCGATCAGCTTTTAAATGAACGTCAACCAAATTGTCATTGTATTTCAAACAACACAGGAAAAATACTAGAAAAATAGTGTCATACGAGCATAAGTAAACAAATTTTTTGTACCGGTGTCGAGTCATAAAAACTTAATAAAATTTTGATTTTGGGTGGTGGTACTTAATTAGAGCGGAAATGTTCCACGCTTGGATTTTACTAGTAACTGAAGGTTTTATACGCAAATCCCCAAATGTCGTTATATCTATCACGACTGTCGATAGCTCCCCATCTCTACTGTACGCCACATTAGGCTTAATGCATTTTTCAACTAGTTGGTTTGCCTGTCGAGACATGGACATTGTTGGTATGTAGGTATTAGGCATGGGACTATTCGAATAAAAATTAAGTAATTGTTTCCTTTAGGAGACAACTGCTAAAACGACCGAAATTATCGGGAAAGGTATCGTTTTGACCTCGGTAACAATAATCCGGAAGCGAATTTTCGAGTTTTTGTTTCAGTGAAAAGTTATTCGCAAAAAACCCCAAAATTAAAAGGTGTTCTGCACATAAATATCTTGGATCCCCCTATTTGGGATCGGACCTGAGTCATTTTGGGGTTTTTTGCGAATAACTTTTCACTGAAACAAAAAATTGAAAATCCGCTTCCGGATTGTTGATACCGAAGTCAAAACCCGTTGTTTGATACCTCTCCCGATATTTTTGGACGTGTTTTAGCAGTTGTCTCCTAAAGGAAACAATTACCAAAAATAAATAAATAAAATAATCCATTTATTCGAAGGCTATCAAAAGTTCTAATATTTATTCGAATAATTTATACTTTTATTCGAATAATAGGTACTCGAATAGTTAAGCAAATATCACTACAACTTATGCACACATTTGTACACGCAAACATATATACATACAAAACGTGAATATGTATGCTCATAGCTACAAGCTATGAAGACAGTGAATTTCGCTTCCGACTTCTCTCGCAATTCAATACAACTATTCGAATACCATTATTCGATAAACGGATAAATTATTCGAATAAAGGTAATTGTTTCCTTTAGGAGACAACTGCTAAAACACGTCCGAAATTATCGGGAAAGGTATCAAAAGACGCGTTTTGACCTCGGGACCAATAATCCTGAAGCGGATTTTCGAGTTTTTGTTTCCGTGAAGAGATATTTGCCAACAAAGTTGAAAATTTTCTGTCATTTTCATGTGGTTGTTTTAATCACAGATTAGGGTGGATCGGAAAGTGCAAAAAGTGTGTTCTGCGCAGAAATACTGTGGACCGCGTAGCCGGTGTTGGACCGGCTAAGGGTTATTTTTTTGAAGCGCGGCCGAAGGCCGCCTACGCAGAAAGGTGTTCTGCACATAGATACCTTGGATCAAGCCCCCTATTTGGGATCGGACCCGGGTCATTTTCGGGTTTTTTGCGAATAACTTTTCACTGAAACAAAAAATTTGGTAATTGTTTCCTTTAGGAGACAACTGCTAAAACACGTCCGAAATTATCGGGAAAGGTATCAAAAGACGCGTTTTGACCTCGGTAACAATAATCCAGAAGCGAATTTTCGAGTTTTTGTTTCAGTGGAGATATTTACCATCAAAGTTGAAAATTTTCTGTCATTTTCATGTGGTTGTTGTAATCACAGATTAGGGTGGATCGAAAAGTGCAAAAAGTGTGTTCTGCGCAGAAATACTGTGGACCGCGTAGCCGGTGTTGGACCGGCTAAGGGTTATTTTTTTGAAGCGCGGCCGAAGGCCGCCTACGCAGAAAGGAGTTCTGCACATAGATACCTTGGATCAAGCCCCCTATTTGGGATCGGACCCGGGTAATTTTTGGGTTTTTTTCGAATAACTTTTCACTGAAACAAAAAATTGAAAATCCGCTCTCGGATTGTTGATACCGAAGTCAAAACGCGTTGTTTGCTACCTCTCCCGACATTTTTGGACGTGTTTTAGCAGTTGTCTCCTAAAGGAAACAATTACCCGAATAAATACTATTTAAATATTTTGAAACGAATATTTTTATTCGTTTTTCGAATAGTATTTATTCGATTATTATTCGAAAATAGTCCCACTACTAGTAGGTATGTATGTATGTATCTGGAAACTGTGTTCAGCCGTCGGTGGGGCTTTTATCATACTGACTGATATTGTTTTAATCAACAAACCACTTTTACCTAGCTGCTTTAATTTTCCTGTCATCTATTTAAGTAATAAATGTGAGAAAAATATCCAGTCACAGTCATAGATTTATTAGAAAGATGAAAATAAAAAAAACATATCTTTGAACCTTTGAGGAGGCTCCCGAAGCAGATACACGAACGAAAGTGAAGAAGTAGAAATACAAAAATGGCAATTTTTTTTGTCTCCCTACTTTGATGCACAATTTTCATTTAGCTTACTTTACACTACACATAAAGAGTACAAATATGCAAAAATTTACTCACTTGTTTAATTAGCTGATGTTGTTATTCAATAAGTTTTTTCATGTAAAATTGTACTGCAATTTCATTTAATTCACAAATTTCTATTGTTTATCAGGAAATGCAGCGACAAAACGACACGAACGCGATACGACAAACGAAAAAGATGGACAGCGAACACGAATTCAAAGAATAAGCACTAAACAGCGATTTTGTATGGAGATATATACAAGTTTGTGTGTATATTGCTGTATTTCACTCTACACTTCAGTATTTATGGTCAAATATTACAGCCATTCAGTTTTAGGTGTTAAACGAATGTTTTTAAATATGTGGTGCACTTTTTTTTAGTGTTTTATCGGTATTTATCTTTAGTTTTTTCAACGAAGTACCTGTTTGAAAATTATTCTAGTTCACGACATTCCCGACGACAAATTTATTACATGGCTATTCACACAGTTTACGCTTTGCATAATTTATAGCAAAAATGCAATATGCGTGAATGAGATGTCGATATGCAGGTTTTTTGACATTTCATTTGACAGATACAGAAACGCGTTGGCTATTCAGCAAATCAGTAGTACTGGGAGTGTGCGTCTAGGATATGAAGCAAAATAAAGTTATGGCGGTATGGCAGTAACAGAAAGTTTACTTTCCCGAACTCCTGCTAAACAACTTTTGTTGTGGCAACTTGAAAGCAGGGAGCCTGATGAGCCGGACTATTCTGATTAAGTTGAATGGAGAGTCTCAGCTACTACATCACCAACGTTAACTACGTAAACTCAACTCTTCCCAACTTGGCACATAGAAACTGAAAGGAAAATATTATTTGGGTTTTCGCGCTTAAACTTTTACTTACATAAATAATCGTTTCAACAAATTTCTGTCTACACAACAGCCCTGTTTTTTTTTACACCCATATAGATCTGCGTCTGCGACAAAAAAAAACGGTCATTGGCAATTGCGCTTAATACTATGTACACACTAGCGTAATATCGAGCTCATTCTTAATTTCGAAGCAAATCATGTTGAAAACAAGTAATTTCGCCTTGTAAAATCTGTCACCGGAAACAAGGTGAAAACACTTAATTTAACCGAAATCAAGAACGAAACCAAGTTCCAATGAGTGTCGGCACTAAATTTTATCGATAATAATCGAAAAGCATGTTGTCACATAACTGATGTGTCATCTAATTGTCGCAAATAAACAAAAAATAAAAATGGCAAAAATAGCAAAAAGAAATTACAAAAAACGTAATTCATGGGGAGAAGGAAGTGAACGCCTTCTTATTGATATTTGGAGCTCGAAAATTGATGAATTGCGAGGTGCGCGCAAAAATAGCCACATTATCCAAACAATGGCGGTGGAATTGGAGAATAATGGAGTTTCGTGCACCCCAGACGAAATTACCACGAAGATGCACAATCTTTCGTCGAGATATAGGTGAGTTTTCCATAATTTATTGTTGAACTAATATATATTTTTGAACTATTCGATATTGTATTAATATAGAAAGGAGAAGAAACAAATCGGACCATCTGACGGCGCACTTCAACAATATCATATTTTTTATCATTATGGAACGTCGCCTTTGCAATTCATGTAAAAAATGTATGTTGGACGTTGCATGATCCATGATTGACAATCCATTCGATTGCCTTCTTACCATTACCAGCTCCAAAAGTGTTTTAGCTTGTTCACCCATCTTTAATTAAATAAAATGTAATTTAAATAGAAATATTTAAATTTTTTAAATTTACATACATTTGCGCTCTCCGTTGGTTGAATTATTTTTTATGCAGGGTTGCTAAATCGCTGTCAAGTGAAATTAGAAATCGCAAGTATGAACGCACTTGTTTTGTGTGGAGTAATTTATACGAAATTACTTGTTTTCAGCTCTAGTGTGTACATAGTATAATCCATAAAACTATTTGTCAGCACTGCTCTTCAAATGTCAGCAAACAGATATTTGTTTATGAAGTACAGAAGCGCGCATACATACATACATTTCCTCTGTTGTCATTCCGCTCAATTCCGCTTATTACTAATTCGCTTATTTTCATTCTGACGTTTCCTCGGACTTCCGTTAGAAGAGCCTAATGACAATTTAGAGTGTTCGAGCCAATTGGGCGGGGCGAAGCATTGTTAACAACAACAACAAACCATTATTGAAAGTTGGTAAGGCAGTTTCCAAAATGTAGAGAAAACCACTTGGAAGTAATGATTTTATCCCCCACTATTTCATAGTAGCAGATAAAATTCTGCGCTTAGTATTGCATACAACTTTTAAGCGCAAACGCATATGCGTGTAAAAAGAAACAGGGCTAACACCAAAAAGTTGTCGTTCTTTTCGTAACTGAAAGCAGCAAGATCATTCTGTATTTATAACAGGCCTATGGCAAAATTAGCGCGTTCCTAAGGAACTTAGCTTCCGCTAGCGGAATAGAATTCGGTACAGGTAAATGAATTTATCCATATAGTGAGATTTTCTAGATTCAGCGCCGCAAACAACAGAAACTCATCATGTCGACTTGGTTTCTACTTATATATACTTTAGCCCCCAAGGCCCAAGTAGTGTTACAACAACAAAATCCTTTCTTCTAAATCGAATGAAGCTCGGCAATATTATATTTAAGAGCGAATGTTATTTTGGTTTTGGTAATGGCAGAAACGCTACGACACAGGTTTCCATCCCAATAGTATTTATTAAATATACACAAATATGTATAGTGAGACTGTTTTGCGGTTATGTGTCATCGTTTAACAGATTTTCATGCTGGTGAATACCGGTAATTGTGCAGGAGTCAGTGTTCGATCCGCTACCACTAAAGTCCACATTTATCTGAAATTACTGGTTTTACAAGTTCTACCATGGAAGCTGGAAATCTAACACCCTTTTTAGAAAATTTAAGTTACAAGACATTTATTATTGTCGCGTTACGTCTTTTAAAAGCTAAGGATAGTTCCAAAAGAAGTCCTTCGTCTATCAGTACTGCATTTAAAAAAATCGCTTTTAAAGCAGAGAATACAATATTTCTATATTGATTGATTTAAATAATAAAAATAAATAAATTATAAAATTTCAATCAATGATTGCAGTTTCCAGGCCAGGAGTACAGGCCCTTCTTCTGGACTCCCATGAATTTTTTTGTACTTAATCTGGGCTCATATCGATAAAAAGCTCGAACGTCTTAACCTTTCATGACTCAATTAATTAAACTTCCTAAAATTTTAAAGTACGAACACTGTTGGGTTTCTACTTCAAAATAAATGATCTCTGGAGTCAACAAATATAGAACACTGTTTTTGTTTAGTTAAATAATTATTACAATTTATATTAAGAATATTAAAAGCATATTAATCTTAAGGAGTACCCTAAAATACATTGACCTACACATTAACTCTCACAAATGGGCATACACCCTTTAGTACATCATCCACTGTGCTAGTTATAGATTACGCATTTAAACTTTTTCTAGCCGGCAGCTTGTCTAGCAAATGTTTCTTTGAGTGCATTGAGTCTGCATAACTCTTCCCTTAGCTCAGTATATTCCAAATAGGATAGATTACCCTGAAGTAGCATAGTACATTTTAGTTGCAACACACGTGCCAATTCAGTTTGTTTACGTTTCAGAGAGCGCACTTTCTTAAAGTCATCCTCAGCAGCTGAATCCTTCTGTGATTTCGTTCTACTTGGATTCTTCGCCTTTTTGCGATTTTTACGGGTGTCTTCCTCTTGTTTCTACAAAATGATTGTTTGGAGCATTTAATTTACAGATTTTACTTTCCAGAATAATTTTTATTTACCTTTCCTTTGGGCATTGCAATTCACAACAAGTAATTGACGGAACTGTCAAAAGTGCTGAATTTTATGAATTGTAATATCGACTGCGTGCCAGCACCATTCACCTTCGTTATCGGCGAAACACTGCAAAGGGAATATTTAAAAAGTACAAACTGGAAAGAAAAGTAAATTATTTATTGGCGTGAAATATCCTGAAAATCTACAATTTTTACCCACATTTTTAAGGTAATCCTTAAAAAAAGCATATGTCGGACGGGAACGAAACATTAAGCATCCTGAATGCAGAAGCGCGCAAGCAAATGCAGCTGAAACGTGATATGGAGTTGCATAAAATCCGAAAGCTGCGCTTAGTTTTAGATAATTTGCAGAAAATAAGAATTAAAAAATTAGACTTGCCCGATAATGGGGAACAAGTGGAAAATGCTTTTAAAGTTCTTGATGTCAACAACTATTTGTACTTAAATCGCGGCGGTGGTGGTGCCGATGACTGTTTATTAGGTAAGAAAAAAGTATGTTGCAAGTGTATAGTCACAAATTTAAAATTTTTATTTATTTAGGTTTGAAAGACTTGCGCGAAACGGTTAACTTAACATATACCGAGCGCAAAGCTGTACGTGAGGAAGTCATCAATGTGTTGCGTTTAAATCTACAACCAATTGTTGATTTTGGAAGAAAATTAAAAGCTGAAATACCTGATGTATTTACCCCACCTTCAACACCACCACCCACTGGTCTATGCATACCCACCACTTTGCCCGGTTCCATTCAAATTATCGCATTGGAGGCACAACGCCGGGCCAACTTGCAAAAATTGGTTGAAACGCGTAATCGAAAGTGTGCTTATTTAAAGGCTGCCACAGAGTTAAAAATGGGGCCATATTTGGTACATGAGCTAGAACTTTCATATGCACAGGGGCGGCTTACTCAAGAGAAGGCGAATGTATTGAAAGACTATTTCACAAATGTACTATTAACACGTACTGAGCATATTACTAAAGCACTCAAAGAAATCGAAGGATACATAGATAAGGAGTTGGAAGAGATTGCTGAGGGAGAATCTAGTTGAAGTATGTGTGCTATTTTAACTCATTTAACTATCATAAATTTTAAATTATTTCATGCTTCAAGTTTAATATGGTGAATTGTTATACATGTCAAAAGAATATAAAACATAATTACATCTTCAAACAACAAAATAACATTCTTGAGAAAAATTATCTTCATAACAAAAATATAAAATAATATGTTCTACCTTGACCTTACAGTAGGAGAATTGCCAGAAGTCTTCAAAGCTGAACAAGATTCTGAATACTAAAACACCATTGAAACGATGGTACCCCTGTATGTGGAACCATTATGGCCGAGGTATAGATATACTCGTTTATTGAGATGACAAAGATTAGTTTGAAATGCAAACTTTGAATTTCATGTTGTTTTTTGTTGCAACCACAAAAACTCCCCTTGATGATTTGGCAAGTGTTGCTGATATGACCAGTCTTTTTCCGGAATGAAAAACCATCCCGTTCTGTTCAAGCCCTTTAAACTTTCGATTCGTTGTTGTATCCGTTATCTTTACTTAAGCAAAAAATCGACATATGTACGTATGTATGTAATCGGGCTTATAGTTGTTTTTTGTTTCTGTTCCGGAACTAGATTTTAAACCGGTTGCTAAACAGGGTTATATCGAAATAAAAATCCTTCCTGTCGTACAACGGGCTGTCGCGGAAATGTTTTGTTGCTAAGTATGTAGCTGCTGACAAAGCAGATGCTGGAAATAGTAATAAAATTGTCAAACTTAATTTTTTGAACATCACCGCAAAGTTTACAACATTAGTGGCAACACTTGTCTCTGCTTATCAACCAACGTGCCCCGCAACCCCTTCTTAAAAGCAAACCGGCTTACAGCTGCCTTTTCATTGCGCAGTTGTGTTTTTTTTTGCAAACTAAAAGAAGACTTCACAATAATTTGCAACCAAAATTAAAGTTAGTAATGGCATCCGATGATATTAAAGAAAATGTCGAAGTTAGAGATTCATCTGGTACTAATACCGGAGAACCACCGCCTCTGTTGCTGACTTCAACGACAACACCACCGCAGCCATCTTCCACAATCGATTCAGAATTTCCACCTAATGCTACCGTTAATTCCCTAGTAGCAAGTGAAGAGTCGGATGAAGATAAAGATGAAACAGGTAGTGTGATGAGTACAGAAACTACGAATACTTCACGTAGCAAGTCGCCTGGCCATCGTAAGATATTGAAATCACGCAAGAAGGCTAAGAAAATAGTGAAACCACTTTATAAATATACGTAAGTGGAGTCTTGAAACTTGTAATGAATTGTTAATTTTTGTTTTCCCTCTCCCGCCCGCTTGTAGATGCCATTTACGTGAGGATCATGGACAACCAATATTCGGCGCTCAATTTAATCATCATCTCTGCAAGGAGCAAGCAATTTTTGCCTCTGTTGGCAAGGATCGTATTTCCATTTACGAGTGTCTGAGTCCTAGCCATAGCAATGAAGATGATGCGTATGTAAACGGCATGCAATTGTTGCAGTGCTATGCGGATCCAGATGTAAGTACTTAACCACTGCGAGACCAACCCACCAAAACGAACAATGAATAGACAGGGTTACATCTGGTCCAACCCTATTGCCCACTAGGTTTCTACGACTTCCGTTAGAAGATGTTGAGAAGAATGATAGGTAAAGAAGGTGTCTACTAGGCAAGGCAAAGCAATGACTGGCACTTGTTGTTCTGTAACACTAGTGTATAAACTCCAAAATGTTCATGTTGTTGTTGTTGTAGTAACGACAAAAACACTCCCCGAAGGTTTTGGAGAGTGTTGTCGAATTAACAGTCGCTCCGGTACTCCCTTGCGGTACTGCCCGACTGTCGTGGTAGCGGTTTATGACCAGTAAAACCTTCTAGGTCATGTCACCCCTCCTTCCGTAAGGAAGGATAAGATGGGTTATGAGAGGTGAGAGGCATCATATCCGTAGATCAACCATCGAGTTGCACGTCCTTTGTGCATATTAGTCGCCTCTTACGACCGGTATGCCTACCTCGGGCATATTCTAAACCCCTAACCCGCAGGGGGTCCAAAATGTTCATCTTATCTACTATATATATAAAAGAAAGTGACGTTAGTTCCAACGCTCATAACTCAAGAACGCCTGCACCGATTTGGATGATTGACACTAATTTAGATTGTTGTCTGACCAGAATAGGAGAATACCCAATAAAATTTCCGAAAAATTTCCTGAAAAAAAACATTTGATTTGCCCATACATTTTGTATGGTGCGAATTTTTATAATTTTTTTAGAAAATCTGAATAATGGATCGAACGATGATGAGAAGTGGAATGTGTGTGTGTGAAATAGTTACATCTATAGGGATAAGTATAGGGATTGGAATGGAGATAGAGATAGGGATAGTGATAGAGATAATGATAGGGATAGGAAAAGCCAATATTTTTAGATCCATTCCGGTAAATATCGGGACAGGACAAAGTCTGCCGGTCCCTCTAGTTTATAAAAAGGTAACAAAGTAACTAGAGAATGCTACGAAAACTGTGAGTGTGTCCTATCTACTTGTTCGGTGCTCATCTTATGAACAATGCGGCCATTTCCAAGAAGCATAGCTTCCACATCAAATTTAAAATGTATTGGTAGTTTAATGTTTTTCTGTTGTCGGGGCGTCAAAAATACAATCGTTACATCTGATTGTGAAGGGATCCACTGTTTTTGTTGTTGTAGTAACGACAAAAACACTCCCGGAAGGTTTTGGGGAGTGTTGTCGAATTAACAGTCCTTGGCCGGACTGTCGTGGTAGCGATTTATTACCAGTGAAACTTTTTAGGTCTTGTCACCCCTGCTTCCGTAAGGAAGGATAAGGTGGGTAATGAGAGGTGAGAGGCATTATAACCATCGAGTTGCACGTCATTACCGTTGTGCAAATTAGTCACCTCTTACGACCGGTATACCTACCTCGGGCATATTTTAAACCCCTAACCCTCAGGGGTGAAGGGATCCACTCTTAATCGTTGCCCCAAGAACGAGATGCAACGGGACTCTGTAGATTCGTTTCCAAGGCTTTTAGGTTTTTAGCCAACCTAGAGAGCTTTTTTATACGCTGTCACAACAAAAACTAATTCCTTTTTTTCCGCCACAGCCCGATGAAAACTTTTACACTTGCGCATGGTCGTATGATTCTGAAAATGGAGATCCCATACTTGCTGCTGCTGGCTATCGTGGCGTAATACGAATTTTCAATCCATCTAAGCATATTTGCACGAAAAATTACGTAGGACATGGACATGCAGTTAACGAGCTGAAGTTTCATCCAAAATGGCCACAAATGTTGCTATCAGGTAGCAAAGATCATTCGCTACGTTTGTGGAATATTCAAACAGATGTATGTGTTGCCATATTTGGTGGTGTCGAAGGACATCGTGACGAAGTGCTTTCTATTGATTTTGATTTACGTGGCGACCGTATTATGTCCAGTGGTATGGACCATTCATTGAAGTTGTGGCGTTTGGATAAGCCTGTTTTTAAGGAAGCTTTCGAGAGTAGTTGTATATTTAATACAAGTAAAAATGCTGCACCTTTCCCTACGATTAAGGAACATTTCCCGGATTTTTCAACACGTGACATACATCGCAATTATGTGGATTGTGTACAATGGTTTGGCGATTTTGTTTTATCAAAATCTTGCGAAAATTCAATTGTATGTTGGAAACCGGGTAAGCTGGAACAGACAGATGTAAAGCCTCAAGATTCCACTACAACGATTATACATCATTTTGATTATAAGGAGTGCGAAATTTGGTTTGTACGTTTTGCATTCAATTTTTGGCAAAAAGTATTGGCGCTTGGTAATCAACAGGGTAAAACATATGTATGGGAGTTGGATAATTCTGATCCGAAGTTGACTAAATGTAGCACATTGGTACATCCAAAGTGTACAAGCGCCATAAGGCAGACATCGTTCTCTAAAAGTGGTGCTATTTTAATATGCGTTTGTGATGACGGTACAATTTGGCGTTGGGATCGTACTAATTAAGGCATGGTGGTACATCGGCGGCCGCCGTGGTGTGGAGGTAGTGTTGCCGGCCTACCACACCGAAGGTTCATGGTTCGAGCCCTGGTACAGGTAACATCAAAAGTGATTTGAAAAAAGTTTTTCAAAACGGGGTCGCCCCTCGGCAGTGGTTTGGCAAACTCTCCGAGTGTATTTCTGCCATGACAAGGCTTCTCAGCAAAAATTCGTCTCCTTTGTAGATGCCGTTCGGAGTCGGCAAAAAACTGTAGGTCCCACCAATTTGTAGGGAAAATTCAAATCGGCACACCACAAATTGGAAGAGAAGCTTGGCGCAAAAATCTCTTAGGAGGTTTATGATGATATACCTGTTGTATATCGCGCCATAGAGAGAGAGATACATCAAGTAACGACAATATTTTTATTTTAAGTTCCTAAAACGTAAGCATTTTTATTTCTGTTGGTACAAATAATCATAATTATTATAAATTTAATAAATAGTATATTTGTGTATTTAATTGGAGCCCTTTTTTTGTGGTTTAAAATTTTCATGTTAGGGGTGCGGCCGGAGTAATTATCTTTGAACTTATATGCTTATATAGCAATTTTTTGCGGTCAATATATGACAAAGGAATGCTACTCCCGAAACACTTCCAGTGTTTAGTTGCTGCGTTTTACTCGTCCGTTGGGACTTACAAAAAATCTCTAGATTTAATATCCTCAGTTCTTGTTCATATTTATTCATTTTGTTTTAGGGTCTGACTTATTTCTTAACTATTTTCTATTCATTATCTATAAAAACAAATACGTCTTTGCCAACGGGTTGGTAAGCATTCGTGAATCTTTTTTCTTTCCATTTTACTTTCCAAAAATGCTTGTATATAAGCATCGACATTGGAACGCCACTGTAGCTCTTTAAATAAAGGAAAATCTTCGCCAGCCTTTTTCATGCGCCTCACGGCTGTTTGATAACATTTCCACGGCTGTGCCTCCACAACAAGTAAATCTGCTAAATCGCCCAAATTTCGTAGAAACTGTTGCAGGCCATCATCGCCATGATTTAAATGTATCCACATTGTTATAGAAAAACAACAAATTGCATCAAATTTACACCGTGCATATTTGCTTAAATAATCATTCATTTGGGCAAATGCCTCTTCATTCATGATATCCAAAGCGGCATAGGTCACATTTGTGGGGTATTCATTGGCACTTTCTGCACGTTTAATTAAATCATCATCGATATCAACGCCGAGTATTTGGATTCGTGTATTTGAGCCTAAGCAATCTTCCAGAAAATCGTAAATCAGTTGTGTTAGATTTCCAGCGTTGCAACCAACATCCAGCACCAAGAAAGGCTCATCAGTCGATCTATCTGATTTAGTTCCCAGCCATACATCCCGAGGCAGCAGTTGCAAACGTTGTTTGGCATTGTTGAAGTCGTAATAATTTATAAAATTCCCATACTGCACTGCCCCAGGATCATTGTTTCGGAAATCCATGATGTATCCAATTGGTTTGTTGTGCTTCGCCCTCTTCGTTTTTTTGTTTTCTTCAAACAGCTGTTGGCAGGTTCACAATGGAATAATGTGAATTTGCAATGTTTGAAAAATGGTCAAGCGCATGTCACATGACATAGTTAGAGAGGCGGCATGTTGAAAATTGCGGCTCTAAAACGTCAAAATAGCACAGTGCATGTTAAAGTGTATATAAACCGATTGAAAACAAGTTTGACAGTTTAGAGAAAATTAAAATGAAAAAAATCGAATCAGCTGTTGATTGGAACTTTGATTCATTTACAGAACTGTTCAGCGATAACTGTAAGTGATATTTCACTCATAGGGACAATGAGTTCTTCCTGTAGGCAACGTTTCATGTGTGTCAAGGCTGGTAGAAACCGGAATGAGTAATTAACCAAAGTTATCAGCCGAGGATAGTATTGTGAAGTATGCACCATTTTAAGTGCATCAGCTTGATGTAATCCCATTGGTCGATCACATACTGCGTGCTTTTCAATGCCAAGTGCCTTCTTCGATATCTCGGTATGTTGAAAGGGTTGACATACAATGAACACCAAGTCAACGTCCTTTCGCAGTAGCACATCATGGATTTTGTTGGTGAAAAATGAAATTTTCTGCGTTTGTGCAACGGACTCTGCTTCTTTGAGTGGGCCCCAAATTCACGTAGCAATGGTGCTAGCACCTGGGTAATATCACCAGTACCGAAAATTCCAAAACCCGGCAGCATTTTTGACCTGTAATCGTGATTTAACAATTTTTGTTTTGGAAAATTTGTTGACAAATAAAAATAAGCAATAGTTGCACTCCAATCAGCTATCCAGATCAGTATCAAGATCTCACGGGACCGTATAGATAGAAAGATAGATTATTTGAGGATAGCACTGCGACCGGATGGCCTATTGTGCCCTCATCTTTTACAACACCTCATCCAAACCAATCTCTCTCAGGAAGGTGATTATTTTTGTTGGCTTGAGGGCTTGTATTTGTTTATGCTCTGGCCATGGTGATCCCAGGACTTGTGCTCTCTTCCTGGCAATGGCTTCGCATGCCATGAGGATATGCTCTGCAGTCTCAGATGTCGTGTGACAGAACCGGCAATTGTCATCCGCCCTTATACCCATTTTGTGTAAGTGGTTGTTGAGTCTGCAATGACCTGTAAGAATAGCAGTGAGAATTCTTAGATTTGGTTTGGAGAGGCTTATGATTGCTCTATAGCGAGAGGTGTTGTATCCCCCCAAGAGCAATTTGGATTGCCGTAAGCCCGGCACGTTGCGCCAGTATCCCTCTCGTTCCTTTTCTTCTTCCTTCTTCAAGCATTCTCTGAGTGTTTGAGGACCTACTGGCAGCATTGGTTCAGGTCCAATGGGCCTTGTACCTGCTGCATTTTTCGCTAGGCTGTCAGCCTGCTCGTTTCCTTCAACTCCTGTGTCGTTCAGTTTCTCTACGCACTCGCGGATAAGCGCTGATTTCATCTCACATGATGAGATCGCTTTGAGTGCGGCTTGGCTATCACTAAGTATAGCGATGCGCTCGTTGCTATATCCACGCTGCAGATTTAGTTCTGCACAGAGGTATATAGCGTATGCTTCCGCTTGAAAGATGCTCGGGTATGTCCCCAGCGGCGCGGAAATCTTCGCTCTTGTGCCAAAAATACCGGCTCCAATTCCTTCTGGGGGTTTCGAGCCATCCGTGTACCACACGATTGTGTGGGAGCGGTGTATGGTGTCTACTCTGGATTGTTCCCAGGTTTCTCCCAATTCTACTTTAAATCTCTTTTCGAAGATGATCTGCCTGATAATGTCGTCCCTTGGTAACTGAGATATCGAATGGTTTCCCTCAGTTTCGCCATGTTGTTGGTTGACATTACTTTTCCTTTGCCCGAACCCTCCTTAGCAATGCAAAGGAGGGTTCTCTTGGCTGCCTGCTCTATTGCGACGTGTAGTGGGGGTAGGTCAAGAATAGCTTCCAGCGCAGCAGTGGGGCATGTACGCATTGCCCCTGTAATACATACACACGCGAGGCGCTGGATCCTAGTGAGTGCTTGTTTTACTGTCGAATGCGCCGTTCTTGATGCCCATGCTACCGCGCCATAGGTAATAGTGGGTTTTACTATCATAGTGTACATCCATCTAAGGATGTGCGGGCTGCACCCCCAGGTTTTGCCCGCTATGCGCCTGCACACCATGATTGATTTTGTAGCCCTGCTAGACATGCTCTCAAACTGTTTCCTCCACAGAAGCTTGCTGTCAAAAATGACCCCCAAGTACTTTGTTTCAGCTACAAAGTCTATTGGCATGCCATTTAGAGTTATTGTACTGAGTCCCGATAGGGTTCTTTTCCTGGTAAAGGGAATTATGGCTGTTTTTGTAGGGTTTATGTTTAGCCCAACACTAGTACACCATCTCTTTGTCAGGTTTAGTGCTCTTTGTAAGATGTCACAAAGGGTGTTCTCGAATTCGCCCCGTGCAATTATGACAATGTCATCCGCATAGCCTTGGCATCGGATTCCGTTGTCGGTGAGGATTTGCAGGAGCTCGTCTACCACCAGGTTCCACAAAAGGGGAGAAAGAACGCCCCCTTGTGGGCACCCCTTAGTAGTGTTGACCTGTATTATGCTGCTGCCTGTCCATGTTTCAGCGGTTCTTGTGCGGAGTAAGGCGTTTATCCATCTTTGGACGGGTGCTTGGACCCTCTGTTCTGCAGTGCTCGAGTAACGCTTTCGTGATACGTGTTGTCGAAGGCACCTTCAATGTCAAGAAAGGCGCAGAGCACTGTCTCCTCGCAGGCGAACGCACTCTGGATCTCAGTCGTCAGTTGATAGAGGGCTGTATCCGTAGATCTGCCTGCTCTATATGCATGCTGACTGTCATGAAGAGGCCTGTGGCTCAGGATGTTCGCTCTGATGCTGTGGTCTATTATTTTTTCCATTGCCTTTAACACAAAGGAAGTTAGACTTATTGGCCTGAAGGACTTGGCTAACGAGTAGTCCTTTTTTCCTATTTTGGGTATAAATACCACTATCGCTCTCCTCCACACTGTAGGTATGTATGCCAGCGCCATGCTGTCTCTCATGATTCTAGCTATGTGTGGGATAAGTTGGTTACCCTGCTGTACCAGCGCTGGGTATATGCCATCTGCCCCTGGTGATTTGTACTTGTCAAATTTGCGTACTGCCCATTTGACAGCTCCCTCCGAGAAGAGTTTATTTGCCGTGTGCCAGTCAGACTGGCTTGGCCTCCGCTCTCGCAGAGGAGGGTCAAGTGTGATTTGGGATGCACCAGGGAAGTGTGCTGCCAGCAGGGTTTCTGCTCTCTCTTCCTCAGTACTGGTATAAGTGCCGTCAGGAAGCTTTAGTGCTAGGTTGATCTCTCTCCGCTCTTTGGCTAGTGCTTTGTGCAGCCTCGCCGCTGCGGGTGTTGAGGAAATTCCTTCACAGAAATTTCTAAAGCTGGCTCTCTTGGCTTTTCCTTATCTCTTTGTTATATAGGGTTAGGTGTGTTGTGTATTCGTCCCAGCTGCCCGGGCACGGGATCGTATAGTCAATTGTATGAGAGTTTCTTGTGTACATATGTGTGTTTATATAAGTATGGCTGTGCAAACAAGCAAATAAGGGTTGGTTGTCAAAAAATCCACTACAAAAAACTAAACGAACAAAGCTTCCGATCCGTTAGTTTTTTGTATGATCCGAAATTGATCCACATAAATATCAAGATCCCAACGCTGTTGTTGCATTTACATGCAAAATTTCTATCTGTATCTGGATCACTCCTGATTGGAACACGCCTAATATTAGCTGCTTTACTAATGCTTCTGCGTTGTCAGACTATTCACAATAGAATATCTTTATTGTTAAATTCACGATAGCAGACCATTCTAACGCTGTAAGTTGAACACACCACGCCATTGACAACAACACATTCAATACCTACAAGCTGTCAACTGAAATCTTGAGAACGTTTAGCAGTGATTAGTGGAAAAATAGTTTTTTTTGGTGTAATAAAGTAAAATTTTATCTCAGAATTTGTAAAAATGGGCACATCATCAAGTGGGAAAAAGCACAAAAGAGATAAAAAACACAAACATCGTAGTCTTGATGGAAATGAAGATAGTGAAAATGCATCTACCCATCGTCACCACAAGCACAAGCGTCATAAGGAGCATAAGGAGCGCCACAAACACAAGAAGCGCAAGGAACGTGAACGTGATCGAGAAAAAGACAAGGAACGAAGAGCAGAAGTCATCGCTGTGGATGAGATAGATTCTGATGATAGTAAGTGCGCTTATGAACGCTGGTTTAACCAAGTAACGAAATACTTGATAGCTTTAAGAGTGTGCAACTCAATGTATTAGCGGCGAGCTCATATCGGGTCATGGCCGCTATTTTTCTGGTTTAGCATGCAGACACATTTATGCAAAAAGCGATTTATTGGAGTGAAATGAAAGTTGTGTGCCATACCAAGAGTTGCACAGCCATTTAAGGGTATATGTTAAATCATCGCGTTTTTCTCTTTTTCTTACTATTTTTCAGATCTTCCCGTAAATATATTCGGAATGTAAGAAAATTTAACCACTACCTATTAGGAAAGCGGTCTAGAAATTCGACATCTCCGTATTAAACGCTGGGATCCATAAAAACTGTATAGCTTTAGTATTTGAATACTTATTTCTCTATTTCAGGTTCGGACTGCTTCGAAGTGCCGCTGGACAATTTGCCCGATAAAGAACCTCCACCACCGCCACAGCTTTCCAAAACGTATGACGAGCGTGAGAAAGATTATGAGCGACTCAAAGAGATGGAACGCGTTAGAGAACGTTTAAAGGAAAAAGAAAGAGCACGAGAAAGAGATCGAGAACGTGAAAAGGAAAAAGAACGTTATGAAAGGGAACGACTGGAAATAGAGCGACGTAAATCAAAGGATGTTGAACGTGAACGCATGGATAGAGAACGAGAACGTGAACGTGACCGGGAACGTGAGCGCGACCGTGAACGGCAAGATAGAGAGAAAGAACGCGAGCGTGATCATGAGCGAGAACGCGATCGTATTCGTGAGCGAGAACTGCGTGAGCGAATTGAACGTGAACGTGTTGAACGTGACCGCATTGAACGTGATCGTGAGCGTGAGCGAGAACGTGCCCGAGAACGGGAACAACGTGTAGAACATGATCGACACAGAGAACGTGAGCGGATGCGAGAACGGGAAAGAGATCACGGCCGTGACAGTTCAACCGAACGGACGGTGCGTGAAAAACGTTTACCATCACCAATTTCTGAAAATGGGGCTGGAGACTGCCTTTCCATAGAGGAAACAAATAAGCTACGTGCCAAGTTGGGTCTCAAACCACTCGAAGTTGATAGTGGTCCTTCAAAACCATCAGCCGCTGTAGCTGCAGAAGCGAAGAAAGTTGCACCTGGTGAGAAAGAACTCGCTTCGTACAAAGATGAATGGGGCGAGTTTTTGCACAAACCAGCAACAAATCTCAAGGAAAAAGCTGCAGCCGAAAAATTACGCGAAAAACTGAAACAACGAAAAGAAAAACGGTTTCTAGAAGAACAGCTATCACGTGTACAAACGCTCGGTGAATCAGATGACGAAAACGATGATGTGTCTAAATGGGTGACGCGGAACAGGCGCATACTCGAAGAAAAACAGGCGGCTGAAAAAAGAGTGTGTATCTCAACTGAAAAATATTAGAATTTTTTAAAAACATATTTTTTACTTTCTTCAGGCCAAACTAATTGAAGAAATGGATGCTGAATTTGGTGTGGGCGATTTGATTGAACAAGAAAGAGATGACGCGCGTCGTAAGGCTTACAATGATAAGCATCTGAAAGGATTGCGCGTCGAACATGATATGGACGAATTCACTGAAGGCCGCACAGTCATACTGACCCTAAAAGATAGTGGTGTTTTAGACGAAGACGGCGATGCGTTGGTGAATGTGAACCTAATGGACGAAGAGCGATACCGTAAAAATATAGAAAATAAAAAACAAAATCCACTCAGCTACGGCTATAATGTGTACGAAGAACAGTATGACCAATTTGGGAATCCAATTGAACGTGGCATTTTAGAGAAATACGATGAGGATCTCGATGGTAATAAGAAGAAAAAAGATTTTGTTATTGGTGACAATTTGGCAGAAGAGCGTGAACATCGCAGAAAATTGTTGGAAATTAAAACGAAATTAGCAGGCAAACGTTTAGAGACGCTAGAAGATGCAAGGATTGCATTGGCTTCAGATACATTTTCAGAAGCTGAGATAGCTAAGTAATTATTAAATTCTTACCTGCAAATTTATAAGTTTATAACTTTTTTGTTTTTTCCATTGTTACAGATTCAAAAAACCTAGGAAAAAAGTTAAGAAATTAAGAAAAAAATTAAAAGTCGAAGATCTTATTTCTGCTAATGAAGAACCGATGCAACAACATTTTGGTAGTCGTAGAGGACGCCATCCTGATCAAGATGATGATGATATGAACGTTGACAGTAAAGAAAATGAGCAGCTAAAAGTTGAAGAAGAAGAGGAAGATCTTGAACGTATCTTATCCAAAGCACGTAAGCTTAAACAAAAGGAAAATATAATTACAAAATCACTTTCCATCGATGTGGATAGCATTAAGCGTGAAATGAAAGCAGAGCCCGTTGATGGTGCAGATGGTGAGGGAGGTATACGTGGCGCAGATGGAAACATCGTGCTCAACGCCACCGCTGAATTCTGTCGTACACTTGGTGATATACCCACATATGGTATGGCTGGTAATCGTGATGAAGATTCCCATGATTTGATAGATTTCGATTTGAATGACCATATTGAAGATCGTCACAATGATCAACGTGATGAGCCTGAATTAAACCATGGTACATGGAATTCGGTTAATCCAGATGAAGTGGCACAGCCGGCAGAGTTCGATGAAATAGCAGATAATGTAGAAGATGTGGCCATATTAGATGAGGAACCAGATGTAAGTGCTGGTGTAGCGAATGCGTTACGTTTGGCGTTGTCAAAGGGCTATTTGGAAAAGGAAGAGCACAATCGACCGAGCAACTCAAAAATGGCTCATTTGCAAGCCAAAAATTATTCGATTGAAGACAAATCTCAAGTGTGAGTATATGAAAGAAAACTTAAAATATAAAAAATTAAAATACTACATCTTTTAAAAGAGATAAAATATATACCCGAAATAGTATCCATACCCATATTCTATGAGATGATGATAACTGTCTCCATACCTCATACTCCGCCAAAAAATAAATCTCTTTTTACCTGTAAAAATAAATTTCTATTTCCTTTTTGCATTGAAATTTTAGTGAAGACGAAAAGTTTGGCAGACGCGATCGCTACCACTGTGGACCCATTATGGATTTCAGAGACAAGGACAATTTCAAACCAAATGTAAAATTGGAATATATTGACGATAATGGTCGTATATTGAATTCAAAGGAAGCTTTTCGTTATCTTTCACACAAATTCCATGGGAAGGGTCCGGGCAAGAATAAAATTGAAAAGCGTTTAAAAAAAATGGAACAGGAAGGCGTAAGTGCTTTCAATAAAAATTTGATTTCGCAGTCAAATATTTTCATAAATTTAATATTTACATTTGCAGCTAATGAAAACTATGAGTTCCACAGACACACCTTTGGGTACATTGACTATGTTGCAACAAAAGCAAAAGGAAACGAAAACACCATTTGTTGTACTTAGCGGTGGCAAACAAACAGCCGCAACTGTTGGGGCAACAATATCTAAATATAAATAAGTCTATTTTGAATTAAGCTATTGTTTTGTTAGTTATGAAACTTCGGCTTTTATTTATTAAGCAATGTAGTCATATATTTACTATTTGAATTAATTTACAAATATTGTATCACATAAGCATTTCACCACACCCATACCAAAACAGTAACTGCAATAGCCCAAACATATGTATACACCTAAAGCTTGCAATGTTGCACTTCAAAATACATATGTAAATACATTTATCAAATACTTCTCTTACGAAATGCAACTATAACCTTTCACATAATTGCAATAGAACCAATGTATCGGTTAAATTAGACTTGATCAAACAAACCGAAATTATTGAGTTATTTTATACGTATTTAAACTGTGCGTAAGTACGCTGCATTTTCCGCTAAATTAACTGAAATAAAGTTTGTTTTGTTTTTCAATTGAAAATTTACTAATTTTAGCAAAATCAACTTACTTGTAAAGTTGTCATTTATTTTATACTTTTGTGCGTTGACTAACAGTTCAATGCCCAAATTTCCTTTTTTCAAGCAGCTTAATGTTGTGGCATTTTTGTGAATCTTTAAAGCAAATGTCGACATTGCAAATTTAATTCCTAAAATTTAGTTGGTTTTATTTATTCATATATTTTCTTATATATCACGTTTTTTAATTAGAGGGCTGGACTATTACTAAAGTAGATCACCCGCTCTACTTAACAATCCAAGCTTAATCCAGGAACCGCAAAGAAATAAAATGATAGACACCTTTCAGATGAGATCAGAATTGTGCATAACTAGCTTTTGGAAATTTAGCAAATATCTTACACTGAAGATCTATTATTCGTTTACGCTATTGAACAAATAGTCCACCCCGACTCAACTTAGTTCAACTTATAGAAGGTTTTTTGCAGATAAGCATAAGGGCTGGTTCCTTACCCAATCAAACCTAACTTTTGCTAAAAAGTTCAAATAACTTCAGTGCTCACCATTTATAATAATACTATTGTTTTCTAATAAATGTGTTGTCCGTATTTCCATCACCGAACTGCCATCCTCCATCAAATGAAAACGTATGCCACCATAACCATTGATAATGGCTTGCAAAAAGCCTCCTATGCCTGTGAGAAAATTCGCTGAGCCTTCCAAACCAACTTTGTTTTCACTCCAAACCTACAAAGTTTGTAGATATTCTTAAAACTAAGAATGAATTGTCTATTAATATACAAACTTTAAATTGTGGGCGCACATAATCTTTGTAACCTCTCTGGAAATATCTATTAGCCTTTTCAATTTCACCAACATCCAAAAAGTTAATGGCAAACATCGACCAGGACATGGCGGGTCCTGTTGCGCGTGTGACGCTTTCATAGGTGTTTAGGTCGTTGAGACGCGTGGAGCTATGGAACAGAATAGATTTCAATATGAATAAACTTTTTCAAAAACAATAAATATTTACTTAGCCATTGCATATTGCAGAGGATATCCAAGTAGTATCACATCCGCTTGTTTAATAATATCGCCACGCTCGTAACCAAAATGCTGTGGATGAAAGTCCAGTTCATCTACATATAATATTTGTAGGCGTTGTGCGATGTCTAGCCATTGAGCTGGAGGATCAAAATTTGAGGCACACATGGAGTGTGCAAGGCTGAAGGAGTTACAAAATAAATAAAAATTCTGATCTGTTTTGAAAAAACATTTTTTTATAGATAATAAAGGGTCAAATTCAGTTTCTTAATATAAAACTGTTGTTTTCTTAAAAAGTAACAAACACTTCTCGTGACGAGCATGACAAACGTTTTAAGATGTACCAAGAATGTCTGGATTCTTTTCCGGTAAGGATATCGCTGACCGGCAACTTTAAGTCCTCCTTAATGAACAGCCTGACATCACTGGTATACAGAAAATGTGATGGATGGTCGAAAAATGGTTTACGCCGACATGAGCACAGTGCAACAAAGTGAAGCGCAACGGCTTCGCAGCCAAGATATGTGAATAGAGACCCTTCGAACTAGAAGACGTTTTGCCGTCACCCGATTTTGCCAGCAGAGAAGGAGGAGGCAACGACAAAAATCGTCTAGAAGGTTAAGCTCCACTGAATGACGGCTTAGATGCGTTCATGCGGCAGTATCGTTCAGAGAGTCTACATCCAAATCAAGAGGAATTAGCCAGGGGTATAGTCTCTATTCCAACATTGTCATCAAGCTCTTCTAACGGAAGTCCAGAAACCTAGCGGCTTCAACAGGGGTGAACCAGAGTGAAATTGCTGTTAGAAGAGTAGGCTCGGTTGAGCAGATGAACAGATGATTAGTATCATGGGGAGACACGCCGCATGCCGGCCGGACATTTGGCATGTCAGGGTTCAGTCTGGATAGGTAAGAGTTTAGTCTGTTACAGTATCCAGAACGAAGTTGGGACAGCATGACTCTTGTCTCCCTAGGCAGTTCGCGTTCCTCATCGGCAACAGGTGGAGCTTGTGCCTGTAGGACTGCATTCGCCGGACGAGAGCTGAGATTGAGGGCCCGCCGGTGCACCTTTGGATCAAACTGCGAAAAGATGTGATGCCGGATCTCATCATAGTGCTTACGGAGGTGACTCCTTATTCTCCTGGGAGGCGGATTTTCGTTGAGCAGGTTCCTGTTTGGGTGCTGCGGTTTATGGCAGTTGAACAGGAATTGTCTGGTCAACATCTAGCTATGCTCTTTCACGCCCTGCGGGTTAGGGGTTTAGAATATGCCCGAGGTAGGCATACCGGACGTAAGAGGCTACTAATATGCACAAAGGTAATGACGTGCAACTCGATGGTTGATCTACGGATATGATGCCTCTCACCTCTCATTAGCCATCTTACCTTCCTTACGGAAGGAGGGATGACATGACCTAGAAGGTTCCACTGGTCATACCAAATCGCTACCACGACAGTCGGGCCGTACCGCATGGGAGTACCGGAGCGTGCCGGATTCATATCCGGCCAAGGACTGTCAGTTCGACAGCAACCCCCAAAACCTTCGGGGAAAGTTTTTGTCGTTACAACAACAACAACAATAACGCCGAGCATTTTAGCCTCACTATGGAGGTGATGCTCAGGAGACTTAAGGAGGCACCCGGTGGCAATTCTGAGTGCGGTGTTTTGGCAGGCCTGCAACCTCTTCCAGTGTGTGTCTGCTAGCCACGGCGACCATTTAGGCGTCGCGTAGCTCAGAACCGGCTGGCCGATTGCCTTGTACATTGTCAGTAACGTTTCTTTATCTTTACCCCAAGTGCTGCCAGGTAGTGACTTCAGGATTTTGTTGCGGCTTTGTATTTTGGTGGCAATCGCGGCTACATGAGCACTGTAGTTGAACATGTTATCAAACGTGACCCCTAAGATGGGGTGTGTGACAGTCGCAAGTTTAATGCCGTCCACGTAGACGTCTAATTCCATATTCGCCTGCGCTGTCCACGTCGTAAATAAGGTGACCGAGGACTTGGTCGGTGACAGTGTCAGATTTCGTCCAGCGAAAAAACCGGACTATCTGAGTGGTGATGGCATTTATCGCGGTGGTAGTGCTATGCATTTTACGGAATCCATGCTGATGTTCGGCTAGTCGCAAGTTAGCTGTGTAGTTAGAGAGTAGGGCCGCTTCCGAGGTCTTCACTACTGGCGAGAGGAGTGACATCGGTCGATAACACTCCCCCTCGTTCTCTTTAGTAGTGACACCACCTTTGCCTGTTCCCATTTTTCTGGAATGGCAAAGGTGGTCATAGACAGATTGAAGACGGTTGTTAGGTACCTAACTCCCTCTTCTCCGAGATGTTTTAGCATCAGCATGGATATACCGTCTGGGCCTATCGATTTGGAGCTTTTGGACCCCCGTATGGCCTCCCAAACCTCCGTGGTGGTGATGGCAATGGGCGCTTCGTTATTTTTCCGTTTGTGCGCTTCCCTGATGGCTCGTCTAATTTCCTTGTCTACCGGAGGATGCAGCACAAATTGCCGGCAGAAACCGCTCGCGCATCTATTTGGTTTCGACTGTACCTTATAACCAAAGGTGATAGATATTTTGTCGTTAGGTTTGGTCGGATTTGACAAGGATTCAACAGTGGACCATAATTTGCCAACACCAACAGAGAGGTTGCAGGACCTTAGGTGCTCCTCCCATTTGGCGTGTTTGTGTTGATCAACCAGTCGTCTGATTTCTGCATTGAGATCTTGAATTTGGGGATCCGTAGGGTCCAAGCGTCTCACATGGTCACGTTAATTTGCCAGGGCCGCTGCCTCTGCGGGAAAATACGGACGTACCTCCTTAATTCTACCTGATAGAATGTATTGGTTAGAGGCTGAAGCTATGACCATGCGAAACGCTTTTTCCCCTTCTCGTACGTCAGACGGGATTGGAACAGCAGCGAAGGTGCTCTCAGTGAAGTTGAAAAAACTAACCCAATTAGCTTTGCTGAAATTAGTGAAAGTGCGATTCTTAGAAGTGACAAAGTCATTGGGGCGATCGATTGAGAGGACTATCGGTAAATGATCTAATGCAAGAGTTAGCATTGGTCGCCAGTCAACGCAGTTTATGAGACCAGCGGTGACGATAGTAAGATCTGGCGAACTAGAACAATTTACCGCGACTCTAGTGGGGGCATCTCCGTTCACAGTGCAAAACCCTCGAATCGTCTATTTGTTCAGCTAATTCCTGTCCCCTACCATTAACCTGTAGGCTGAGTGCCACAGGTCGTGGTGCGCGTTGAAGTCTCCGAGGATTACACGATTATCGCCTCTGAGTAACGCACTGATGTGAGGGTGGTAATCCCCTCGGACAGCAGGTGGCAGGAGGTATATAAATGTTGATTATTTCAAGATCGACATCGCCTGACCGGACAACCATACCTTGGGACCAGGAGCTGGTGGTTTTGGCTTACATTTGGGCTAGTGCTGGAAGAAGAAGGGGAAGTTGTAAGTGGGAGGTGGGTGGGCTGTCGCTCAGCACTGCTCACATCTAAAAGAGAAGTGCTACGTAGAAATTACTTGTGAGCAGCTGTGTGAGGTGTTGGCGCCGGTGGGCGTGAGCGGCAGCGGGAGTTGCACACTACTTGCTGGGCAGTATTAGTGCTATTAGTTTTAGAGACTGTATCTGGAACTTGTGGCGGTGCGACACTGGATCGGCGTTGGCCACGGGATGCCCAAGGGCGTGAACAGCAAGGGGCCACAATTTTTCTGACTCCAATTGGAGGAAGTTGCAAGTCTGTCGAAACACCGCTTTCAAAACTGCTACTGAATGTCTTCTTATGTCATCTGAGTCTCACCTCCATCAAGAGATAAAAATGCTCAAGAGAGCACGCGGAACTGTTGAGCAGACAGTTTCTACTGAACTGCCAAAAACCTATTCACCCAAAACCGACTTCTATTGGTTGAAGATCAGCCACTTAGAGACATAAAGAAGCATCTCCGTAGTCGGTAGACAGATCCCTTAGATCTTGATATTCAACCACCTGAAATAGCTGAAGATGAGCGCATTCTTCCGAAGGAGAGTAGAGTCATGCTAGCACAACTCCAATCTGGATACTGTATTAGGTTAAACTTTTAATAATCCAGACTCAACTCCATCAAACTAAATACTTGCCCTGCATGTGGTATGTTCCCGCATGATACTAAACATCTCATCACCTGTTCAATTGAACCCACTCTTCTAAGACCAATACGACTCTGGTACAACCCTGTTGAAACTGCTCCTTTCCTTGGAGTCCCGTTTGAAGAGCTTGATTACGGATTTCAGAGTGATCGTGCCCATTAGAAAGGGCGAAAGTCGCAAACGGAATTCTTAGCGTACTTCGTTACGCAACGACCAAAATCGTTTAGAAAATTCAGCGACACTGAAGGATGGTTTCTTACATGCCGTTATAACCAATCGTTATGCTAACAAAGTTAAAAAATCTTTTCTAAAGAAATGCAATTTTTTTCCAAAAGCAAATTCTCTTCCAAAGAGAAATCAAACTCCATTTACCTTGCAAACTCCAACGCTTTCTTGGTCACAACATTTGTATAGACATTATCGGTTACATTGGAATGATCCTCGTCTGGACCCATGACATCTGTACAAAATTTAAGATTGTGATCACTGCTTCGGCAATGCATTTCGGTTTCCAAAGCAACATACCTTTAATGTGATATTTTTGTCCGTCATCACACACTCGACTAACCAGAAACTCGGCTACTTCTTTTGCGATAGGCCATGCCACGCGACACAACCACTTTGTGGAATGGGTTAGCGCATAGTGTTGTTGCAGTGCAAATACGATATCAGGTGTGATGTGAATTTCTTGCGAGGCAACCTCTGGGCAGCATGGGTTTGTTACATCCGTGCCAGTATAGGCGCTTTCCCAGGGGAAGCTACATATAATTTGTATTTGTATTAGTTTGAGGTGACAAGAATACAGAACTCAATTTTACACATGGTAGGTAATACCACTTGAAAAAAAATTATTTTTCACTTTACTCACCGCGCACCTCGAAAACCAGTTTTATTTGCGTAGTATCGTGCTCCAGCCATATGCGCGTATCTGTATTCCAGTAACTGCTCAGCCCAGTCGGTGCTCAGTTGAGTGACAGTTGGTAGCATCCAAATTTCTGTATCCCAAAAGTTATGTCCTTCATAGTCTGCATCAAGTTGACCACGTCCTAGACCAGTTGGGCTGAGACCAAAGTAGGCACTATTTGGTTGATTGGTATGCAGTGATGGCAAGGAGCTGGCCAAATAGAATATACCAGCGTTAATGGTTTTTGACTGAAATTTTCAGAAGTTTACATTTTTGACACCAGCAAACCTTGAAAAAGTACAGCGCTTGCTGTCCAACGTACCAGTTCTATGCTTCCATCAATTTGTATGTTGAAGTTTTTCCAAAAATTTTGCCATTCCAAAGTATGTTTTGCCAAAAGACTTTCGGGTGTGTGTTTCATCACTAAAAATTAGCAAAAAAGGCAAGGCTTAGGAGCAGTAACTATGTAGATGGAAGGTATGGAATATCCCTCTGCAGAGCTACTTCTTGCACTTAACATAGCTCGCTTAGGGGTTTTGCTGGTTTCTTATGAGAAATATGACATAATCTCAGAAGCGGCCAGTTCTGACTATCTTGGATAGGGTGTCATCTTCAACTCCAGGGTGAATATCCCAGATGCATTCCTGACTTTAGTAAAGAACTTCAGAGACCACTCTGGTGCCATAATCAGTCGAATAATGCTAGCTGTCTTCGGAGCCAAGGACACACCGTTGTTTCAAGTATGAAGCTCCAGAAAGAAAAGAAGAAACAACTTGATCGAAAACCCAAGA
Organism: Merzomyia westermanni; assembly: GCA_949987695.1. Lineage (NCBI taxonomy): Eukaryota > Metazoa > Arthropoda > Insecta > Diptera > Tephritidae > Merzomyia > Merzomyia westermanni. Next base: position 21,651,320 of record OX465289.1, read on the forward strand.
AGCAAAGCTTTTCTCTTTAAATCAATAGAAGGTATTGCTCTGCTGAGGAAAATAAAAGATTCCAGTTAGCTGGAATAAGAAATCTGTACGACAAGGAAAAGGAGGTTGTTGTTGTTGTAACGACAAAAACACCCACCGAAGGTTTTAGGGAGTGTTATCGAAAGCGATAATAATTTGCCGGATACTGCCCGACTATCGTGGTAGCGATTTGTTATGACCAGTGTAACCTTCGTGGTCATGTCACCCCTCAGTAAGGGAGAAGAAGATGGGTAATGAGAGGTGAGAGGCATCATATCCGTAGATCAACTATCGAGTTGCACGTCATCACCTTTTTGAATTTTAGTCGTCTCTTACGACCGGTATGCCTACCTCGGGCATATTCTAAATCCTTAACCCGCAGGGGCGAGGAAAAGACGGTCGCACCCGTAAGCAATATCAATAGCAGATAATGGTAGAGAAAAACTTCTAATGAGTGAGTCAAAAACACCGAGTACTCAGGACTTGATCCTCTGACTCAACAGAGTAATACTTAAAAGTTCTACAAGTGATAGATCTTAAGACAAGCGCATTAAATTGTACCGGATGAAAATTCAAGCTTCTCATTCCTAACTTCGTTGGTATTTCAACAAGCGCCTCTAACCAGGGTAATCGTCTAGATGAAAGATCGCTGAAGTTTTTTGGATTTTTCTATGACAATACAGGAAAAATAATACAGGACTAACCGCTCTTGACATCCATGAGAGGACAATATTTTTAGCGATAACCGAGACCAATTGAAAACTCCAAGGGCGCCCAAGTCATCCTGAATTGATGACCCCCTTTCTCTGCTGCCAAATACAGGTATTGATAGGAAACCCTTCTGGGCCGGGGCTTTTTTGTTTATTAGCAACACATGGTCCGGGCAACGGATCCTTTTGCTGCCCTATGCTCATAACTGCGTAGTAAATTTCGTTAAACTTCCCCCCTTGGCATGGTGGGGTCCTATCGGAAAACTTTACTTTCGAATACTCCAAGAGATTTCCATCCGTTAGCGCAGGTATGATGAGAAACTTAGAGAGCGTATCTCTTTGTTCGTAAAGAGAACATTCTACGTTACAGTTGTCTACTCAGTCCAAGGCAGCACCCTATTGGCAAAAATGATTCTCCGTTGAGTTGAGGCGTGCTCTAATGGAGGAAGTCCCTCACAGTTTAAAAATTAGAACTATTAACAGTGACGTGGCTGACAAGTTGCCGTCGCACCGGTTCTTTATTTGATGACAACAAATACTTCATATTGTCTTCGTCTACACTAAAACCCACTTCCACCGTTTCTTTATCCAGGTTAGAGAAGGCAGAACTTACGGCTTGATGCCAGTATCATCGTTGTCTTCTGTTCGAGTTATGTTCTCACGCATCAAGTTACAAAAATCGCAATATCGAGGGTCCACATTTAAGAAGTTTCGTTTGCTTTCCCAATTCTGACAGAGCTATTGATATTGCTCAAAGTAATGTGGCATGGAAGTATAAGCTTTGCGGGGATGTCAAATCCAGGCAGGGCAGCATGGCTGTGTGCAGGGGACTGCCTCCTGGGGGGGGGGTTCGAACTTTTGGATGCTCAGAGAATATTATGATTTTAGTCTACGAAAATTGCATTTATCGCACTTATGAAACACTGAAAGAAAATTTACCTAATTTACACGATTCTGCAAGGTCCGAGAGGAAAATGACTATATGTCGCCTGTAGCAGAATCTTGAAAACTACGCAGGTACACGTCGAGTCTTAAGCGCTGTCAAGGACAGAATAATACAAGTCGAAGCCTGTAGCTGCCTGCTTATGCCGGAGGGGGGGTGTAACTGCATTATTCCACTTTAGGGCCCTTCCACAATGAATTCCCAAAACCCCCCGAGCGCACGGGCCTGCAGGGCAGTACACAGGCATCAACATTTAGCGCTGTCAGAAGCTGCTGTGAAATCGACAAAGAGATGTTGTGTGTCGATTCTCTTATCATTAATTTGTTGTTGTTGGTGTTTCTTCCTCTTCCCTTCTGTTCTCGAAAGTGACAGTCCTCGCTGTACATGCCCGATTATAGAGGGTGCGATTTGGTAAGACCAGTGGAACCTTCTAGGTTGTCTCACTTCCTCCTTCCGTAAGGAAAAAGAAGGTTGGTAATGAGAGGTTAGAGGCATCATATCTGTAGATCAACAATCAAGTCGCACGTCATTGTCTTTGGGTATTTTAGTAGCTTCTTACGACAGGCATATCCATCAGGGACATAACCCGCAAGGGCCATGATGAGATAGGTCCTTGGTCTTCTCCTGACTCAGTACAGAACTGGTCGATGGAACACTTAGTAGGTCTGACGTTGCACTTATAAGTTCATATCAACTTGTCCACGTGAAGCCCAATGCTTAAAGTCCACTTCAATCCACAAACATATATATGATTACTTAATTTACCTGCTTCCATTTCTTTTCGCGCCACCTCCTTATCTTCATCCGCCGTCATCACATAGCGATAGTAAAACTCTTCTTGCCCAGTAGGTTCTTCAAAGGTGCGACTAAACTCATTTTCCCAATCATCACTAAATACCATGAAAATCGTACGTAGCTCCGATTGAAAATCCGGATGCTCTAATTGGCGTGTAACACCGTGCAGCATTTTGTAGTTGAGTGTGGAATTATCATTTCGTAATGGTGAAAAATCAAAAGCTTCACTTTTACTACCAGGTTTTCGGCTCAAATTTATAAGCAGCGGATCTAAATGAAGTAGAAAAATTCGAAAACAAAACATCAAAAGCGGAAGTACATGGCGTGTTGAGTGATTAGCTCTTTTAACAATTTCTTTTTTTATTTTTGTTTTAAATAATTTTGGGTTCTCACATACCAAAGGCGCCAGTGCAATGCACAAAAAGTTCATAGATCAACGCACGATTGTAGTAACGATGTGGATATGCGCGCTGTTCCAATTGCACCCGCAAACCATTGGCTTCATAAGCAAATAGCCAACGGAAATAACCATCTTTCAGTTGTAGTTCATAAGTATCAGGTATGATGTGTAGTTCCCACTCCTCATATTGTATACTCGACACAGTCAAATTAAGCCAATTCGGTAAGCGCGCACGACGACTATTTCCACCTGCACCATTGTAGATGCCATTCATATAAATGGCATCACCAAAAACTGTATAACCCAAATGACCGTTACCCAAAGTGGGCAAAAAATTCAAATCAGTGGGTAGGCTGAAATAAAATAAATAATTAGTAATGAGTTCAAAATTTGTTAAACTTTTAGATATTTTCAAGTGTTTCGCTAACGTTTCTGTTCTGAGTATATATTCACTATCATCGGCTGAAGCATGTAAAATAATTGCAAAAATCAGCAAAAATATACGAAGAACGCCGATTAGCTTCATTGTAGGAACTGCTATTTTGATTTGAGTATTAATCAACTGAGCTCACTGAAGACACTAACTGCTTGATTGATAAAAGACGTTTGAGTGAATGGGAACTACATACTTAGTTGGTGTGATATACCGTCGATATTTAATATTATCGATAGTTTTCGATTATTAAAATTCGTTGCAATGATCGAAGTCCTCCCATATATCCGTTTGAAAACATCTGACAATAACAATAAAGTGCCAGGTTCACATACTTTAGAAATTCTGTTTTCTAAAGCCAGAGTGGGCGGTGGTCGGCAATACTCCTCCGCAGTGTTCGGCAACACTACGAGTGTATTTACCAATAAAAACCTTTTCAGCAAAAACTAAGCCACCAAATACAAGTCGATATAAAACTTGTAAGTCCCTGCAGAGCAATTGTGGAGAGCAATTAAAGTAGCTCCCCACAACTTGGAAGGTTCTCTGCCTTTCAAACTCGGAGATCACTTCAGACTGAGTAAAAGTCGTAAAAATATAGCATGCAAGTTTCATTTAAAAAAGATTTATTATTCCATCCATCGATAATAGATTCACCACAACTTGATGCATCTGCAATTGAAAATAATTCTTATATCGGCGTTATCAATAGTTTGTCAGCACTAACAATTGTTACTGATAAAGCATTCATCTTTATTTAGTTATCAAACGAACGAGGAAACTATATTTGAGGGGCGTATGACTATTGTTCGCTCAGAGACGATGCGATGCTTTGAGTTAGTTTTTCTTTCAGAAGAGTGGGTGTAGAGATGGAACGATTTTACTCTACAAAGACTAATCGAACTGATCTGTATTGTACTGACGATTTATCCGTGTTTTAGGTCCGTGTTCCATGCTATATTAGAGTTTTCTGTGAGGAAATAACAGGAATAGAGAAGGGCTTGAGTTTTTTCTGTTGGAAGAGTCAATAGAGAATGTATGGATGTTGTGGGTAAATAATGTAAAAGAACTCAAAGCGTTGTGACCAGGTGAGTCGACCCAAAGGTTCGAGGTCAAAAAACCTTTCCCACGGCAGTGGTGGTTTTACCAGATTATTCCATCAAATTACTTCCCATATCCGTAACACTTGTTTTATTCTTAGCCGAGTTTTTACTGACTTCTATTTAATTTTCTTAACTGTTTTATAGTAAATTACGTAGCAGAAATACCTATAAAGGACATTAGATGCTTTATTGAGCTAACCAATTCTACACATTATCTGCCAAAAACACTCGGTGGATTCACATACATAACCGATAGGTCGCGTTAAGTTTTTGTTTTGGATGTTACTCATACTTCTCCTCGGCAATATTAGCAACGGTGAATACCCCCATTGAGTGCAACGTTAGGGCACACTTGTGCAACTAGCTCTTTCCTGCTTAATCCCTACTGAAAAGTTAACTTCCAATGTGACCTTAGGAAGACACAAAAGCCCTACTTCCCTAACCTCCGACACATTATCTAGAGTAATTTGGTTCATAACAAGTTTTTTGCTCTATGAGCGTATTCTTAATTATTACTCTGGGAAGTTGCGGTTGCCTGCCTTTCTTATACACATTTCGAAATCTTTAGTGGCCATAAATAAGATTCATTTACATGGGTATGTTCGAGTTTAGCCCAGTCGCAGTTCCCTTTTCCAATTGTGAACCATTCGTCTAGATCCCAATTTGTCTTCAGCTGCTTGAGTCCTCTCCCCGTTACACCTTCGAATAGTAAACTATAGTTTGCTAGCTATATTAAAGTTTGTGCCCCAGAGCAAGATAAGTATCCACAAAAGTGCCATTACCCAACTAGCACCAAAGCAACACAAGCAGAGACGGCAACCTCAAATGTGTAATTAATACAAAGTCGTAACAAAAATTTACGACTTTTGGGTAACTTTGTTTGAAAAATCTTTAGTAGCTAAGTGGTAACGATTTCCACTAGTGGTAACTTTAAAAGTACTCGTATGTGGCAATTTACACCCTAATTCTAGTGTGGTAACAACATTCGTTTTACCGGCAAATAAATAGTTTGGAAATTTTTGCACTCTTTTGGTATTCTGCCGGCTTAAGTTGTAGTTCAATTTCGTAACCACCAAAATAGTAACCGCGAAAAATTGCACATGTTCTGTAAATATTTTTGTGGACAGAAAATACTGGAAATTTTGTACACATACTAGTTCACAAAAATTAATTAATAATATAAGCACATTTTTACACAATGTTTCGTTCGTGTTTGCATTTTATTCTCTATTGCGCATTGTTTGCTTTTGACAGCGTTGCCATGCATGCTAGAATCGCGGTTACATGAACTGCATTGCCAACGGTTACGATTTAAGGTTAGATAATCTTCCAGGCACAGAATTGACCCGTTAGTAGCATTTAGAAGTCATTTTAGAAGTTTAGAAAGTTTTCATAACTTTAAGGTTATTGGTTATGATAACGGTGTTTCACTCATGTTACTGTTTTGCCACTTCAAACTTGACATACCCTTTAAGTGGTTTTGCTAGGTTTAAGTCGACACTAACATAAAGCGGTCGACTATTAAAAATATAAAACATGGTATTATAAAACAGAAAATACTATTAAATATACAAAATATAAAATATAAATTATTCAGAAATTTTGTTGTAGTTAAATTGGCGTAAAATTGTTTTCAGTTTTTATATCTTAATTAGGTTTAATCAGAAAAATCAAAATTTTGTAAAACTGTTAAGATTTCTCATAAATCAAACCGCATTAAAAACTCAACAAACGGTCTTTTAACGGTGTACTAAATGCTACTTCCTGTACACGGTAAGAACATAGTTACATACATATGTACAAACTTACATATTAACCGTTCAACGGCTGACCATCCAACAAAATTAAATTATGAGAAAGTTTCCAAAAAGCAGGTTGGTCGTAAAATTGTTCACACACTTTAGACTCATTCTCAATTAAGTGTAGAAGACAACAAACCACAAAACATGCAATTAAAATTAAAATAAACCAACAAAATTCAGATAAAAGTAAGCATTTACACAAATATATACACATTTAAATATATAGCTAAATATGCAACTCGTATAGAAATACAGCAAAGGCCAGAAAGAACAAGCAAATGTTGGTAACAAATAGTTTGCACCCCCAAACATTGGTAAAAATTGAAGGGCTTTCATAGTGAAAAATATAGGAAACATACATACATCTACATATGTCATGTGATGAATCAGCTAAGTGACAAAACTGCGAATGCCAAAAAATAGACTAAACGTGTGAGAAGGTTAAAGTGAGGGTAGTAGTGAACATATCATACCCAGCTGTCATTAGAATAACTTAAAAATATACATCATAGTTCGTGCATTTCACTTATTTGGGCGGTTATCGTATTCAGTTATACATTTGAGGGAGGCAGGACCATCTTATATTACACTGTACAACAGAAATATTACTACAGAGTAGACCTGTTAAATAATGATTACTAATAGTAATGATTACCGGTTTGATTAATTATTTTCTTGAAAATCCATTTAATGATTGATTACCATTACTTTAAATTTTTAATGATTATTTTCCAATTGATTAAAAATATTATCCAAAAAAATTATTAAAATTATTTTTTACGATAAAAAAAAGCAGAAAAAATCGAAAATAATCAAAAAAAGCTGTTTTGATTACTGTCAACAATTTTTGATTTTTTCAGTATTGTTGTAGGAACACATAAGTATACACATAAACAATACTAAAAAAAAAAATCAAAAGTAAGCAAAAGTAGTCAAAACCATTTTTTTTTAATTGCTTTGATTATTTTAAAATTTTTCTAATTGTAATCAATTAATAATTGCTTTTTCTTAAAAACAATTAAAATAATTATTATCAATTAAAAAAACCGTCTAATTAATTGATTACTAAATACTAATCAGATTTAACAAGTCTGCTACAGAGTAATCATGGTACGTTTCTGAAAAGGAACACTAGGTCACAATCTCTAAAATTTCTTGGACCTACATGGTAATTTTTTGATAACCTATATAGTCTTCAAATATAGAGCAGATATTTGGATTTTAAAATGGGTTTTTATATAAAATGAAAAATATTTCATTAATAACAAAACAAAACTAAACAGGTACGTATACGAGTATAATATTTTGGGCTCCAAAGTTTTACATTTTTTAAACAAAGTTTTCGAATTTTTCGAATTTATTTTGGTTAAATTTTATCAACACATGACATGAAAAATATTTATTATTGTATTTGAAAAAATTCATAATCAGACCTATTTTAACTGCCCTATTCTGGGGCAGCTTGCCATCGTGACTACTGACAACTGTTATAGTCCAATTCCACTTTTTCCTATAATTTGCAATAGTCATTGCAGCTGTCACCACATCGTTTGTAGATGACAGGCAAGCTGAGAATAGCACCATAAACCACTTCAGTTTTGTAGCTAAATAATAAACTCAATAAATTTCTTTGTTCACAAACTTATGTCCTCCTTTTTAATTTGAAACCGAAGCCAGAGCAAAACCGAAAGGGAAATAAATGTAGAAGAACGATTCAGGAACCGAAACTTGTAACCAAACTGAAACAGAAACCGGTACGTTATTTTAATCGGTTTATACCTTGTTCTAAAGTTGTTTAATTATATGAAGGTTTGAATGTAAACTAGTCCACCAACTTCACATATAAAAAAATTGTAACATATATTATTGTATAATAAAATTCCACATATTCAAAAAAAAAAAATTGATAGATGGGATCATTATTGAGCCAATAGAATTCAAGGGAACAGTTTTAAGATATTTTGTCTGTCTGCCTGTATGTTTGTCCGCGTATAGCTCAAAAGTTGCTTTATAGTATTAAATTCAACTTTAACTGTTGGATCACTAAATGTCTAGTTTAAAATTTAAGATATCCCTTATTTAGATACCTCTACCGCTTGCGGAGTGATCTGCCAATATGTGGACGAGGGTGGTGTGTTAGTGCAATACAGGCAGGGCCGGATTTACTTGAAATGCCGCTCTGTCCCCTGTTAAAAATGCCGCCCTTTTATCTTTATGAAATATAGTAAACATTTATTTTACGTATGCAATTCACAACTGAAATATTTCTATATAAGTAACTAAATCCATAAAAAAACCCTGCAAAATTACCAAAATTATTGGAACATACCTCCTTTAATGAAAAAATTATGTAGCTTCGGAGTTTTGCTCAAAATTTCCACTTCTTTTTTAGCTTTGTCCAAAGCTCGCTTTTTATATGCAGCACCGCTTAATCTTTTGCGCCCATCACTCATATTTTCAAAATATAAAGAAACTATTTCACCCAAAAGGATTATTATCGATTGAAATTATAAAACTACGATTTCTTAGATTTGAAAAAAGAGTGATAGGTATTCTGCAAGTAGTTAAGGCCTTGTTACTCATACTCAACTGAGCGGAGCATAGCATGAAAACTGTCATTTAAAAAATGTCCTAATGAAATTCGTGTTGAATAATATGTTTCCCGACTACATATGTTACGCAATGCTAAGTCAGAATAACTAAAGCCTTAAAAATTTTGGAAAAGTTGTGTGTTTTTCACGCAAGATATACTGAAGGAAACCTACCCAAGAAAATGTTTACAGTTTTCCGGAGCATCCAGTACTCAAGTAAAGCAAGAGGGTCCCAAAAAATATTCAAATCAACTTGAAGTGAACAACCCACGGTTGAATATTTCCTATTCTGGTAATCGCCTTGGACTCTCTAATAATTTCCATTTCACTTCGACAGGCAAATCGAAAAATTATCTCGTTTTTGGGAAAAACAGAATAGCTGTCAGAGCTGTAACTTCGGAAATTTTAATGCTACGAAAATTTTTACGATGTATTTCAAAATATAGCATAGACTTTTAAGAGAGGAGGGATCTAAATTAAAAAGTAATACAAATGTTGGCAAAAAAGATTAATAGTGAAAATACCAAATAAAAACTAGTCTAAACTAGAAGTCCAAGCTTTTTGCCTCTAATAAAAGAGAGAGAGATTCAACATATTGACAATCGTAATATAACTCTCATATTTTTAGTATACAACCAAAAGTAGATTCACACCACAGTTGGGTAATACCCAAGTTAAGAGCCCCACTACCACAGACCTCCGGAAACTCTTTGTTAACGCTTTGCTGCAGTGGGTTCTCTGAATACATTTGTTCGCAGTCGTATTTATAGTACATACTTATGAAACTATTTACATATGTATATGGTGTTATTGTTGTACATAGCGCGTGATTATTTAACATTTACTATTTTAATTTCATGTGAGAGTCCACAAAAAAGTTAAAAAAAAAAAATTGCTAAAATAGCAACACTTGAAATTTAAAGCTAAATCTAACCCCAAATGATTACGCAAAGTGATTTATTTAACATTTTTTTTATTTATTTATTTATTTTATTTTATGGGTTGTTTAGTTCATTTTAGGCTTACTAAATACAAATAGCAGTTACGCTTCGCCGCAACGCGCCATCATGATAAGTTAATTTCTTCTGAACCCAAAGTGGAAAAGGGGAACAAATCTAACACTACAAAAAAAAAAATAAAATGGTAAAATGTGAATGTAAATGTAGCGAACGTACAACATTTGCGGAGGGGAGTAATTTGCAGAGTAAAAGTAAAGCGCTGTCATTGTACTTTGGGACTCGCAATTATTATTGCTCTGCTCTTTTCGTTAATCGGTATAATTATAGTGAAACAGCGAATATTTATCATACCTACCGGATACTACTCAGCGGTGTAGTTCACTAGTTTTTAACGATGCGATTTGTCGAGAGCCTAACTTACGATTGAAGGTTATCGTAGACAAGCTTAGACCTAATCAGTGCGACTTCAGACCTGATAACTCTACCATACAGTGGATATTCAGATGTGTAAAATTTTGCAGAAGATCTCTCCGAGCCAATCCAAAGCAAACGAATCTTTCAATTCGGAATTAAACATCTCTCAATTTTTTATTTAAAATTTTAGTTTTTTTTTGAATTTAAAATATTCAATGATATGACTCGATCTTTTATTTCGAAATCATACCATTGTAATCGAAATTTGGAGTTAAAAATAGCCTATTTTTAGTGGACATGCTATGGCAGTGTTGACGCTATTTTCATTTGAATTAGGAAATAAAGTCAATGACTATATTTCCAAATTTTTTTTGACTTTAATTCTGTTTTGAAAAGAGAAATAACATCTAAGCAGGACCTTTACAGGTTTCATGGCCCGCAAATTGAACAATCGCGGAAAAAGTAGGCAGGACCTTTACAGCCCTTTGCTAGATTTTTCAATCAAGGCGTAACCTGGGAAAAACTAGGCAGGCCTCTTGCAAAGTGCACGATCAATTGCCCGTGAATTGGGAAACAGGCGCTTTCCATACCAGAACCTTGGCAGGCCCTAGGCGTAGTTGTCCATTGTAGCAAAAATCTAGCCAGGGCCTAGGCTAAGTATAAATTTTCCTGGATTATTTTCAGCCAGTGAAAAATCTTATAGGCAACTGGTATAGCAAACAGTTAGCAATGAAAAAACTTCAGACTTATGAAACAAAAATAAATAATTGGCGCGATATCGCCACACCACGGTGGCCCTTGTCCCTACTTCGCTAAAAACACTTCAGCTGGGAGTGAAATACAATTATGAACCTTTGGCGAAATATGTTTTCTATATGAAACTTTTCGAATTGCCTTCAATACACTACACATTTCTCAGAACATTATAATATCCCTGCAAAAAATCGTCCTATCTCATATCTAAAGTGACTGATACGCGATCAATACCTTTCGTGTGTAGTGGGCTACAATTGACTACCAACTAGTCGATTTTAATTTCTGTAGCCTACTTACAGGTGTTGAAAGTAAATTTGTTCGACGGTACCAGTAGGAGCACAAAGGGAATCTGTCCGACATTACCTTTTAGGCATAAAAGAGACCAATTAGTATCTTCATAGGTCATGCTCAAATAAAAGGGATCACTTCAACCCGTACAAAGAGATTAAAACTGGCCTTGGTCGCATGTTCTGTTTTGACTCAGCCCGCATTCATCCTAGACTAATTGCATTTTTTGTAGGGGTTCTACAAGCAAGAATTAAACCGGCCAAAACGCTGATAAAACAGTGGTATCTCACCACCAAAGACGGTAGCGAACAAAGTCTAATAAACACGAACACACTTTTTGCTTAGAAGATTTTCTTTTTTATTGCGGGTATTTTGATGGGCATACATAGGCCACTTGCATATTAGGTACATACATCCATCTATGCATAAGTATGTATGATTATTATCCATAGTAGATCAAGTAGGGAGACTTTAGAAACATTTCCCATATGGAAACACCTGAGCATGTAAAATAGCAGGAAATCTACTGTGGCGTAACATCATTAAAATTAATTCAACTTACCGCCTAGTGAGTTTACCGCCAAATATATTACACAGCGAAATGTGAATGTGTGAATGTGTAACAAGGAAAAGTCTAAAAAACAATAACTCACTTACAAAAGAAGAAAGGCAACAACAGCAGCAGTAAAAAATTAAAATCGAGATTGCCTGACAGACAAGACACCCAGTTACTTTGCGGATAGTAAGTAAATCGTTTGATGGACAATCAGTAACACATAAGGCACGCATAAAGGGCCAAACAGCATAAAACATGCAAAGGCATGTATGTATATAATTATGTACGTAAATATATATACAAAAAAATGTACATAGCTGTGTTGAATGCTTTGAATCATCGCCGGAACCATTATGGGCCAAGTGAAGGGACTTAACACACGCTTATTCAGGGTGGGATTTATATGATTGTTGCATTGTTACCAACTTGTAATGATTGTCGGGTAATGCAAGAGTCTATATATGTATATAACCACATTTCATCGTATAGGCTTGACAGATGGCACCTTAATGCGGATTAACTAACTAGTTGGAAGAAACGAATGCAAATCACGACTCAGATTAATGGCTAAATCAAAAGGTTGAGAGAAATAAGATGGACAGACAGACGGCTGATTAACTTGCTGATTTGGAATAAACGGAATTACGCTAAACAATAATTGCAACATACTAATGCGCTATCTGGCTCTGCATCACGATCAAAGTCCCACCGGAACGATGAAAATCAGTTGTATGAGAGTTGTTCGTGTATATACATATATTTATGAGTGCAAACAACCAAAAAATAGTTAGCTGTCAAAAGATCTACTAAAAAAACAAAACGAACAGAACTTTTATACGGATTCGAAAAATATACTGCAGCTGTAGCTTCGTGCAGATCCATTCACTCACGTCATTTGGTATCAACCAATTTTAGCATTTTAATTTTTAACTTCTTTTAATTTTCTAAGCAGGCCCACAAATAATTCCTAGCGACTTTTGGCAGGGTAGAAGTTTTATCGTATTAAATTCGTTTTGAAATCTGAATTAACTGCCTGTGTGTGTGTACGATTGTAGTCATTGTTGAAAACATGTACATTTAAAAATTTGTTACTGGCTATGCTTCGATTTGATGATTCAGTTTGTTGATTAAGTTGAAAGTAGTGAAATGATTAGCATTGACATTATCAGACCTTAGAATGGGTAAAAGAGTATTGCAAAAAGTTTGCATCAGCTAGGTATCAGGAAGCCATTTTGGACGAGGAATGTACCGGATTCAGCAGTGTTCCCATCGATAACATATCCACAAATCTTTGGTGTATATTTTGCCGTTACAAACAATAACAACTATAAAAAAAAAAACATTATCAGACATTATCAGACCTTAGAATGGGTAAAAGAGTATTGCAAAAAGTTTGCATCAGCTAGGTATCAGGAAGCCATTTTGGACGAGGAATGTACCGGATTCAGCAGTGTTCCCATCGATAACATATCCACAAATCTTTGGTGTATATTTTGCCGTTACAAACAATAACAACTATAAAAAAAAACAAATTGGATTTGCATAACCGATATTTATATGCTACTAGGGACGCAAGCAAAATAATCACTCTGGGGGCCTTCATATTCCATTTCCCTTAGTATCCAGTGAAAGTTAAATGAACATGTCAGCCACTAGAGATAATACAATAAGGAAATTTGGACTTCTTGGGAACTGTTTTCTATTCTAGTCAAAACGAAATAAAAGCTATAAGGACCAAGAACAGGGAATGGTTGGTGTTTGAGACTAGCAAAGAAATTCTAGGGGTGTGTATTTCATAAGTAGCCCAAAAAAGTTTTAAATTTAGGTTCAAACTTTTAGCCGTGTAGCGTTCTTGGCTTTAGAAAGAAAGATGACCATTTACTTCATTATTTAGGGCTTTTGTTGTACTTGTAAGCGGGCTCTTATCACATTGTTGTTGTCATCATATCTCCATAGGTTCTTCTTTCTGTTCATTTATTCGAATTAAAAAATCTGGTGAGCTCTTGGTGTTTATTATAGCGGAAGAAGAAAATATTGTGATGGAAGAAACAATACAGTAGGTTCTTCGTGACTGCTCGGTCCACTAGGCATAACTCTGGATAACTTAAATTAAGTTCTAAGAGTTGGCTTGAAGCAGCTACTTTGCAATATTAGGCTTTCTGGCGGGATTAATATAGAGATTTATAACGATTTTGTGGTATCAGAATTGGTCTAATTGTTTCGTTGATTGGATACAGTCACTTCCATTCACATATATACTTCCTGAACAGACTTTTACTCAGGCCTTATACCCCTCTGTGTCTGAGTGAGATAGTGGAAGAAATAGGTGAAGACTTGTGCCTGTTGCGATCCATACAGCGAAATCAGTTGAGGCCTAGGGAATGTTGCATTCAAATGACAATGCTTACCTATTGCAGGCTATTTTAAATTTGTTAAATACCTTTAGGAAAGAATAAAGTCTATACTAATTATTTGTATACATATGTTTGTTACATTTGTTGGTTTATAATAAACTAGAGTGTGAAACTTTTTTCATAGGACACTTGCAAACAATTGGCACAACTTTAGTTCCCACTTCAATAATATCCCTTGTAATTGAGCATTTATAAACATGCATAGGGATATTAGGGTGGTTCAACTGCAAAAAAGTTTAGGTGACATGTATTTGAATTAATGGATAAGAACGAGAGGTAGTTTTCGTTTTGCTTTCAAATAAAATTAGAAACCTTTTACATAAAATAAAATTGAAAGAGCACTATATCTGACAACAGTTTTAACATTTTTTTGTCTGTCTGTCTGTATGTTTGTTGGCGCATCACACAAAACCCGCTTTATATAATTGAATTATATTTTCACCAATGTCTTGCTAGATGTCCAACTTAACCCTCTGCAGCTGAGGTAATCAAATTTTAACTACCCACCTGACGTGAGGTCTATAAAACCTCATTTTTAAAATGATTTTATGTGATGAAAATGAGATTCTGATTGCAGTTCTCCTGGTTATATCTACTTAAACTATAAATATTTGTTAAACTAATATGTTATTAAAATTTTATAGCTAACAAATTTTCAATAAATATGATTTAAAAAAATATTAAATATTTCCAAAAATACGCTCCAAATTTTGATTTGCTGTGTCTGACAGACTACGACGTCAGTTGCAAAAGGTTAATGTTTAAGATCCAGTTTACACAGTCGTTGTCTAAATGGCTAAAACAAAACAAAGGCTGATGGCTGGTGTCCAGAATTACATATTCGCAACATCCCTAATATGTTTGTATATACAAGTCTCCATATAACTGCAAGCTAGTTTCACCCTGCATTTATTGCTCTGCTTTGCCATTCTACTGGTTGCAACTTCTTTTCAAATTAATTTACTAGCAGTCAATTCCATTATTTCATTCTTTATTCAAATTTAAATGAAAGCGCGTGAGATCGCTCGAACTCTCATTTGGCTACGGTTGCACCTGTAGGACACCTGTGCCACATTACCACTTGTAGCCACTGGTAGCAACAACAAAAACGCTTCATATGCATACCGTCTCAACATTAAATCGCACAACACTCACAGGTTGGAAAAATTAAGGAAATTTTCTAGAAAAATATACCCTGCAGTCAACAGCCAAACTAGTCAGCAAAACATTCTAGTGCATTAACTAGAATTTCGTAGGCTTATTCATACCAGTCTGAGCGACTGCAACGTTTTCATTATCATAGTTAGCAACAAATCTTTAAAGCTGTCGATAGATACATACATACACGAGCGAAAAACAAAACAATTCAGTATTCGGGGCGCAATCGTTAAGTTAACAACGCCATCTTATATTTAAGTTTTCTGTTTAACTAATATTCTGAGTTTTTAAAGATCAATTTAATTAAATTAAAGATGAAACTTTCTTGTAAATAATAGTTTTTATAGTGAAATCATTCGACTTGACAAATTCGTGCTTCACATAGCTCAATTTGGTTGGAGATCATCTACGTACGTGCATTTGAGCAAAATCACTTTTATTTTTCTGCGAAGTCGCTATTGCAAAGAGCTTCGTAGCAGTTACTCAACATCGGGTAAGCAGTGCTCAAATGAAACCGTGGAAAAAAATTAAAAGAAAGAAATGATCATTTGTCAAAGCAATTGTGTAAGTAAATAAATTTTATTTCTAGAATTATCAAATTTAACTTTTTCTCAAAAACAAGTTTTCAACAAATGCATAAAAGAAATATTGAATGGTTCTTATTTTCCAGGTTTGACTAGTTGTGGTTGTGAAGTGCAGTTTTAATAAATAAAATATAAAATCAAAAAATATTTATCGGGTTGTCTTAACTACGAAACGTGAAGTGGAAAACAGCGACCCTTCAATGAAACCGCTTGGAAGCTGCAACAACGAAAACGGCTAGCAGATCCAGATACGATAACAAGGTGGTTAAAAATAGCCATTTAAAAAAAATTTAGTTACTAAGAACTTTCACGTTACTTACTAGAATTCTATATACCATATTAAGCTAATATTTCCATGAATTTTCTTAATTTTACATATGTAAATATATTTTGAAAATCATGGATTAGATTCTTTCTGATATTAATATTCTTTTAAATTTTAAAATCTTCAAGAAAATTTAAAGAACTCTAACTGTGAAATCAATTATAAAGCTCATTCGAAATTGGACTATTATCCAAAAAAAAGAAAAAAATTAGTTTCTAGAAATTTTTTTCAAGCGTAAAATTGCTTAGAACAGTGACAGTATATTTTTATTGAAATTTGTTTCAATTGCTTAATATAGTAATATTTATTTGAAAGGCACATATTTCATATTCCATAAAGTGGATTGTAATGTAACTTGGCAATTTGCGTGCATTTTTCACCCCAAATTGGATTAACTTACAGTTGCTGGTATGAGACTGATGGATAGAGGCTGACAATTGATATTTCGTAGGACACCGCCATGTTCAATCTGCATAGTTGTTAATAAGGAAATTAGAGAGAACTACAAGTGGTGGAGCTGTTTGTGCCAACTAGTAGGTTCGACTGCAGGGTATTTACAAATGTAAATACATGTATCACTTCATAGTAGGTTGATTTCGTCACTGAACATGCAAAACTGTCTTGGTATAACCAAGAAATCTAGCACTCAAATCAATACGACTTCTTTGAATAGTGTTAATTTTTTTAATGTGAAGATATAGCTGACCCGTGCTCGAAGCAGCAAAGGGTTCTGCAGTTCGTTTCCACTTGACATTCTCAACGCAAAGGGGCTTTATTAACTTTTGAGAATTCATCAGAAGTTTGTTGTGTGAGCAGCTTGTCGACATCAAAAATTGGCTGTACACAAGTGTGTCGCTACTACAAAATAGTGGTTCCACTCTCAATACTGGAGCCATGTCTTATGTTAATAATATGAACGATCAGTAGCCGGCGAGGTTATTTGGTGTATCTCGTTATGTCTTATCCTGGTACTAGGGATCTTACACAGTCTATTTTCCACAAAAAAATTCAAACCACAACTGCCAATGTGAACCCACCCAATAGTAGCAGTGTTGCCGTTTTGGTTATTTTTAACCAAAATTTGTAATTTTTCTCACTTTAAAACGGTTTTTGTAATTTGGTAATTTTTTCGATGTCTTGAGGCCAATATAAAGTTTTAAGTAAAATATCCCACAAATGCTGGAAGAATGTCATTTCAGAAAAAGTTGCTTAAATTATGACATTAAAAATAATAGTTTTTTCTTAAAAAATTTACAGTGGTTTTAGAAAACATATAACTTTTGAAGTATATTTAGTTAAAGAGATCCAAAGAGATTTTGTTGATTTTTCTTTTTACAATTCCATCTAAGATGCAATATGTTTATTATTTGATTTACGTATGTACTTACCTGTAATTTCAAATAAACCTGTATTAGCTCGTTTTTATAAAATGGTAGTTTTTGGTAATTCATTTTTTAATTTTTGGTTACTTCTTATTTATTGCTGTGGCAACACTGAATAGTAGTACGGACTCCTTCAGCGTACACTTAAGACTCAAATGTCTTGTTGAGCAGAAAACTTCTAAATCCTTAATTAAATTTTGCATCTGGGGGCTGTGGGGTAGGTCGTATGGATCTACACGTCTATGATCATTATCATTTGCGCTTCTGCTCTGGTGGAGAAAGCTCTTGATCAATAGTGTGGCCAATCTGCTTTCCAAGCTTCAAACAACAATAAAAATCTTTACGTTCGGCTTTAAAACTGAGTTGGTATTAGACGCTGGAGTATTCATTCAACTTCGCTTTTCTCTTGGCTGAGGTATTCGCAGTTCTCAAAGCATGAACTATATTGTGTCGCACAGTTATAGGTCTGCTGTAAATGGCTTGGCTAGCTTCCTATTTACTTTCGAAATGATAAGTTATAGCTTAATTAGGTTTCCGAAGCCAATATATTTACTTTAATGTAGATGCGGGGTCATGCGGTATTCTCTGGAAATGAGGTAGCTGACTATTTGACCAGGTTGGACTCTAAAGACGCATTCCTGGGCTTGCAGCCTATCAGTGCAATAATTTTACTGGCATGTGATGTGTCTCCCCATAACGTCAACCATCTTTTTAACTGCCCAACGCAGTAAACTCGTTTAGTAAAAATTTTACTTGGGTCCAATCCTATAGAAACTACTGGTTTCCTAGGACTTCAGTTAGGGCAAATTCTTGACAAACTCGGTTATGGACGTGTCGAACAAGCAGGGCAAAGTACTGCTACAACAACTAAAACCACCACATAAACTTTAAAATTGGAACAGAATGAGAACAAATGAAACTTTACTAGTTTTACACTGAAATTCAAAACTTTATATTACCATTCGTTTGAGGTTGCATTTTTCACACGGTTCAACTAATACCGTAGTTGAATGTAATTAGTGGTCACCCCAAATAATTAAACACAGAAATGCATTATCATCGTCACTTCATATATCTTTTTCACGGCGCGCCGTGGTGCAGCATAATTATTGTTGTTATTTTTTCTTTATTTCGACTTTCGTTTCAGTATATTCCATCTATTAAAATAACCTGATAACCAAATTAAAATAACAAACGTTAGCAGACACAATTAAAACAACAAATGACAAGAAAAATGACAACTTATCTAATGGCGAATAGTTATTGTTTTTGTTGTTATTGTTGTTGTTCCATATTAATTGTCTTTATATGCTAAACCTGCAATATCATTCTCAATTGTTCATTAGCATATCTACATACATAGAAGAAGCAGCATACATAACAAAAAATACAAACAAAATGAATATTTGCATATAAACTACAACAACAAGATGCTATATTTGATAATAGTTTTCATAGGGAATTATACATATATGCCTCCTTGCTGCCACAAATTTTGCGCCACGCTGTGTCTAGTAGGCAAGTGTCTAAATTGGAAACAGTGTATGCCACACATAAATGAGTAAAATGCACAGCGAGGCCCCTTGCAGTGAAGAAAGCAATAAGCCAACCACTTCGTTTGGCATTTTAGTTGGTTTTCAAATTGCCAAGAATAATGTGGCGGTATGGAGATAAGGCTGGCAAAACGTAGCAGCGGCAAAGTTAAGCAGCCATATACGCAACAGGTAAATTGAATGTAACTAAAAAACATTTGTATTAGGGATGTTACGAATGTCATATTTTTACACTCGTGTACACGAATTCGAATGTTTAAAAATAATCGTGAAAAAAAACTATGTTGATCTAGGTCAAACCCTAAATTACTTACAGATTACAATACCTTGTTTAATCTGCATCCATGAGGGGATCTAACGGCTAAATAGGGCGAAGTACTGTTACTACAACAACGGAATGTAAAGGTTAAGCTAGGAATATACAGTGTGCGACAAAACTTAAGCATCGACATTTCCTTTAAAACATTTTACTCAAAAAAATCGTAAGTACAAGTTCTATATGGTTTATTCCTTTTTATTCAGAGATTATACATATTCGGCATTATAAATATGAATAAATAAAAGCTGTTTACCAACTCAACAAAAAAATTTTGTACAAAAAATCGGATGAACTAAAAAGTTGAGCGACAAAACTAAAGCATCATCAAATATCTATAGGACAAACCCGGTTTTTTTTGTTATATCGTGGCATATCCCTGACTCTTAATGGCAAGTCCACATCGTGTTGGCATTGAGTGTATTATTTATGTAATACTAGCAGATCCGGCAAACGTTGCCCTGCCTTAAATTTGACTTGCCTACATTTAACAAATTATACTCTTTCCCCGCCCACTCGGCGTTTCTATTCATTTATTCCTATATCTTTCTTTCATTCTATTCTGGTCAGAGAACAAGCTAAATTAGTGTCAAACATCTAAATCGGCGCAGGCGTTGAAACTAACGTCACTTTTTTTTATATATATAGATATTTTAAAAAATAACTTTCCAGAGTGTCTTTGTTGCTGCAATTTTGCTCCGAATTTTTAGGATCCATCATTTTCTATAGATCCTCTGTACGGTTGAATAGCACGGGGCACGACAATACTTCAACATTATTAGCTCTATACTATCTTTTTAAGCAAATCGCTATACGTTTCGGCAGAATAACTTCCTGATAGATATACCCTAATGGCATTCCTTCCCCCTCAAGAAATAGGATGAATATTTTGTGAATATTTTTGTACATGAAACGACACAATACCAAATTAATCGTATGAACTGCACCAACTCCATGACCGGAAAGACATCTACAAACCTTTACACTGCCTCAACCGTATTTCACCGATCAAAAAGTAAGGTGAAAGTAAATAAGCGTTATTTCTTAGGCCTGGGAACAAGTTTCAGAGCGTCCTAATATTTCAGAAAACTTTTATTTGACAGAAAATGAAATTCCTCGTCGTATTCTACTACGCCAATTTAGGTCGAATCTTGAAAACTCTAATTTCTCTTCATTTGAAATCAAAGGGGTTTCAAAGCACTGAAGTGATGTAATCGGTCTTAAAGACCACGTCTTTAAATGGTTCTACATAGGGTGGATATCACAAACTCTTTCATAAAACTTCTTGTAGTAACAAGAAGAAATATTTTTAGTCAACGAAGGAATGCCCGATCGTTACTATTCGATGGTTTTCGTGCAGTAGAACCTCCCTCTACAGTGCTAAAGGAACCAGTTGAATGGAAAAACGTTTATAGGACGCTTATTAAGGCCATGCAAAATTTTAAAACATTTTGAAATAGTATTTCCTGATTTCCTTTGATTAAATTTGAGTAATATTTTGCGCTAAGTACCACGAAATAATTATTTCCAGCAAATCTTTTAGAATTCTATTTCTACGTTTTGCGTTTCGTAGCGTATGCTTTTCGTACTCTATTCCCACATATGAATCGAGTTGACTACTGATTAATCTAAAATCGTTTGCAGAATAGCAGAACAATTATGTCCTTGGCTTTCGTTTTCGACGTCGTCAGTGGGGTAGTTGATTGTCTTGTACTCCTTGGAAGAGTTTCCTTTAGTATTCATGACTGGCATCTTCGGTACCTACTCCGAAATTTTTTTTGTAAGTCTTCTCAAAACTCTGTATTTTCCAATAAATGGAGTGAAATTCGAATAACTATGTAGTATGTTTAATTAACGAATTCTGGGTCGTTTTCTATTGAGCCCCTTATGCTACATCTCTATTTGTGCTCAGCTACCTCACCATCAAGTGAGTTCTTTGACAATGCAGGGTTTGTAAGGCAGGAGGAGAACGAGAGGGGGATGAGAGCGCGAGAGGGGGATGAGAGACCGAGGCAAAGTGGCAAGGTGGGGATGGAAAGAAGTTTAAGAAAAAAAAGAAAAAATGAGGAAGACAAGCGGTTAAACTCTAATGGGAGCATGTAGAAATAAAAAGAAGAAACAATTGTATGAATGCCAAGGACAAAAGTTGTTAAGGAGTCACTTGTCCATTGGAAGCATAAGCTTCAGTATCGGATATCATCAGTGATATTTCGAGCCCATTCGATTACAATTATTACCAAATATTTATTTATTGCTTAATTGTACAATAAAGATAAAAGAACAACTAATAGTCAAAAAAGGACCAAGAAAAACAAATACAAGCAAAAAATCGCTACTTGCAGTACAACAAAAACAATGAGCGAGCATGAAAATTTATTTCTCAAACATTAAGTTGCAACAAATGTGCCATTATCACGCCCCATTGAGTAATTTTATATGGGTTAAACAAATACAAACACACACACACACACACACCGACAAACACAGCCTCCGCTACCCAGCTAACCAAAAGTAGGGAAAAAGACTCCATTCGCAGCCATAAAACAAAAAATGAGCTCTTTTCTGAGCCCAAAAGTCATAAAAAAGAATCCAAAATGACTCCGAATGCGATGAATTTGTATCACTCTTTTAAAATGAACTTCGGAGTCTTTTTGGAGCCTTTTATTGATGCTTTTCTGAAGATAATTTGGAGTTTTTTTAATTCTTTTTAAAGCCATATTGGAGGCTTTTATCGACATTTTTGTGAAGCTTTATAGCTAATCAGCAGGAAGTATTCTTTTTAATTGTACATATATACAGTTTTATTGACTTAATTCTTAAAATATGCTATTAGTCATTTATTGAAAACAAATTGTATGCAAAAATGTTTGTTTAGTCAATTATTGACAAACATTAAGAAAAAAAGACTCCATACATCCTGTTAGGTAAAAAAAAAAACGACAGAAAATGCTCTACAACATTAATATAATTGAACGTTGCCGCTCATCATATATTTGAGGCTTGCTCTATAATATTAATGTCTTCTTCCAAGGCTTCGTGAATGTTCATAAAAAAGTGGGTATTTCGATGTATACTAAACAAGGCTCGAGTCCTAGGGAAAATTCAAATCGGCACACTACAAATTGGAAGAGAAGTTTCTCTTAGGAGGATGATATACCTGTTGTATATCGCGCCATACATTTTTTTAAATAACACTCCAAAAAAGCTCAAACTACGGACACATTTTGGATCATTATTTCGGAGCACTCCGATTTTGGTTTGCTGGGTACATTTGTACACACAAGTCAAGCAGATTAAGTGCATCATCAGTCGCATCTGTCAAAACAAACACTGCATGGGTGAACAAAGAGCGAGCGCTCAGATGATGCTAAAAACCATGCGATAGGACTAAACTTGGCAAACAGGTGCGTACTGAGCTTTCGAAGCTACAAAAATAAAATGCTGCTCAAAAGTTACATACCCTGTAAAAAAAGCGATTAGTCTAGAATGAATCCGGGAAGAGACGCAAAAGGACCATGCGACCCATGCCAGTTTTGATCTCTTTGTATGGGTTGAAGTGATCTTTCTTGTTTGAGCATGTTCTATGAAGAGACTAATTGGGCCATTTCATGCCCAATTGGGTAGTGTCGGACAGATTCCGTTTGTTCCCATATGAATACTGTCGGACAAGCTTACTTTCAACACCTAAAAGTAGGCTACAAAAACTAAAATCGACTTACCCCAACTATGCCTTAACGGAATAGTTGGGATCAATTGTAGCTCACTGTTGACCAAAGGTATTAATCCCGGATCACTCGCTTTAGAGATAAGTCCCACGATTTTTGGCAGTGTATTCATACACATATGTTTGTATGTTTGTACCTATGTAGGTATGTATGTAATAGTCTCTACATAGTATTCTGCTGTAAATTTGCTAACTCGAAAGGAAGCTAAAGAAGCTGCGATGGTTGAAATTGATGCTGGCAGGTGAATGCTTCAGTTGATATTCGTTTACATACATATGTTTGTGCGTTTGTAATGCATGCAAGAGTCTATTGAATAATAATAAAGTTACTACTGTTTGTTGCGATAGAGATTGCGAGTTGGCGTTGATGGCACTTGCTGTTTTGCTGTTATCGATGGGGAGGCGAGCTCTTCATTGTTGTCTTTGGTATGTAATGGGGGACGCATACTTAGAATGGTGTAAGTTTAAAAAATGATTTATGCGATATCTTAATATATGTACGTGTGCTTAGGGTGTACAAATGATATATGAAAGCATGCTGAAATATGAGTTTTGGTATGTGTATGGGGTCATATGAAAGTTGTACAGCAGCAGTGTTTGAAATTGGTGTTGTCAACAGATGCTTATTTCCTTGTATGAATGATTAAGTAGTTCTTGTTTAAAGCCGGTTATTTTAATATTTTAGAATACTTTATTATGGAATATGCGTTTTTATGCCTTCAGCTCTTCAAATTTGTGCTAGCACAGGATTTCCTAAATTTGCTCGAAAATTGTTTTGAAAATATTTAAAAGATATTGATACAAAATAATCTTTGAATTTAACATTGAAATTGTGAAATCTGTTTGTAAATTTTACAAAATTCAGTGAATCCTTCGAAAATCGAGTTTCTTACTTAAGTCTTTTGAATTTTTTCGAATTTTTTACCATTGTCTTTAACCATGCTTCTGTGCTTAATCGGCACGTTTCTTCTGTGAATTGTTGTCAATATCACCAGACAAAGGCTCTATGAGACTGTCAGTTTCAACCGAGTAGTACTATAATCCACTTGCAGAGTGAACTTGTTAGCTCGCGTTCTTCTTCTGCTTTGGGTGTCGCTTGATTTTTGCTTACAGCAGTAACCGCACTAGTATTGACAAAAGATGCCCGTGTGTAGTTTGCTCACAAGTCCACAGTCCAATAAATTAATGCTAACAAAATCCAGAGCCGCAAACGGAACGGAAACTGTAACTGACCCAGAAGCCGGAACCGAAAACAAATCCAGAGTCCTAAATGGAAAAGAAACCAAATCCTGAGCCTAAACCGGTACAGAATCAGGACGAGAAACCCTAAATGAAAGAGAAAACTTAACTGAACCCGGATCAAGAACCGAAACCGAACTCAGAGCCCTAAACAAAACAGAAACCAAATCCTAAGCCTAAGCCGGTAGAGAAACTGGATGAGGACCCTAGATGGAACAGGAACTGTAACTAAACCGAAATCAAAACCGCAGTCGAAACTGAAACAGCAGCTAAACCAGCGCTAAACTAACCCTTTACAAGAAACGGTAGCGGAGCGGTAGTGTGCCATATTGCAAGAATTTTTACTTCGATGTTGACACTTAGGATGATTTTACAGGAATGCCACCTATTTGCATTTTTTAATGAAATCAAACAAAAAGTATTTTACGTATTTCAACAAAAATATTTTTAAGTAGGTTGCAATACCCGCTAATATCCCGAAAAGGACTTGACCCATTTGGATGACTATTTTTGACTCAAAACAACACAATTAACGATCTGCCCCTTTTTTACGGGCACACACCGAGTGACCATGTTTTAGCTATATATACACTATCACAAAAATTTCAATATTTTTTATTACAATTCTAAATTTATAGTCGTATAAATCTGCATTCTTAATATTGTGGGCATCTAAAAAGAGTTCCAAAGTTTTAAGAACTTTTCGAAAAATTTTGAAATATATTATATTAGAAAATCAAATATGTAGTTTTGCAGCCCATCAAATTTTAGTATAAATAAGTATAAGTTTTGAGTTTAAAACAGCGTTGACTTCTTACATTTTTCTTTCTTAAATCATATTTCAGTTTTCTCCGTATAAAAATAAAAGTTTTTCATGCCTTATATGAAAAAAATGTGGGTTAAAATTTCTAAAAATTCTTACTAAACCCTCATAAAAATTTGTACTCTAAACTTTGTGCATATCTTTATAAAAAGAAAGTTCTTTAGTTATGCAACGCATTGCATCATGTGAAACTGAAAATAATTTGAACACATGTGAAAAATTTTTTTTAAGTTTTTATTTGTTTTAAGTCTACGATATTTTAATAATTATATTTCATTTTAATTTAAAACTAGAAAATTCTGTTGCAAGCATGGTACTCTCTTACTGATAGTGGAGGGACAAGTGAAATGTTACTGATTATTCAGAAAATTTTGTGGAAACAGCATCTAAAACAATCTCGTAAAAGTACCGGAGGCCGAAATAGTCCTAAAATTGTCCGAAATAACCCATGTTGTCCGCCAAGTAGTCCCGCCATAATAAGCCTTATTTTGTCCAGCAATGATCCCGAACTTGAATTAAATCAGCATAGTAAATCTCAATACATACAGAAATAACCAAAAGAATTTCATAAATACACATTATACCTATATACATATACATATAAGTATAATTTTGTCGTATCTCGAGGTGCTTATTTATTATTTTCAAAAGCTGGACTAAGATTGAAATTTCAATAGTTATGAAAAATTTTCTGCATAATCAATAACATTTCACTCGTCACTAAAATTTCTTTGAATACAGAATAAAAATTTATTTGACAAATTTTTTATTCAAAGTGACCCAACCATGGGAATATCTCAGTTACTCAATTGAAATGAGGTATGTCTCTCATTTATTAACGAACTGAGAACCGAGCTTGTTTCCTAAGTCTTTTGTGGGATATTTGTTGCTAAATTTAGATCAATAAGTTGATTAAAGAAACGTATTTATAAACGATTTTAAATGCATTTTAAGCACTCTAAATACATATTCATCTCATACATCCCGTAAGCAAACAATATCTCGATTAATAAATAAATCTATAAATAGTTTTTGGTATAAATGGAAAATCGATTTTCATTTCTCAGTTAATATACTCCTTTTTGAGATTCAATTTGCCAAAGGAAATCTGCTTAGCAGTATTTCAAGTGATTTCAAAAAGTTCGTAACAGATGTCAGATATATAACTGTTAATGAAACAAATCACGCAAACTAAACCAGAGAAACACTACTAATTTTAAATCTTGTGAATGCGTCTTTGATTCACTCAACATTGGCTTCACTATTTTATGTTTTCTTGAATAAAAATTATCTCCACCTACTAAATTATGCATTGCGCTCTCTACTTAAATGAATTGTTCACCTGAAATAAGCGCATATACGACATTATTGTTCTATGCTGATAATTCTGTTATACCATTTGATCTGGTTAATTTGCAGTCAACTTGTCAGTTATGAAAATAGCAACAAAGACTTTGCCTTAGGAAATTTACTGCTTTTCTAAATTGTTTGCGGAGAAACTTTAGTGGAAAACAATGAACGGCTTTTGAATGAATTGCATACCACACCACATTGTTATGGGGAGAAATGTTGAGTGCTTGCGCATGCGCAACCACCGCCAAAACGTCGCGTAAGTTGATTACTGTAATAACAGCGAAGATGACTAGTGCTTTATTGCTCACAACTGAGGCATGATAAATACGAATGGGTATGATTTAAAGTGAAGAAATTATTTTAAGGTAACTTCAATTATTATGATTGCCAAGTGTTGAAGATTTGGATGAGAAAAAAAAAAATTATTATTATTACTACTATTATTAATGGAAAAGAAGAGCAAAATACCTTCTATACCGGAAAAAGGAGCACTAGTAAGAACACCTTCGGCTCAAAAAAAAAAAAAAAAAAAAAAACTAGACTGAACCTCGAAATGAGCGAGCAGGTCTACTTGGTCTGAGTTTGCGTTTCCTTCACGACGGATTTTCAGCTACACCTTCATTTTATTTATGATTTAGTATAGAAAACTAGCGGTAGTCATGTCTCCAGCTAAGAGCATAGACAATTCTTAAAATTAAAAAAAAAAAACCCAGTTGGTAACCCTAATCGCGTACGTCTCACCAACATTGTGTCTTATGGCAGATTTCAATTATTACACCTGCTTGCGCACGCGAACCTTAATTATAAATTCTGATTTCTTCTACAGCTGCATGTAATTTTCTTTATTTCACTAGTCGCACGATCTATTATCTTCACTTTGAATTGCTAATATAATTTAAGAAAATATCGTAAAAGGGGGAAAAATAGATGAGGGCAAAAATCATAAAACACAGTTGGCACACGCATGTTCAGGTTAATTTAGTGCAGATTGTAAATGAGCAAATGAACGCACCAAAGCGAATATCCTGTCTCCCTTCAATTAAAGCTCAAAGAAAACCAAGATCAGTGAACTTTACAGGTGGCGTACTTGGTTCATGCAGGCAGATTGTTGCTACCTAAAAGCATAAATTATATTTTCATATTTACTTGTGTTTGTATGATTTTATGATATGTGTAAAAGTACTAAGCATTACGTAAATTAGGGTAGGCCAATTTCTATGACATGATTTTTTTTTGAGATATTTCGTAGCAGATTCCGATTGCACCTAAAATTGTAACAAGTAAAGTTGTCTAAGTTCTGGTGAAATCGCACATTATATGTATATTTAGTTGTGAACTTTAGCCACAAAGTTGCAGTAATTTTGTTCTTGATATGAGAAATGCGTATTAGGGATGTGAATAAAAAATCGATTTTTACTTTAATCGTTTTTGGTACCAAAAATAACACTCGGGTATTTCCAAGTCAAATAGTCTGAAAGTTCGAATCGACCTCTTCCGACTTGAATGAAATGTGATGGGGTTTTTCGAAAGAAAAATAATTTTAAATACTTTTCTTTAAAAGTTATAAATTCCAATTCATTTTTTTCCCCTTTTTTTGTTTTGTTAAGTTTATTTTTCCAACATTTAGGAGGCTACTGTACTTCGAAAAATTAATTTTGGCACTTTCAAAGTAGGTAAAGGAGTAAAGAAATTTTTTTTAAAAAAAATTTCAAGTTTCTAATTTTAGAAATTTGATATTTTTCAAAATCGAAAAAGTTAATTTCGCCATGAAGTTTTGGACTAAAATTGTTTTGTATTATATTTCTCATATAGTATCTCAAGGCATCCTGATTAAAAAGTTTTTTTTTGTTAAATGTGAATTTTTGAATTTGTTCAAATCTATATTTTATTAAAACTTTTTTAAGTTCAATTAGATTAACACAAAATTACTAAATTTTGATCACTGAAAAAGTTTTTTTCGTGCTAGTGGAATCTAATAACAAAACAAATGTTGAAATATTTTTCGTTACAAATTTGTTTTTACATTACACTAGCAAGGAAAATTTTTCAGTATGAAAAATTGAGTAATTTTGTGTTAAACTAATTGAACACGACTAGAAAATTAAAAAAAATAAAAACTGAGGGCCAAAATTCAAAAATTTATATTTTGAAAAAAAAAGGTTTCTGAAATCTTCAAGATAACTTGGGATCGCAAACTTAAATTTTTTCGATTTTGAAAAATTTTGAGTCTTCTAAAATTAGAAATTAAAAATTTCTTTTAAATACTTCAATTTTTTTTATACGAAAACTAAGTAATTTTGTGTTAAACTAGTGGCAAAAGACTAGAAAATTAAAAAGGAAGATGTGGACCACCTAAACTGCGCTTATACGACTGCAATCAATTCTAATGGACAAGGCAATGGATGCAGTCGAATGTATTGAATGTTTTAAATGTGCTAAATGTTGTGTATCATGTTGTGATGATTGTTTCAATATAAATGAAATGTAATTGTGATGTTTATAGAGAAAAATAATGTAAATGAAATATTTATGTATAAATGTTGTTATTGTCATAATAAGGAATAATTTGCTAATAAGTGTTATCTGTTTTATGTTTTTATATTTAAATAAATCAGACTCCCTGAGGAAGATGTAAAAACACATCGAAACGCGTAGGAGGAAAGAGAAAACGTAGTTTTGGTCTTAAAACCATCGGCCGAAAAGCTCGTTATAATTAAGAGACAAAAAAATTAAAATTCAGGTCCAAAATTCATATTTTGAAAAAAAAGGTTTCTGAAATCTTCAAGATAACTTGGGACCGCGAACTTAAATTTTTTCGATTTTGAAAAATTTAAAATCTTCTAAAATTAGAAATTAAAAATTTTGTTTAAATACTTAAATTTTTTTGATACGAAAATTGAGTAATTTTGTGTTAAACTAGTGGAACACGACTAGAAAATTAAAAAAAATTTTTATTCAGGGCCAAAATTCAAAAATTCATATTTTTGAAAAACCAAAAAAAAACAGCTTTCTGAAATCTTCAAGATAACTTGGGATCGCAAACTTACATTTTTTTTAATTTTGAAAAATTTAAAATCTTCTAAAATTAGAAATTAAAAATTTTTTTTAAACACTCCAATTTTTTTTATACGAAAATTGAATAATGTTGTGTTAAACTAGTGGAACATGACTAGAAAATTAAAAAACTAAAAATTAAAATTCATGTTTCGAACATTCATGTTTTGAAAAAAAAACAGCCTTGCGAAATCTTCAGGATAACTTAAAGATTGCCAACTTATGTTTTTCATATCTATATGAAAGAGAGAACGTAAATTTTTTTTATTCAGTCGTTTTCGAAATCTTTACAAAATAAAATTTGCAAAACAAGAAAAAAGGAAAAAAAGTGAAATTTTAAATTAGCATAGCTTTGAAAACAAATTTTTAAATTTCGTCCCTGGGCAGAACTTCGTTTTATGATAGAAGGAAACTCCTCATCAAATTGTATTCGAATCGGAAAGCGTCGATTCCAAACAGGTGTGTCGATATATCGATTAATTATAAATCGAGTGTTAACAGCAATCGATTAACTGCCATTTTCATGAATCGAAGCTCTTTAGATAAATGAAATCAGCCGCTAAGGGTTGTAAGAAAGCTCTTGATCAAAGATATAGTATGAATACTATCGATAGTCTGTTGAAAAATGTCGGTGTTTACGTTAGAGTAAGACCAGCGATAGTATGGAAAGCGCCATAGAGAATTTTTGCTAAATCGCTTAATGAGCTCTATTAGCACACATGGAGTACAGAAAAGGACACAAAGTACTTGTCACATATTCGGTTATCGGTAATGAGGATCTCTGTAAGGGTTGCATGTGAAAATCAGGCCAAATTCGGGGTTAAATTCAAGACAAAGTTTAAGGGCGAGTTCAGTGGGAAACGATAACTCGAATTCAATCACTTAATTAGGGTAGTTCCTTGTTTGAAGATTTTGAGCAAATTAAAGCAGAATCTATAGTTCACAGCTTAAGTAAAATGAAGCGCGGTGGTCTGTCAGGACATCACGTAGACTGAAAATTTGCATCGTGAGCCTGCAGCCCTCCCATTTTAGGTATAAGAGCAGTTTTGTTGAACTCATATCATGCGTCTTCCACACGATCTTGGAGACTTTGTAGCCCGCGTTTGATTCCACGTCTGTTTTGCCTGGTGTCGATCATTTGCAATTCTAATTAGTTCACAGGTGATTTTGTCCTCACATCTTTTTAAAAAAATGTTATTATGATCGGAATATTTCTACCATATTAAAAAAAAATTCAAACACCCTAGTGTCCTATGTACGCTATTTGCCATAGTTGGCTTAAGGTTTAAGATCCAACTTACAAAATATTATATATTGACATCAGTAATCTACTACCAAAAGCCTACATTCACACAGAAAAATCCTCAGTTGTAGCAAAAATCTTCAACGAACGCTTTGTGATGTTAAGTTCATCAAAGTGAGTGATCTTCATTGATCTGCAATTTTATTTTGATATTACATTAAGCCTACAAGGCAATACAGTTTGTTGCTGTGACTTGTGGCATCTTTGGCAACTTGCAATCATCTTTCATCATTGCTGAATGCTGAAAGTGTAGCATTCTTAATTTATCAATGATTTTGAGCCGAAGCTGCCTTATAAGGCGTTGCATTAGCAAGCAGTTGAGACAAGCTCTACAGGTACATACTTGAGACTTTATCTAAATCACAGAATTGATTCCATGAAAAAACTAAAAAATTTAAAAAGTCATAGTAGCCACATTCAATAAGGCAAACCGCTTCTTATAATATTTTCCTTCATTTTTATACCTATCATGAACATGAAGTAGTATTATAACTTTGGTCCGATGTTTGTAAGTATGAGAAGAAGAAGAGATAGACCCACAAATGAGTATACCGAAATGATCAGGGCGATTAGCTGAGTCGATTTAGCCATATCCGTTTGTCTGTCTGTTTGAACGCAAACTAGTCCCTCAGTTTTTGAGATATCTTGATGAAATTTGGGATGGAGGCGCCATATTGCATGAGATTAATCATAGCTCCCATACAATCGATAGTTTCGATAAATGGGTTTTGAGCTATAAATTTTGCAATTAAAAGGCTAGAAACGTAAAATTTTGACGGTTTCGTACTTATTATATATGTAATGTGTGTGGTGAAATCAGCCAGATCGGACCTACATAACATATAGCTCCCATACAATCGATAGTTTCGATAAATGGGTTTTGGGCTATAAATTTTGCAATTAAAAAGCTAGGAACGTAAAATTTTGCAGGTTTGGTTATTATTATACGTGTAATGTGTGTAGTGAAAATCAGTCAGAGCGGACTTACATAAAATATAGCTCCCATACAATCGATTGTTCCGATAGTTTTGCAGAGTTTTCACTAATTATGAGTAAGGATAGGACACTTTAAACCGTGATGCGTATTTATGAAAAGTATGGCGGCCGCCGTGGTGTGAAGTAGTGTTGCCGGCCTACCACACCGAAGGTCCATGGTTCGAGCCCTGGTACAGGTAACATCAAAAGTGATTTGAAAAAAGTTTTTCAAAACGGGGTCGCCCCTCGGCAGTGGTTTGGCAAACTCTCCGAGTGTATTTCTGCCATGACAGTCTTCTCAACAAAAATTCGTCTCCTTTGTAGATGCCGTTCGGAGTCGGCAAAAAACTGTAGGTCCCACCAATTTGTAGGGAAAATTCAAATCGGCGCACCACAAATTGGAAGAGAAGCTTGGTGCAAAAATCTCTTAGGAGGTTTATGATGATATACCTGTTGTATATCGCGCCATAGAGAGATAGATAGATAAAGTCTTCGGCACAGTCGAAGACAGCCCTTTCCTTACTTGTTTTTTGTTGTTGTTCACTCCCTTTAAGAGTGCTGATAGGCATTGTTAGGAATTGTTGTAATTCAATTTATGCCTCATTGCTACCATTCATATTATGTTACAAGAAAACTCATTCAATGGTAGCTGCCACCGATCGTAATGGTGAGTAATAAGAAAACGCTCAATACAATGATGATCTACTGGCATGCGAACATAAAGCGGCTGTGCGAGCAGCTGTCAGTTGTTCTAGCTGTATAAAATAAATGGCATTTCTGTTTCAATAAAGCACTTTGCCACGCCGTCCACACTCATGCATTTATGTATGTAGTTGTGCTTAGGTGTGAGGTGATGAAGTGATCAATGAAATGGTGAATCTGTTGCTTACCAAATCGATTACTAGAACCAGATCAGCGCTATTTCCCATTTTCGTTGGTTGGATAAGTTGATGCATTAGTAACGGACTAAAAGGAATTTCATTTGTGAGAGAATTTCATTGAGTTCAACACATTTTCTACTTCATAATAATTCATGCTATCCGCAAAGTTTCAGCGAAGTTGTTCAGTTGCTTCACTATAGAGTTTGGTTCGCCACCATCCAATTACGGTGCGACAGAGCTCAACTCAATATCGGTAGATATGAGAATAAAAGAAAGTCTCAATTCTGGGTAATCGAAAAATTGCATGTAGTCTACAAGGAGCCTTAACCACTGATGTGCCCTCAAAATAAATTTTTCTGAGGAACGCAAATATTATCTGAACGATCCACTTAGAAACACTGCATGTCCTACAACCGAAAGTCCACGAGCAATTGCAATTCGACTCTCGTTTTTTTATGGATAATGCCGTTTCCAAGAAATAATTTTATAAAATAAATATCTGTATAAGTCTCGAAGTCTTTAGGCCAATACTAATCAAATCCTTATGAGTTACGTGAAAACGTTATAATAAGAGCTATGGCATAGGACGGTTTCATTTAGACATTCCATTTGAACTCCGCGAGTGAAAAGCAAAGCGGAGAGTTGCTACAGATCAGGCATCAAAGGTAAAACTGAAAAAAAGGTCTAGAAAGATGGAGCTAGAGGGATCGTGGGAATAGGAGCAGTAGAAGGAGTACCAGTAGTAGAAGAAGAGTAGTTCACTTCGGTCTTAAAACCTGCAATGGTTTCCGTTTTAAACGCTTTTCCTGATGGCTTGAATCTTAAGCTCCTA